>JAVLUX010000014.1:19840429-19910429 GCA_032164185.1 Moxostoma hubbsi | reverse complement strand
AACTGTCACTTCACCTCGACAACTTCATGCAATCTGAGTTAAAGCATTTTTTGCAGATTACTCGATTAATCATCAGAAAATTTGTTATATTACTTGATTACAGAAATAATCGATAGAGACAGCCCTAGTTGAAAGCAGCACTCAGAACCAGTAAAACTAAAATGGCACACGAGTCAAGAGAGGAGGATGTTATTAGTGACCACCAGCAGAGTAGATTTAATATTGTGTGAAGTTCTGAAGCTGGACTGGAACATATCCAAGATATTAAAAAAAATCAAATAAGAATAAAGCTGTGAATACATGACTCCTAGAAGCTTTGAAATTAAAGGCACTTTAGAAATAGGCCCGTAATTATTCTGTATAACTGGATCAAGGTGTTTTTTTGTTTTAGCAAAGGCTGCACTAAATGTTTAAAGCTAGCTGGTACCACATAATTTGCTAAGGAGATATTAATTATGTCTGTCACAGACGTACTAACAGTCACAAAGACATCTTTGAAAAGACATGCAGGAAGAACATCCAGCGTAAAATTTTAAGACTTCATAGTAGAAATTAAACCAGCTAGCTGATATGAAGAGATGGGTTGAATGTGAGTCAAACAGCTAGGAGGGGATGATTACAGAGGCAGATCAAGGCAAAGTAAAATATTTAATCTCTTAGATTTTATGAGTATATTTATTTTTTATTTCTCACATGTCTCAGGAGAAGCATCAGGAAATGCAACAGCACTAAGTTTTAACAGTACTTTGGGCCTATTAGCATTTTCAGCAATAAGTTCACAGAGAAATTTTGATTTGGCTTCCTTCACTGAACATTTTGATAATTAAATAAACAAGCCTTTAAAATGCCATACTGTAAGAGACCTGACGTTTGTATTTTTTCCCTAATGCACTCTGACTTTCTCAGAGCGCTGCAGAAGCCATTTAGCCAAAGCTGGGAGGCACCCTTGCCCTTAACTCCCCTTGGCTTGAGAGAAGCAACAGTGTCTAAAGTAATAATACAATGTTTGTAAATAAAAAAAAATAAAAAAAATCCATATAGAAAGAGCATCTAAGGAATGAGAGCTTCAAGAAAAGTTATAGAAAATCCATGAGAAAATCCAACAGATCTAGTGTATGACCAAAAGTACAAGTAGAACCAGAGACTGATTGTCCAGAACTGAAAGATTCTAAAAGGCATAACAAATATTTGACCAAATTTAGCTGGACAACAAGGGTAAAAATTTTAAAATCCCTAGAATCAGCAGTCTTTCACAGTGAGACACTGGGCCAGGGGAAAATGTCAGAGAACTGATGACCTTATTACATTTTTGAGGCCTGTACACCAATGTACATAGAACAGGACCTTTAATATCAATATTTAATAGTTGGACCTCAAAACACTAAAACATGTCTGTAGGGGGAGTTTTGCATTTTAAACAGTTTCTAAAAATAGTATCCACACCACCACCATGCCCAGAAGTCCTTGGAGAACAAAAGAAGGCACAGTCCAGCGGTAGAGTTTGCTGAGAGTTGTAGAATCGGCAGGATTATGCATAATGAGTGGTGGTGGAGTAGTGGGCTAATGCACATAACTGTTAATCAGAATCCCCACGGCCACCACCATTGTGTCCTTGAGCAAGGCACTTAACTCCAGGTCACTTTGGATAAAAGCGTCTGCCAAATGCATAAATGTAAATGTAAGCCAAGTCTCTTTCACAAATAAAAAAATCCAGTGAGTGAGACGTAAAAAAGTCTTTAAAAACAAAATATTTATTCCTTATTGTCCTTGCATTCACTAAGGTCATCTTAATTGTAAAAGGTTCTGCATTGTTGGCAGTGCTAAATAATGTGTGCTTCAGATTTCGAAGCAAACGCTTCATTTCTAACCACTATGGGAGGGGAAATGGCAAACTGTAGACCAGATGGCCGGTATGTGGCAACTGGCAGAAGAGACAATTGGCACACTCTTGTAGAGATCATGATGAGATCTTCGCTGGACATACCGGGGACGACGTGTGATCCCCAGGGCAACACAAAGTGATTATAAATTCAAACAGGAAGAAGAAATGAGGAAATCAGACGCTGTAATCCAGGGATGAGTAATAAAACATAGGTGGGAATTCCTGCTGTGACTGGCAAACATCAGTAGTGAAACTCCAATACGCCGGAACAAACAGCAAAAACAAACCATCCTTGCCACTCTGTTTACAGTACACGGCCAGGTTTACAGACCACTTTGTCCAGTATAACTCAAAACACAAAAGAGTGTGTTAAGGATGGCTAAGATCAGAACCGCAAAAACAACCAGTGACAAGCAAGAAGCGCTTGTCAAATCAGAAAGTGATAGGGTAGGGAAGACTATTTGAAGTCCCAAACAGACGAAAAGTCATAAATCCACAAATAGATAGAAAATGATTTAATTAGAGGTCATTCCGTCAGGGTATCTATTTTAAAAACTATATAATATCCTAAATACTATATAGAAATCTATTATCTATATTAGGTTTATAGTACTACTAGCACTTGATCTTGTAAAGGAAGAACCTCTTTTTTTATCAGATTGTATTTCAAATTGCATGCTTGCAATGAGTTGGATCACAAGAGTCTCACAGACCCATGCAATGGTCAAAATGTGTAAACAGTAGAGATTCGGCAATACTGTTTATACTGCAGTACGTATATCCACTGAGCAGTTTAAAAAAAAATTAACACCAAGCAGAAAACTATAGTCTACTCTGGTGTTAACAAACTATGACTGTAGGTTGTGACTATAACTTGCTGCATAAATATTAAATTTTTATGCGTATATTAGCTATAAAACAAAACTGTATGCCGTGCTAGGTCTCCGCAGTAATGCGCTCAACAAGCCACATGATAAGATGGCGGCAACTGAGCAATTCATCGTCCGCCACCCGGATCGAGGGGAGTCAATGCACTACCATGAGTAATTCGAGTGCAATGACATTTGGGCATGCCAAATTGGAGCGAAAAAAAAGAGTTGCACTTTTTGCTATTTTTTTGCTTAAAAATGTACAAATTACCATTATTGAATACATAATCAGTGTTCAAACCAATGTCCTTACCTCACCCCGATTTACTATGGTAAGCCTTTAAATATTATTAGTATTTTGAGTTGTTGGGTCAGATTAATTCAGTTTAAGCAGTCGGGATGAATGTGTTATCCATTTGGCAAAGTTGTAATGCTTGGATATGTTGTTTAGTAGGGTTGTGGAAGCTTATATTGGATGTCATGCTTTTATAAATCGAACATTACTTGTGTGTTAACTGATTGCAATGTATCCAAGTTGTCAGGGAAAGCTAGTGTGACATGTTTATGTATGGTTTCTAAAACTGACCTCTTGTAATTGTTATCTTGCATATTTAAGTATATTATTTTAATGTTTAAAAAAGTATATTTTATACACATTATTACTGAATTGTGCCCATTGCATAGATATACTATTGTAGTATTACTTGCATTATCAACTATGGCTGTACAATATAATATAAAAATAATAAAGTGTTCTATTGAACTTGTATCAGCCATAACTGATTCACCTCTTAAATGTATAAGTATAATACAAACATTAATGGTAGATAAAACACTTGAATAATCCTAGGAAAATATAATGGTAACTGGAGATAAGAGTCCTCTGTCCTCTATGCAAAAGCCCTTTGAGTGTAGTGTAAGAAAAGAGCAAATTCATTCTAAATATGTAAATAAGAGTGTTTTTTATCTTCATCAAAGTAAACTTTCCATATTAAATGTTTTTATTTATTTATTATCTCTTTTTTCTCCCAAGTTTGGAATGCCCATTTCCCACTACTTAGTAGGTCCTCGTGGTGGTGTGGTTACTCATCTCAATCCAGGTGGGGCAGGACAAGTCTCAGTTGCCTCATCTTCTGAGATTGTCAATCCATGCATCTTATCACGTGGCTCGTTGTGCATGACACTGAGGAGACTCCCAGCATACCCTCCGCGATCCATGCACAACTTACCACGTGCCCCATTGAGAGTGAGAACAACTAATCGCAACATCAAGGAGGTTATCCCATGTGACTCTACCCTCTCTAGCATCCGGGCCAATTTGGTTGCTTAGGAGACCTGGCTGAAGTAACTCAGCACACCCTGGATTCTAACTTGCAACTCCAGGGGTGGTAGCCAGCATAAATACTCACTGAGATATCCAGTCCTCCCATTTTAAATGTTTAATTTTATAACTTAATAAAAACATGAAAATAAATAATTATGACACCAGCTCTGAATATCTCCCCATCATGACAAAGGCGATGTCCAGATTAGCTCAAATCATTAATCCGCCAGAGGAGCAGTGCCGAAATATGACTCATGCTCTTCCACAAATTGCTTTAAGATTTAACTTTCGACCACAGATGTCGCTAGAGAACACAAAGTTACAAAGTGCAGCTTTAATGTGAAACCATTTTTGTACTAATTTTAGCCTTATAATTAATTAGTTAGAAATATAATCTTAATGGAAATAATTAAATGAGATGAAGTACCCTTAAATTGTTTTGTATATAATTCACTGCATATCAAGAAAAGAGATTACCATTTTATAAATATTTATTGGATTCAGTTTCTGGAAGAAACAGCAATATCAAGATATACACCATTGTCGTGATAGAAAATGACTTATACTGAGATATACTATAATGCCCATCCCTTGATCTAACAGAGAATGAAAGATGCACACAGATAGAAAACCGACAGAGGAAGAACATAAAAGACTGCCAAAAGTGACCAGAGGTTTCTTCAGAGAGAACACCAGCAGAGTTGGCAGCATGCTGCTGAGAAAGCCATGACAGATGGAAAAAAATGAGAAGGGAGAGATCAGCCAGTAAGAAAATGTCTGTGTGAGTGTTTGTATGATCGTGTGGGGGAGAATGAAAAATCAGAAATTCAGATGGCCTCATCATTTCCAGAAAAGAACCGTGTGTGTGTGTGTGTGTGTGTGAGAGAGTTGTGTGTGCGAGAGTGTGTGCATACCTTTTTGGCCTTAATAAGATAGGTCAAGGCTGATTTTCTGAAGTTCACCGGGTTGTTTGTTAAGTCTTGTTTGTCGAGTTGCAAATAAAACAGCCAACCCAAAAGATACCACACCTGAGACAGGAAGACAATAGAGATGATGTAAAAACACACATTTGAATATTTAAAGATTTAAGATTAAATTGTAACTTCAAAAATCTGGGTGAATGTTAATTCATATTTCGAAGTATTGCAACATTTTGTTACAAGTTGATGTATTTTTTTTTCAATGTAAAAATGATCTTGTATCCCAGCTTAATATGCAAAACAACTATAAGTAAATTATTCGTTGGTCAATTTCCCCCCAAAAGTGAAAAAGTGCATCCCAACCAGCCTGACACTACAACATTAACTTAACAATGACGTGAATTTCTGAAAATGTCTGTACAGTTCCTCTCTACAGCTAGACTGCAATTATCTTTGTGTACTGATGTGATATTCCTTCACAAAATACTATGCCATTGAAAAAAATGTGTTGCACTCTAATCTCTGTCTAGGCTAATACTTTTATAATGCAAATGAAACTTTGTAATGCAGAACTTTTCAAACTATCCTTCCTCTTTTTGTAAGTCGCTTTGGATAAAAGCGTCTGCTAAATGAATAAATGTAAATGCCATTACTTATATGGCTCTACGATGAAGTAAAGCAGAAAGTTAACTCTTGTTGCGGAAAGCACCGAAGTCTAAAGAAGATGAATGAGAAACAAGTGAGTAAAAGATAACAATATATCTGAGATAACAATATACACTAAAAATAAAGAATCACAATAATATTGAATTGCAATTCCTACTCCTAGTGAACATACAGTGGACAGAACTGATAAGACAGTAAGCCACTTAAAAAAAATACAAAAATAAATAAATAAAAAATAATTGTTTTAAACCACTTCCTATGCACTCTGTCAGCGACATAAATATTTGATATCAGTCTTACTTTGATGCAAAAAGAGGAGAACAAAACAATCAGGCAGCTTTGTTTGTTTCCTAAAAAATTAGAATATGGAATAAAGAGAAGTCAGACGCAAATAGACTGTGGGAAAGTGCGTGTGTGTATGCTTTTGTTGTGTTGTTTTGAAGTGCAATTCACTTCATTACCTACTGTTACACTCTATACTCTCCTCTGATGTCTCAATAACACCACAGAGAGTTCAAACCTCCCTCACTCCCACTCTCTTTCTGTTTCACACTCTGACTCTCCTGAATCCAATGTTCAGAACACTCTGTAAGTGCTCTCAATCTAACAGATATCTATTAGAGAGAGTTTATAGGTGTGTGTGCGTATGTTTGCATGTGGGAGAGGACTGCTATAGTTTTGTTCGGACTGTTTGGGAGTGGAGATGGTGTCAGTGTGAGAGATGGCAGAAGATTTGTCCTCCAAAACACCACTCTTACTGGATACATGAAGCCTGTGGGTCTTGCACAATTTTATTTTCTGTTTTGACATATGATGGCCTCAAAAAGTATTTGGGCACTTAAGTCACCCTTAAAAGGATAGTTTACACAAGAATGAAAATTCTGTCATCTTTTATCCACCCTCATTTTGTTCAAGACACCTACAACTTACTTTCAACAGTTGAACACAAAATAAAGATGCAAAGTAAGAAAGGTACAAAATTAAAGGTGGCTAAGGCTAATATTCTGTCTAACATCTCCTTTTGTGTTCCATAGAAGAAAGACAGACACATGGGTTTGGAACAACATGAGGGTGAGAAAATTATGAAAACTTATAGATATTTTGGGTGAACTATCCATTTAAAATGTATGAATATCTTATAAAAAAAATAATAGCACAGTATTCAAAACATTTCACAGAAGATTTTAAATAATAAAACATTAAATATACAATTCAAAACTAAGACTATAAAAAAAAAGTATTTTCTGGTTGTCAAACTTAGTGGAACATGTCTATAGTTAATGTGATGAACTACACCTGCGGTTACTTCGTTTGGAAACCATGAACCTGTGGGCAACAGACGTCATACATCCACTATACATCACTTTGACATCAGTTGGTTAAAATGTCATTGATAAAATGGCTAAGAAAAGTAATTTCTGAGAAAAGGACTAGAGTAATTATTTGCAGATACCACTTTTGATATTTTATTTTCTAACAAACTATGTGACAAGTCTTTATGAAGGAGGAACCGGGGGTTCACAACAATCTACATAAATCTTTATTCACACTTTTCAGCAGGGGCGGAGCCTGTACACATTAGAGATGATTTCACGTCAACTAAATTGTGCTAAAAATGACAACAATAAAAAAAGACTATAACAGCAATTGCGAGTGGGGTGGCCAGGATTCGGTCCACCCCTGGCCACCTCTTAGCTCCTCGAACTCTCGGCTGGAGAGCTAGATACCAATGGGTGATCTGCGCATAAAAGCACATCCCAACAGATAGTACCACGGGGTAAGTACTGCCCACTTGAAGGCCAAACACTAATTCTCTATCGTGCTGTACTTAGTCTCGTGTACCAGCCCGTCTCAACGACCTCAGGACAGCCCTCAGTTGCTGCAGGTGCCACTGCCAATCATTACTGTAAATAATGATGTTGTCTAGATAAGCAGCAGCGTAAGCAGCATGCAGTCTGAGGGTTCAGTCCATGAGCCTCTGAAACGTAGCAGGGGCACCAAACAAATCGAACAGAAGCATCACGAATTGGTGTAATCTGTACAGAGTGGAAAATGCCCTTTTTCAAAGGCAAGGGAGTTTGGAGATTTGCCAATACCCCTTCGTTAAATCCAGTGTTGAATAAAAGCGAGCCACGCATAATTGACTGAGCAGCTCATCAATCCGAGGCATTAAGTACATATAAAATTTAGACACCGCATTGACTTTTCTATAATCCACACAGAACCGGACCATGCTGTCAATCTTAGGAACCAAAATCACCAGGCTGGCCCAGTCACTGTGGGATTCTTCTATCACCCCCCCATATCCAGCATGGACTTTAATTCTTCCTGAAGAATTCTAATCAGAAGGGACCACTACATACCACTACCCCTGGGGTCATTTCGATATGGTGCTCTATGAGATTTGTACGACCGGGAAGAGGCGAGAACTTGTCGGTAAATTGTGCTTGCAACCTGGCAACCTCCGTGACTTGGGATGGTGAGAGTTAGTCTCCACAAGTGACCGAGGGTTGACTCAATCGGTAGCTTTTAAGTTCACCTCCGAGCTCTATCGCAAAGGTCACAGGGACCGCCTCTCTCCACAGCTTTTGGAGGGTTTGGCGGTAAATCTGACATGCTCCGCCTCTATCCATTCGTTTCAGCTCATAATCGATTTACCCAACTCGTCGTGTGACCTCAAAGGGTCTTGCCACTTAGCGAGAAATTAAGGGCTCGATGTGGGGAGCAATACAAGGACTTTATCTCCCGGTTATATAGCCAGGTTTGACGTTCTTGATCGTAGAGCAAATTCTCCTGTGTTAATTGCCCCAGTGTGTGGAGTTGTGCTCTCAAGTCAAGAACGTATTGAATTTTGTTTTTTTACTGTTTAAAGGTCCCTCATCCCAATTTTCCCATAGGATGTCGAGCACACCACGTGGTCGACGCCCGTAAAATAATTTGAATGGGGAGAATCACGTGGAGGCTTGCGGACCTCTCGTACTGCAAATATTAGGGGCTCAAGCCACTTGTCCCAATTTCGAGCTTCTTTGCACACAAACTTATGAATCACATTCTTTAGGGTCTGATTAAATCATCTAACCAACCCGTCTGTTTGGGGATGGTAAACACTGGTCTGAATCAATTTAATCCCCAATAATATATACAGTTCACGTAGTGACTTACTACGTGTCTCCACAACACTTCCACCTGAAATGTTGCACAGAGGCATTGCTTCCGGATATCGCGTAGCGTAGTCTACCAGAACCAACACAAAGTGATGCCCGCGTGCAGTCCATTCTAATGGCCTGACGAGGTCCATACCAATTCTTTTGAAGGGGACCTCAATAAATGGAAGGGGGCGCAATGGTGCTCTTGGGGTGGCAGACATTCACGGCATGCTGCACACCACCTGCAAACATCCCTGCTAATGCCCGACAAAAAGAAACGGGCCATTAGATGGTTCAGTGTCATTTTCTGCCCTAAGTGACCCACCATCGGATTATAATGAGCCGTCTGGAATAACCAGAATTTCCCAATGGCTCTGAGGTGTTAACAACTGGATTGTATCCTCCTTTGTGTCCTGCGTCACTCGATACAACCGATTCTTGATAATTGAAAAATACGGATATGCATGTGTAATGTCTGCCTGGAGATATTGACCATCACTCACTATCACTTGGTAAAAGTCATGCCGAAGAGTCTCGTCTTACGTCTGCTCCAGAGGGAAATCCCCTGTAGGGAATCCTCTAAGGGCTGGGGAAGCCGACACTTCCCCCTCCTTTACGTCCTCCTGACATAAAGCTGACATGATGGCCATGGCACCACCTCCCAAGGAAGCGAATCAAACACCAAACACCGCTACCCTTTGTTGAAGGACCCATCCACACATATTCCCCTCAATAAAGCCAAATCGTACCCAAAATTACCCACAGCCTCAACACTATGTTTTTGTCCCCAGAAATTTAATAATGACTACATGTATTTTGAAAAACCTTGTGCACACACCTTACCTTCACACGCTGGCTCATATATAAAAGCATCGGATAGAACCAAGCTTTGGTTATTGTAGGTTTGATTATAACCTGAATCCACTAAGGTTTGGTATGTACCCCCCTTAATGCTCACAGGTATTTGGTACGCTACTACTCAATCAAGGGCGGCCTGTGGTGCGTTGGGGATCTGGACCAATGTCTGCAAATCCATCAAGGGGCATCGGTCCTGGAAATGCCCAGGTTCCCTGCATTTCCAGCAAACCAGCCCAGACTTCATGCCCACATCTGCGGCAGCCAATTCAGCAAACTGTGGGGTTGAGCGGAGAGGGGTTAGTGAAAACCGGTGGGTTGAACAGCCCACGGAACCAGGGAAGTGGTTTTGGGGAATAGGAACAGGATGAGGGGAAGGAGAGGGAGGAGAGAGAGGGAGAGAGAAAGAGATGAGAGCTCGCCAGCCCCAGAATACGCTGCCATATGGTACTCAGCCAGCTATACCAACCCATCCAGCGATACTGGTCGTTGGCACTGGACCCACTCCACTGTCCCTTTCAGAAGCCGAGCAATGAACTGCTCCAGGACCACCAGATCGAGTACCTCTTCGACGTTGTGATCTTCAGCCAGCAGCCATCGTCAGCAGGTGTCATGGAAGCTGTCGAATGAATGTGAAAAGGTTGCCGAGCGTTAGCGAGCGGAAGTGTTGGCCTGGGCTCGGCTGACCCGTTGCAGGATGGCTTTCTTCAGATCTTTGTACACCAGGAGGTTGGTTGCAGGAAGTTGTTGGGCCACGAGTTGGGGTTCCCCGGACAACAGCGGCAGTAGGCAGGCAGCCCACTGGGTGCTCAGCCACTTCCATATTTCGGTCATTCGGTTGAAAAGCTTGATAAAAGCCACCGGGTCATCCTGAGGTCCCATCTTGGTCAGGGTGACATGCAGCACGACCATGGGTGGGTCCGGGGTCACGGCTGAAAACCCCTCCTGGTATACCAAGCTCCGTAGCACCTGCCGGCCCACCGTTTGAGCCTGGAATAGTGCCTGGAACCGATGCTTCTGTGCCATACGCAGTTCAAGCAGAGACTGGTGTTGGGTTTGGTGGATGCTGGCGAGGGTCTTGAACACTTCAGCCAGTGGCGAGGACTCCATGATGGCGTTTTCTTCCTCCTTATCCCGGGTTTCGGCACCACTGTGATATGTCTCTAGCTCTTCTATGGAGGAAGCAGGGGTCAGGTGAACAGCCCATTTAATTCTTTATTTACACTTTTCAGTTTGCACAACAAAATCAAAGGCATACACAATCACTGCTGTGTGCGCCTCTCTCTCCTCTAGTGGTCTGGTCTCCTTTTTTATCCCACTTCAGCTGTAACTGTAACACAGACTAGCTGTTAGAGATAATTTCCCACAGGTGTCAATCTTTACCATTCTTCCTCTCCCGGCCTCGATCTCCACAGACATTGCTCGGCCATGGCCACATCACCACAAACTGAGTTATGTGGTGATGTATATGTATAAGTATCACTTAAATGTCCAAATGTGTCCTTTTTTTTGTCCCATAAAAACTAAAACTTTTTGGGGACACTGTTGTCTTATTGAAACAGGAAGTTGGGGCAGGGCATATCAAAAGGCATCAGTCATATCACCATTCATCCTCAGGCAAAGATACACAACAGGACACAATAATACCACAATGGAACAAGAGTTAGCTTCCGGTATCAGTGGCGCTCACCTCTATAGAGATGAGGTGACAGACAAAGAGACAGACAACAGACAACGAGACAGACAACGGACAGATCTCAGAATATCACCTACTTTTTTGCCTGGCTAGACACGGTGTGATTTTTTTAAAATTTATGCCTAGATGCAAACCTCTCCCAGGATCTGCAAACCTCAAACACCATCAATCACCATCTCATTATTACAGGCAGTTACTCAAATTAAATTGTGAGAGTAAGTTTCATATTTGTTTAATTAAAACAATGGCTTTCAATTTTGCTTATTATTCATGTAGTAATTCTTAACATGTTGTTTGAACATGCTATGTTTTAATAAGTTTGAAGAATAGATCAGATTGCCTTTCTATTTAATAATTTTTAAAGTATTCTGGGGCAATAAAGTGAACCATGGTTTATGTGGAACTGAGGTGTGGGAGGGAGATTTGTGACATGGTTATATATACAGTTTGTGTGTGAGTGTATGTATGTGCGTGTATTATCTGAGTGTGGTGGGCCATCAGATAAAGCATGATGTCTCTGTTTCAGCCACCCTGACTTTATGTTCATAATTTCCATGGCTAAAAAAGTAAACTGAAGACCAAAGCACTTTCACACAAACAAACTCCTGCATCAGCAGGATTTAAGGTCATAAATTATTCATCCAGCTGTCTGAGACAGTGAGCAATAAACACTGTTGTCAAATTTCCTACAAGGCGAGGTCTGTTGGATTGGCCTGATAAGATGTAGACACACAGGATCAGGATTCAAACATTATTAGATATTTATTATTAGTCATTAATTTTCCAATATAACAACATTATTTGTTATCATTCTATCATCTTAGTCTAATGCATTTCAAATATCAAAGAAGCAAGAATGCTTTTGTACTGAAAATCAGCACGATTGTGATTCGGCCATAGGCACGAGGGTGCAGCATAGTGCGACAGGTAATCGGTGTCATGTTGATACTTAGTGCAACTACAGGACTGTGAGTGTGTTTTGTACAACAGTTCTATAAACAAGAATATAATATTAAATAAAAAATAAAAAATCTAATATAATTAATATAGAATATCAACACAATATGGCCAGTTCTTTTGTCAATTTTTGCACCTGTTTCAAAAATAGTTCCAAACAAATCAAAGCAGTATCAACTGTGCTAAACACAGACTAACAGCATGTCTAGAATTCCACAAACAGAGACAAGTGGTGATACAGTTAAGTGCAACAGTGCACTCTTGGAATGCCACTTCTCCAATCAGATTAGACAACTGAACTTAATGCGGTATAAATAGAATTGTTTAAAAACAGACTGTATTTTTTAAACTTCTTTATTTAAATGTCTCATGTGAAATGACTAATAACACTCCTGCCATGAAAAACTAACACTCACCTGCACAACCTCATCATCCTCTTCTAAAAGATCCTCCAGCACCTCTGTGGCCATCTGGAAAACAGAAAACAGATCTTAATTTACATAAACATTACATATATAACTTCTTATTCCCAACTAATTCCACAACTGCTCAACAGTAAAGAAAACTGATTATTCCCTTTTGGTTATGAAATAAATGAAGGCAAATGTATCCTGAATTAATCGCATGTGTCTGTTTTGTAATTCCTATTATTCTAAATGGTGATACTCGTTAGATTCTCATTACTGTGATGCAGTATTTTTAGACTGTAATACAATACCATCTTGTGACCATATGTCATGACGTCGCGACACAAGAACCGATGAGTTTTTGATGTAATTGATGTTTCGCCATATTTGATTTGGGTACATGAGCGAATAATAACTTAATTTCGGTCTGTTCATAACACAAACTGATGTGACAGTGAAGTGGCTTCAAAAAAACTTGGGAAAAAAAGTGCATGAATCGTATCGACAACATTTACAGTGGTTTTATGATGTTTTTTGCCCTTAATGGAGTTTGACAGTGCGACGATTTTTTTTTTTTCTTTTTTTTTTCCACAGAAGAAAGAAATGCATAAATCCATAAAGTTTGAAATGGCATGAGAGTCGGTAAAAAACAACCTTTTTGGTTGAATTATTCCTTTAATTAATATAGATTAATCCTAAAAATAAAGGCTTAAAAGAAACGTAATCCTAAAAAAGGCTTAATTTCCTTTAAGTAATGGTTTACCAAAATGTTTTTCTTTTTTTTTATGGCCGAGCCAATACTGATATCCAGAGAACAGGATGGTCGATGGTTAATACAAATATAATTTAATCACAGCAAATCAGATGTACACAAATTTACTTAAGTATATACATATATATAATAAAAAAATATTCAGATAATTAAAATGCATTACATTCTTGTGACAGAAGAGTAATCATTGATAAGACAATATAAAAAGCGGCTTTAGAATACAATGTATTGTTTACTACCATATTATTGAACATAAGTCAATCATCGGCATACAGTTCACAGCAATCCATTTCAAAAATTAATTTGTCAATCAGTTGGAGATTTATTATGATCGGTTGTTTAAGAGTCCGTCAATTTACACCTGCGTCAGACATGCTTGTGTAGAGTCTCGGGTGCGTTGCATCATAAACGTAAAATGTTTAGGTCACTGTGTCATGTTAAATATAGTGTAATACTCAATCTTAAACACATCTTGAGATCCCTTAGTTCGCATTTGCGCTCCTTCAAGTGTTTTGAATGCAAGAACGTAACGCATGCTTGTGTTGTGTGTCTGCTGAATGTTGTTTTCTTCACTGTATAATGCATTGCTCATACAGCTGAAATTTCACTTACTGACCTCTGGAGTAAACAGGTGGTACTACAAGCTTGCATTTTTCAGGAATCTTCCCTATTATGGTTCGGGGCATGCAATTAATTGCATTAATTATTTTAACACGTTATTTCTTGTCAAATTAATAGCACTGAATTAACGTGTTAAATCGACAGCCCTAGCTTTAATTAAGCACCATCAATAAATCTGGTCAAGAGCTGTAATCAAGAGAAAAACAATTAAGACTTGAATGTACAAGGTCTAGACCCAAGCACACACAATCCTCTGTTGTACATTGCTTTTGACTCGGAAATGCAACTAAATTGTAGAATTTTCCAACCCCAGCAGAGCCTGAAAGGTACAAACACTGAAAAGGAAGCATTTGCCTCTTTCTGCTCTAAAGTGGTGATTCTAAAGACGCCTAACTTTTCAAATGTACTAGAGCTTTTTGAAGTTTCCTGTGATGGACATACAGAGACAGACTTTCTTGTTATGTCCCTAAAGAGAGTCATGGCCTTGACAGAGGCCAAAAAGTGGGGTAGATATACACGGTGACCCCTAAAACCTCTTTCAACTCAAATGGCAGCCACTCTCAGCATCCCATGCTGTCAAGACCAAGCTCTCTTGTAGGTATAAGGTGAAAGGGAGGGGGGAGAAAGAGGGAGAGAAAGCAGAGAAAAGTTGGGACAGATACAGACATCGCTCGATGGATAAGTAATTTAAGGGACTCCCCAACCAATTTACAGCCCTGCAAGGCCATCAAATTCAGCCTGGACTTAATAATAGCACATTTAATGTGACACCTCTGACAATTCCAATCTACCACAACCACACTCACCAGCCTATCTGTATCTGCTTTTGTGTGTGTGTGTGTATGCATCTGTGTATGGAAGAGACAAAAATTTATACTCAAAGCCAAACTGTGCGAGTGTGAATGCAGAATACACTCAAACACACATCCTCCCTTTTACACCTGAACATGGCAGCCTTTGGGAGCTAAATTGTCACTTATATTTAGCCTTTTGGAATGAGGTGGAGCTGAGATAATTACTTTAGGGATTGATGCTTGTGCACTCTCTCTATCCTTAGCTGCATATCACTCCCAGATGCTGACTCTTTGAGTGCTCCGCAACAGATAAAAGAGAAGGATAAAATCAAAAGCTTGGCCCAGAGGAACACAGCTATGGTGTATCCAGAATTCTCCATTTAAGTTAAAATTGAATGCATTAATCTACTTGAACATTTCTAAGATAGATGTGAGATTATGGACGTTTGACAGTGGTCGGCAGTCCAGGACTTGGTAACTTGCCTAAGCCCCTGGCAGTGTCTACATTAACAGTCTATCTGGAAAAAGTTGAGGCTAAAAACAACATAACTGTTTGAAATCACAGGGCAGTTCATGTTTTAGAGTAATCTGTACCTTAAGTAGAATGGAGATAACTTTGGTTTACATCTACATAATGTAGTAATTTTACATACATAGGAAAAGAAGAAAAAAAACAAGAGGGTGAGAAAGAAATGACAGCATTTTAATTTTTGGGTGAACTATCCTGTTATAACAGTTTTATGAAACAAAATAAAGTTGATTTGTGTAAAAAAATCTTAAAGTAATGGTTTGCTAACGTTTCAATTATTATTATTATTGTTTCCATTTATAAGCTTTTTGTGTGTTTTATGTTCTTATTTTTTTATATATTTTGAATTGGTTAGGTGGTTATGTAAGAGTGTTTTTCTCGTTTCAATAAAATGATTACATTTTTAAAAGGAACTGTTGGAAATAAAGTGCTTGCAAATCCCTCGATCCACTGCCTAACTTGAAAGGCCAACACATATCACTCTCTTAAAGGACAGACACATACATCTTTTCTATCCACCCTGGAGTTAAACAACTGGATAAAAAAAAATATACTTGGGATAAGTCAATACCTTTTTCTCTGAACTTTTTTTTTGTTTACCGGAATATGAAAAGCAGTGGAATGGAATTGTTGAATAAAGCTATTGTATTTGTGGGCCTGTAATTGTCAGATGAAATAAAGGCATTGTCTATGTGAGGCTTAGAATCAGAGGAACAATGTCATTAACAATATCTTCATATTCTGGAGGAGGTATGTTCATTGAAAAGTGATTATTTTCTCTTTCACCCACTGCTTACGCTTTCTTGTTACTTCTAGCTTTTTTCTTTCATATCTGTCCATCTTTCATTGTGCCCTAAATGACACTTAAACTGAGTGGTGTCTACCCTCAGTATTCATATATATATATATATATAAAAAATAGCTACATCACTCATAACATTATTCAAACATGTTTTGTTTGCATCCAGAAGGCATAATTAAAAGTCTTATTGCGAGATAAAATTGCTTTATACAAAGATTTGTAGATTCATTGAGCTACTTGTGACGTAATTCAAACATTACCAAGAGCTTAGTCATAAACCATAAGTCTGTTAAATTAAGCTTTGGCAAACTTTCAGACTCAATATTCAATATGAAGCATCCTGGGATATACCCAGTAAGTTAAGCAAATCTGAAGATTGTATTAAATCACCCATCATTCTAACTAATTGGTCTAGAAAATGAAAGTATCTGAACTGTGTAAAAGATTCAAGACTCAAGTGTTCAAATTCGCTCAGTGAACATTTCTTTAAAGCCAAAATTATTTTAGAATCCTATTTCGTGGTTGTTGGTCAGAAAGTCCCTCTGAATTACATAAAATACCTGACCTAATCTTTTTTTGTCTGACCAAATTCCTTACTAAGGTTAAGCACCCTAAAAATCTGTCTACACAAACAACAACAAATCAGATGCTGTATATTTGTACATTTACAACAAAATATGAACTACATTTATAAAATCCTTTTCCTCCATTTTGTCAATGGCTGGGCTTGTTTTGACCAAGGTACAAGGAAAATAATATGACACAAAATTAATTATGACAATACTCAGAATGAATTTTGTTTAAAGGAATATTCTAGGTTCAATACAAGTTAAGCTCAATTGACAGCAATTAAGACATAATATTGATTACCACAAAAAAACATTTTGACTTGCCCCTCCTTTACTTCACTAATATCAAAAAAAAAAAAAAAAAAAAAAAATCTGGGTTCCAGTGATGGGGCAATGCATAAATGTTTAAATACTATTTCAAAAGTATAGCCACAAGACAAAAAAATGTGTGTAAATATGATTTTAGTGTGATAAAATGGCTTACTAACCTTTTCTGTGTAAAGCTATATCCAATTTTACAACTTCATTGCCATGGTGATGCAATGTCAACAAACCCTAAAGCAGTGCTTCCCAACTTTTTTTCTGCCATGGCACACTTTTTACAATTAAACAAATCCCATGGCACACCTCTATCCCACTGTCCCACATAACTATCATTGATAGTTTCAAGAAGTTCCATGTTTTCTGTCCATTTTAGTTTTTTGTTTACTCATAATGTTGCAAATTCAGCTATGCAAAAAACGCAAGTCACATAGGTAAGGTGTATAATGAGATCACAGGTGGCAAGTGTGCTAATTGGTTAATGAATAAAATTACAAATTGGCATCTTTTCTTATTTTTAGATTTGTTCTTGCAAATTAATTCTTGCAATGCCACAGCAAATAATTTTTATTTATCCATTTATTTACATGGCTCCAGAATAAAATTTAAGTTCATTTAAATTCTACAAATGGTCACACCAGCACTTGAATTGGTCATACCGGTCCAACTGAAAGAAAATTAGTTCTCTTTCTGTTTATCAGGATCTTGATGATTAAAATACAATCATCTGGAGATAAACAAAGCCTTTTTCTACAATCAGATGGCATTAGAATAGATTTTACACAGAAGGAATTTTCCATTGTATCCATAGTTTTAACTGTGGCATTTGCAATGAAATCATAGTAACCAAAAGTAAAACCATGATTAGCAGTAACCATAAAACAAATTATGGCATTTTTCATAAGAAAAACACCACTAGAAATTATGTTGTATTCTCTCACTATTATATTGATATCAGTTCTTGGTGTATGTATGTATGTATGTATATATATATTATATTATATCTGTGATGTGTGGATTGAAACCTTACAATTTCTGTCTGTTCATTGTGCAGATTTCTCCTTTATTCCTTTTCAATGCTGTTTAGAATGTTGGGGTCGTTTAATACAAATTTAAACTGGTTTAATCATTGACACATTATGGGCTTTCATAGAGATTTTAAAGAAATAATCAATGCAGATTTCGTGACCCAGCCCGTGTTTCTCGCAGCTCTGTTTATGATGATATGCATTGGCTGAGTGCTTGAGACCGGTCCACGTGTAAATTCACGCCTCTGCGCTGATCTGTCCATTGAGCAGCGCTGACTGATCCGGGTAAAGCTGTTTCCTTTCAAGTTTGGAACATTTGACAATTGAAATTTATCATACGGAACCAAAAACTACAGAGCACAATCAGAGAGTCAGCCAACTTTGTAGTTGCACAAATGCGACCTCTTGTCAAGTTTAATCGCACTGTTAGAAAAATGGTTGAAAAAGTAGTCTCAGTCCAGAGCCATGATTTATTTTGTGGAATCTGATCATTTTCCACAGCACACCTGACACTAGTGTGCTGCGGCACAGTGGTTTTGGAAACACTGCCCTAAAGGACTGTAAAAATCAAAATGTATTCAGCTTTACAGCTCAAATAATCCATGTGTTTTAACAGAACAATTAATGTAAATACTTAAAAATAATATGCTTCACATTTCAGAATCAGCTTTATTGCCATGTGTGCCTTATACATATAAGGAATTTGTCTTGGTGACTGGAGCTTTTTATATATATATATATATATATATATATATATATATATATATATATATATATATATATATATATATATATATAATGTTCAGTAGGTTTGGATATGTGCATGTTTGTCCAATCAATGATGTGCTCTTTTATAGCCCACACTAAAAGGCTAATTGCTCATACTACAGTCAGTCTTCTAAGGCAGTGGTTCCCAAAGTAGGGGTGGCGACCCCCCGGGGGGTCGTGAGACAGCGAGGGGGGGTTGCGAGATGATTTCCAGAAATCAATATATATATATATATATATATATATATATATATATATATATATAACGATTAGAAATAGCATATTGTATCCATAATTGTAAAAAAATACAAAAATATTTGTTAAATAAAAAATAAAAAACATGCAAATAAAAAAAGCCATTTTCATTTTCGTCAGATACAGTTTTGAAAGAAAACTTAACGAGGACATTCTGTTTTGCACCGCGCTGGAGGGAACGTGCAAAGGCGAGGACATTTTCACAAAACTTGACAACAAACTAAAAGAAGAGGGACTGTCTTGGGGTAAGTGCATCGGTGCAGATGGTGCTGGAGCGATGCTGGGGAAAAAGAAAGGTCTTAAAGCAAGAGTCTTGCAAGTGGCGCCTCACATAAATTTCACGCACTGTATTATACACAGAGAAGCTCTTGCAAGCAAAACACTTGACCCAGAACTTAAACGTGTTCTTGAGACTGCGATAAAAATGGTCAACTACATAAAAGCGCGTCCACTCAATATCAGGCTGTTTGCCACTCTCTGTCACGAACTGGGATCGGAGCATGAGTGCTTGCTGTTCCACACAGAAGTCAGGTGG
The DNA here is from genome assembly GCA_032164185.1 of Moxostoma hubbsi. Taxonomy (NCBI): domain Eukaryota; kingdom Metazoa; phylum Chordata; class Actinopteri; order Cypriniformes; family Catostomidae; genus Moxostoma; species Moxostoma hubbsi. Next base: position 19,890,713 of record JAVLUX010000014.1, on the reverse strand, counting down.
CTTTCGCGAGGGAATGTGCTCAGCTGCCTGTTTGAGCTGCGGGACGAAGTGCGCTTATTTCTGATGGAACATGGGTCCCAGCTCGCTGACCACCTCACTGATCCTGACTGATTAACAAGGCTAGCGTATTTGTCTTGCATATTTGAAAAACTGAATGGCCTTAATATGTCATTGCAAGGTGAAAACACAAGCATCATGTCACTGAATGATAAAATCTACGCATTCACGAGAAAACTTGAGCGCTGGGCTGAGCGAGATGAAATGGGTAGGATTGACATGTTTTCTGAGCTGGACGAATTCATTGAGGAAAATTAACTGAGTGTTAACATAGTGATGAAGTCTATCACTACCTACCTTCAAGCCCTGTCATCTGACATCCGACCTGGAGGACGCATTGGTTGAACTGTCAAGCGACCGAACCTTAAAGACAGCGTTTAATTCCAAGATGCTGGCTGAGTTTTGGATTTCTGTCGAGAGGGAATATCCACAGCTATCCAAGGCCGCTATGGATGTACTGATGCCGTTTGGCACTACCTACTTGTGCGAAAAGACTTTCTCGGCACTCACGTACATTAAAAATAAATATAGATCGCGACTGAATGTAGAGGATGAACTCCGAGTGGCGGTCTCCAAAATTAAACCAAGAATGGACTTGCTGTGCTCCAAGCATTGTGCCCATCCATCTCATTAGGTGATGTTACTATTTAAATAAAAGTAATGAGTAAATTACTATAAAACAATATTATAGTTGTTTGATTGTTGTGTTCTTTTTTTGTTGTAAACATGCTCGTGTTTAGATAGGCCTATTTGTGCGTGTGCGCAGTTGTGCGCAACGGCATTGTGTCCAAATCTCATTAGGTGATGTTAATATTTAATATAAAATAATATAATGGTTGTTTTGACTGTTGTGTTCTTTTGTGTTGTAAGTATGCCTATTAGTGCGTGCGCACAGTTTCACGCAATGCTTGTATACTTTAACCACCTCCGAGGATAGTAGGGGTCGCGAGTCACTCGCACCTTTATTTTGGGGGTCGTGGGCTGAAAAGTTTGGGAACCCCTGTTCTAAGGTACAAAAATGCAACCAAAGCAGTCACATCGTTTAGCTACAAGTAAGAAACGTCCTTGAGCCATATGAATCGGAATAGTATTGTATCGTTAACTTGGATTAGTTTACAAACAGAGTTGTTCACAATTGAAAGTCTAATAAAGTTATTTTTAATTTCAATGGTATGCAACACTTTAAAGATGTGTGTATTTACATGAAAAGGAAAAGTATTGGGGCAAAACAGCAACTCATTAAAGGTTTCATGATGTAAAAGCTGTGAGTGCTTTGATAGATAGTGGTACTAATTCTGATATTTTTAAGGCCTTTACAGTGGCTGAGCTATTGATCTGAGTTTATTAAGCAGTCCATGTAGAAAAAAAGCAATGATGGTTCTCATGGGAATAATGGCCTAATGAGGCTACAAAATGTGAGCATATACATTTCTCATTAACTGATTTAAGACAACGTGTGCCACAGAGTGCTACTATTCTAGAGGACACGAGTGGCAAAGGACTCCTGAAATGCCAAATCTCAAGAAAATACTGTGGATTTGTGTTTGTGGGTTCATTTGTCAGAGCTCAAAAATAATACCAGTTAGAAAGGACAGTGGTTCAGTGTTCAGGTTCAGTGTTAACTAGTTGTTATCTAGTGTGCAGACATAAATTTAGTTTTGGGATGAAAATGTCCTTTAAAATTAGTAAATATTTCATCATCTCATATTCATTAGTTTTATTCAGTTTTAGTTTGATGAAAATTACATAAGTTTAGTCAACGAAAATTAAATCTTTTAGTTCATGATGAAGTGCAAAACGGACAAAAAAAAGTGTCAAACTGTAACAAACCAAACTTTAATCAAATATTCAAAATTTAGAAGTTATGTAAGAATTTAAAAACGTATCAAACATATAAATATATATATAGCCTACTGTCCTTAAAACGGAGCTCCTAAATTAATAATGAATAGACTGAAGTATTAGCTACCATTTTGAAGTTAGCCTACTGTGCTCTGAATTCTTCATGCTTTAGAGACTTATTAATTTTCTGTGAACGGATATTACATTGTGTGTATCATGTTTCTTACGGAAACAGTGCAACATACGCAAAGCAAATTACGTATATTCTGCCTAGCACATTATTTAGTTTAAGTTCACCTGTTCAATGGCTTCACTGTGCAGATGTAAGTTGTTATAGTACATATATGTTGTGGATATAGGCTACTATAGTGATTAAAATCATGTATAAACAGGATGCATGTGAATGAAGTATTTACCCCGTTTTGAAACGGCTCATTTTGCCTGTGTTCAACTCACACAGCTCAAGTGGAGAAATCCGAAATTATTAATGGGTTAGATGAATCTATATCTAATATCTTCTTCTATATATATAAATTCTTTTGATGTTTCATCTCCTTGAAATATCTTGCACTGTTTATATCTTGCAGTATCGTTTTTATCTCGTCACATTTTCATCAATAGTGTGCTTTAATAAAACCGTTTAATTATCGTCATGACGTTGGCAGTGATTTCATTGATGAGATTAACACTGCAAGAGGGAGAATGTTTCAGGCCAAAGGATGGAACTGGTTTTCCACCAAATCGAACAGCTCATTATGTAAAATCGTAATTTTTTCAACCATTGAGCCAAATGATTCAAAGCACGGTGAGAAATGGTTTCAGTAGCATTTCCACTTGAGCATGGTTCTTCACGGCTCGAATAAAAACCATTCTAAGACCAGATATTTTGTCACGGTTAGGCTAGCTAACCATGCTCAACCATGCTAGTGGAATGGCTTTAGTACATGGCAACAAAAGATAGTGATAAGTGTATGTTTTGTGTCTCTTGGTGATTTAATGATTATGGTTTAACTAGTATAGTACACTATTTTCTACATGCCTTTTCGAATAATCTATCATTATATTACTTGTATAATATTTTGACAATAAATGTCATTTTTGGCTTTTCTGGGAACTTTTAACTTTCTGTGTGTTTGTATTTCGGTAGCATGTAAAAACTCTCACCAAATGATGGTAAACTTCATGCCTTTTTCTCTTTGCTTTCCTTTTTGTGACATGGAACATGTCTTTCATATGCTTTAGCAGAGTAAAATCCAAGGGGAAAAGCAGTCCTAATATGCGATCATCCTCCATAGAGCACTCGCTCCAATGTTTACCTCTTATATGTCACCAACTCACATACTGTATCTGTTGGGTATATTCAAGCACCAGTGTGGAAAAAGAACCTGTAATCATGCCAACTGGCCTGGATCAGCACGGTTTTGCAACTAGAATTGTTTGTCCAGATGGTGGAAAAATGGCTAGTATTTTAGGTTTACCATGGTGACTCTGGGTAAGGCAAGAACGTGTTCTTGTTCTTTGTTCATTTATAATGAAAAATTAAGTCCCCCATAGTGAAACTCTAATGGTAAAAAATTAACACTTTTTCTGGCACAGATAAAATATACTGTAAAAAATAACATTTATCGTTATTTTGTTGTGGGGCCTGTCAAAATAATCCTTCCTGTTGAGCCCTGTTTGTGTTTTCATGTGGTTTCCACTCGATGGAATATAGACAGGGAAAGTGACAATGTCAGATAGCAAGTAGAAGCCATTGAAACAGAACAAGTAGAGAACATCATAAAATATAACTCAGCCACAAAAGGAGAGTATAATTCTTAAATTGCTCACTTAAGTTTAATTTGGCCGTCTCTTCAGCAGCACACCAGCTTGACCCGGGGAATGACTCTTAACCGATGGCCCAAACAGCTCTTCATTTTGACATCATTAACCAGAGGCCGGTCATAGCTAACTGTTGAAATTCTGACTTCTTGTGTGAATAGAGGGGAGGATGAAAGGAGAACGCAATACCTTTTCTTTTTATCGAACAGAGGTGACATTACTTTTTACTATACATAAAGTTGAAGGTGAGATTGGGCATTTTCTCTCAGTCTCACACATAAACAAATGTGCTTCTATTCCAGTGCAGTGCTTTCATTATGTGTATGTCAGTGTGTATTGATTTTCAAGGAATGATTGCGAGCAGTGAAGGTCATGGTATAGGCATTAAATCTGATGGGGAAAAGAAGCCATAGAATCCCTCTACACACAGGTGTAATCACACATAATCCTTATGGAACAAGAATCCCATTTCAAAACATTTTACTTTTTATCAGAAAAGCAGAAAGGTTTACGTTTAGGGAATGCTATTTAGTGAAAAATATAACTGATACAAGAAATAAAGGCATTGGGTAGAGTTATAGTTATATATAGTTACTCAACTGTCATGGTACAATAGCTGTAAATTCAGAAATGACTCCGCTCCATTTTTCAAACCCTCAAAAGTAAAAACTCCTCTGCAAGTTTATTCACTCAATCCATCTCACTTGTGTCACACTGTCCAATGTCCCAAATAAGTCAATACAGGGGAAGGTACAGGAAGAATTTAGCAGTGTGTGCCGAAACCCTGCTGAGGACTGACCCCTGTGGCACTTCCCTAATCAGTCTGTTGACTTATCAGTAATACAGGAATAATTCTCTGGTCTCTGTCCAATTTTAAAGTGTCATATTAAGTCATGGGGGGGGTGGGGGGTGGGGGGGGGGGCACACTAGACACGTCTGGTGGACGAATCACAACATCCTGATTTTGATTTTGACTTTGAACAAGCTTGATTACACTTCCTAGTGCCATCTAGTGCTCCCAGGCTTAGAAAATGGAAGTAAACCACAATATAGCGGGGTAAACTTATATAGTGATAAATGGAAGACAACATCAAATCGTATTTTTGCATTCTAAATAAGGCGGAAATGCATCTTCAGAGTCTGTGAAAAGGGAACATAGCCTTTTAATCAAAGGTCTGGCTATGCAAGGCTAGACTGACCTTTGATTCCTGCTAACAGGATAGAGTGGGTGCAAGATACGAATCCTTCAATGACCATTTATGTAAATGAATAAAAAAAAAACAGATGATGGCATGAATGCACATACACTCACAGCTTAGAGTTCTTTTTGAAAAAATTGTAATCACCACACACACACTTCAAAGCCATGGAGAGGTTGTCAGGTAGCAGCCGTGGCAGCAGGTTATCTAAGCCAGCCATTATTAAACCCTTATTAGTGCTGAGAGCTCTTTCATTCATTCTCCCTCACACACACACACGCACACACACACACTTTCTCCCCTTCTATGAAGTCTGCAGGTGACTCAGGCTCTGTAGGGCCTGTCTGAATGTAATTGAGATCCGCTCGTTAAAATGTTGCTAAGACCAGTAAAGCGGTAAGCGTAGTGACCACCCGTTGAGAAGCCGTGCTAAAAAACCACTTAGTGATGTCATCCCAGCATGATGTTGGTAACTGAAGTCAGAAGAATGAAGTCATCAATGTGCACCTTAACATATTTGCCACAGCTGAGCGAGATTAATGTTCACTTCCAGAATTGTGTGTCCGTGTGTGGTGTTCCATTCCTGAGCATGAGATAAGGAGGCTTGAATGACTAGAGAACAAAATTATACTAACTGACTTAGCTCAGTTTACACCAAATAAATGAAGAGCCTTTGCAACACACCAAACCCTTTAATTGGAATACCAGTCTACACCTTTTCAGTGGCCCGCCTGAGGTTGTCAGTTCACTAGGGGACTGTTTACATCATACGCGTTTGTGTCCATTAACACTGTTGTTTAATTGTTTTCTATGCAAACTTGTGCTAAACAGACATTGTACTTTTTTTATATCTTTATCTCTTGCATGTGTGCACGTTATTAGATGCTTTTAGAGGTTGCCCTTCAAATAATAATTATCCATAATTTTAACAGAAATTAAAGACATAATATCATGGACAACAGACAAGCGTGAGTTCAGAGCAACAGAAAAGTTCTATTCATTAATTTGATCAAATGTTTTTAGTATCAATCAGATTTAGTCTTACTGTAATGGACCAATTTTGAAAGAACTTTTTTTTTGTCTCAAGTTACCTGTATTTTGCCCCCCAGAATTTCCTGCTAGGTGGAAATATTTGTAATGATTACATACATACATACATACATACATATACACACACACACATACATACATATACACACACACACACATACATGCATACAGTCAGATCCATAAATATTGGGACATCGACACAATTCTAATCTTTTTGGCTCTATACACCACCACAATGGAGTTGAAATGAAACAAACAAGATGTGCTTTAACTGCAGACTTTCAGCTTTAATTTGAGGGTATTTATAGAGCCAAATATTTTTGGTCCTGACTGTACATACATATACATACATACAGTACCTCACAAAAGTGAGTACACCCCTCACATTTTTGTAAATATTTTATTTTATTATATCTTTTCATATAACAACACTGAAGAAATGACACTTTGCTACAATGTAAAGTAGTGAGTGTACAGCTTGTATAACAGTGTAAATTTGCTGTCCCCTCAAAATAACTCAACACACAGCCATTAATGTCTAAACCGCTGGCAACAAAAGTGAGTACACCCGTAAGTGAAAATGTCCAAATTGGGCCCAATTAGCCATTTTCCCTCCCCGGTGTCATGTGACTCATTAGTGTTAAAAGGTCTCAGGTGTGAATGGGGAGCAGGTGTGTTAAATTTGGTGTCATCGCTCTCACACGCCCTCAAACTGGTTACTGGAAGTTCAACATGGCACCTCATGGCAAAGAACTCTCTGAGGATCTGAAAAAAAGAATTGTTGCTCTACATAAAGATGGTCTAGGCTATAAGAAGATTGCCAAGACCATGACACTGAGCTGCAGAACAGTGGCCAAAACCATATAGCAGTTTAACAGGACAGGTTCCACTCAGAACAGGCCTTGCTATGGTCGACCAAAGAAGTTGAGTGCACGTGCTCCGCGTCATATCCAGAGTTTGTCTTTGAGAAATAGACATATGAGTGCTGCCAGCATTGCTGCAGAAGTTGAAGGGGTGGGGGGTTAGCCTGTCAGTGCTCAGACCATATGCCGCACACTGCATCAAATTGGTCTGCATGGCTGTCGTCCCAGAAGGAAGACTCGTCTAAAGATGATGCACAAGAAAGCCCACAAACAGTTTGCTGAAGACAAGAAGACTAAGGACATGGATTACTGGAACCATGTCCTGTGGTCTGATGAGACCAAAATAAACTTATTTGGTTCAGATGGTGTCAAGCGTGTGTGGCGGAAACCAGGTGAGGAGTACAAAGACAAGTGTGTCTTGCCTACAGTCAAGCATTGTGGTGGGAGTGTCATGGCTGGGGATGCATGAGTGCTACCGGCACTGGGGAGCTACATTTCATTGAGGGAACAACGAATGCCAATGTGTACTGTGACATACTGAAGCAGAGCATGATCTCCTCCCTTCAGAGACTGGGCTGCAGGGCAGTATTCCAGCACGACCCCAAACACACCTCCAAGATGACCACAGCCTTGCTAAAGAAGCTGAGGGTGAAGGTGATGGACTGGCCAAGCATCTCCAGACCCAAACCCTATTGAGCAAATGTGGGGCATCCTCAAACGGAAGGTGGATGAGCACAAGGTCTCTAACATCCACCAGCTCAGTGATGTCATCATGGAGGAGTGGAAGAGGACTCCAATGGCAACCTGTGAAGCTATGGTGAACTCCATGCCCAAGAAGGTTAAAGCAGTGCTGGAAAATAATGGTGGCCACACAAAATATTAACACTTGGCCAAATTTGGACATTTTCACTTATGGGTGTACTCACTTTTGTTGCCAGCGTTTTAGACATTAATGGCTGTGTGTTGAGTTATTTTGAGGGGACAGAAAATTTACACTGTTATACAAGCTGTACACTCACTACTTTACAATGTAGCAAAGTGTCATTTCTTCATTGTTGTCACATGAAAAGATATAATCAAGTATTTACAAAAATGTGAGGGGTGTACTCACTTTTGTGAGATACTGTATATATTACAGGCCTCCTATAACACAATATCTGTAGATAGAAGCTTTTCGATAACAAAATATCCTGGCCTGGCCCGCGTGTCCCAAAGATTTTTTCCATCTGCCCAATTTGTCAAAGTTGAAAATCTCTGCTGTAAGGTTTCACCATTTTTGCAGTTCTCTTACAGTAAATGTTCCTGTAGAGTAATGTGGCAGGGTGGAGGGCGGGGCCGGCTTGTGACTTGACACACCTGATCCCGTATCAGGCTAATCAAGCCGTTGAGAGGGATAAAGGCCGATCGCAGAGGGTGGTGCGGCAGAGAGAGATCCTTACGGACATGTCCGTCGTCTTATGTGTTTGTCTTTTGAGTTCCTCATTAAACCTTTATTACACGTTAAGCCGGTCTCTCGCCTCTTCCTTGCCCATGAGCGTGAACTTCTTTACAAGTAACAATTGCATTTTTTAAAGCACAAATATCCTTGTAGTCCATGTAGTCTCAAAATAAAAAAGAGGTACGAATAACGGTAAAAACGGCACAAATAACAATTATTCAAGAAATAGAAAATACTTTAAAAAAAAAATTAAGATTAAATATAGCATGCCACATGGCAGGATACTGATGACACTGCTTGGAATTTCATGACAACTACCCCTTTCCAAGTAAAGCAGACTGAATTTATTTCTTATTCAATAAATTGTTACTTCTGACAAATATTGATACTCCAGTCTGTAGAGCTCAAGAATCCAAACCTATTTTGTTTTGAGCAAAAATGCACTTATTTATTCTTCATGCCTACGACACTGTCAACACTGTCTGAGAAGGTGGATAAACTGGGGACTTTTTGCCTTTTAGCGGTTTACCATTTTTATCCATCTTTTTTTTACTTTAAACACTTTTAACACTTTGTTGCAGAGTGAACAACAGTTTTATTAGTATTTCATAGCAGAACAGTAAACATCATATACATCAACATATTTTGAAGCAGGCCAGAGAGTTTATGAGGCTTTTAATATTCAGCCAAACATGTTGCACAGTTTACAACATTATAGTTGTGAGATATTGAATGCAGATGCAAGTGTGGCTCTAGAGTTCTTTACATTGGACTGGACAAATTTAGTGGATTAAACTCAATACAAAGTGCTTACAGCTTTATGACTACTATGGCTTTGTTTGTGTGTTTTTAAAGCTATGCCAGCTTCTATGGCTATTTCTATGGCGAGAAATGAGCAAGCAATTCTATATGAGGTTTTTAAAATAAATGTTTCCTAAAAACTCTAAAACTATGGCTGAAGTAATGATGAATGTATTGAAAGGTGTGGAGATTGTTTCATGATCAATGAAACAATGAGGGTAAGCCCAGCAAATAACATTTTATATTATAGACCAGTACCACTACATAATTAAGCAATGTCCAAAAAGCAAGAGTGCTGTTGTACTGAATAGCAGCAAGGATGGGATTCGGCTTCAGGTAATTACATTATAAACATATTTGCTTCTTGTTCTATAGTCAAGAATCAACTATGAACAATGATGTAAATCACGCATAGTGTCAGTTCAGGCAGGTAATGCGAGTCAAACTCGCAATCAGCTGATGCTCAGCAGATCAAGACGTCTACCTATACCATAAGATGCTTATAAAAGAACACTTATGGCGCTGGACTCACATCATGTATTGAGTGTGAGTGATTAGCAATGCTCTGATTTCTTGCCTCTAGTGTGACCCTCTACTTGCTTACTACCTAAAGTACCTAATGGTACTTTTCCACTGCACGCTATGGTTCGACTCTACACACTTTTACAGCTTTCTTTTCCACTGCTGTTTAGTGTCGCCTCAACTGCCGTGACATCTTCTTAAATGCGACACAAAACAAACAATAACACGACCACTAGCTGTGAGCAACTAGCTCATTGTGCTGAATAAAGCAGTTGTTACCATCCTCTATCGTGGACTCCAGGGCAATCTCCCTCGCATTGCTCGCTGGTCTAGATAGCGTCCATTTGGTCGAACCACTTCCACATTTCCTTGATGGTTCTGTAGTTACTTTTAAGTTTTTATTTACTTTTCCCTACACCGTTGGTAGGTCTGGTGGTAGCTGTGTGCGCACATGAGACACTTCCTGAAAAACTTTTTAATTTTGTGTTGTTTCATTCGTCGCTAACGAGAGGAACATCTCGTTTATTGACCATGGCGTGGTTTTGCGCATAGCCATTTCTTTTTACAATTCAAAAGTCGCGTGAACAAATTATAATCCTATCGCTGTATTTTACTTTAAAACTAGTGGGTTGATGTCCTGTGTCGCAAATCCAGTGACACTGGAAGTGACGATTCACCCTGACCAATCAGTAATCTGCAGGGTTTTAATGTCACATTTAGTATCAGCTCTTCTCGCTTGGAACCTCAGCCGAAGTGGTACTAAAAAAAGTACCAGGTACCAGGGGGTATCCACAGTGGAAAACACCCAAAAAGCAAGCAGAGTCGAGTTGTACCGTGCAGTGGAAAAGCCCCATTAGAATGGTCCTATATAAGTCCTCCATTTATTAATTGCCTTAGCTGCCTTTCCAATGCAATGATGCAAGCACTTAGCACCCTCCTCCATCCCCAGCTTCACATCTTGTTTGGCAGCATTGCTTTTAAGTTTTCTCTAAATCTGTCTTGTGTTAGACTATGTAAGACTACAATTGTTCGCCAGTTTGTAATTCCTATCTTCAATGTGTTATTGTGCCATGTTTTGATTTATCAACTTGATATACAGTATTCTAAGTTCTCTTAGAGTCAATTTAATCTATTATGCAATGAAGCAATATGGAAATGTGTTGTAATAAAAATGTTGTAATAATTCTTCTGGATCTGTTCCGTCATACCTGGGGGATTTTATTCGCTGCACTTCCTGTTCGGTCCATTCATGGGCAGAGATTTAGCCAAGAACAGAACCATACTGCCAAAACCAACTGTCTATTAGTGGACAAAGTATTCATTAAAGTATTTAAGTCAAGTATTCATTTGACAGAAGTGGCCCTGACTGAACTCATATTTTATAGACTTAATATGAGCAGATTTGTTTATTTAAAAATAATATATACATAGTTCCAAACCAAACCAAAGCAGGATACATGCCCAGACTGGCAGACTTCTTGGAACACAGCATTGTGATACTGTGTTATACTATATTTCAGCATTCTTGAGTCAGTGCTTGTCAATTCAGATTTTAGGACACAAACTAACAGTTCTATAAACAGAAATAAAGATGAAAATCTTACATAAAACTAGTGCAAAACACAGGCTCTGAAGCTATGTAAAACCCCCTTTGAAAAGTTTGCTGAATGGCACTAATGTTGCTGCTTTGATCCTCAGTAAACATGCTGACAGACAATTAACCTTCAACTCAACACCATTATCAGAAAGCACTGAGCGATGGCATATTCTCCCCAGTTGGCAGTTGCAAGCGCACATCTGCTCAGATGTCAGGTGGCGATGACTCCTTGATAATCTCATCTTTAGGAAAGATTACGTGTTCTTCATGAGATTTTCCGCCTCTAATTATGGATTTTTCTGAACTGAATGAGCTGGCTCTGTTTCCCTGGTGATTAAGACTTCAGAGGTTCACTCTACATGAACAGAGGGGTTTTTATTTCTGTCCTACAGAAATAAAAACCTTCACCATGATATAGATGCCCTCTCTATTACTCTATTCAACACCTGCTGAAACACTAGTCATGGGAAGTACTTCATACCTCATAATGCTCTTTAAATAACATTCACTGTAGAAAGTGTAAAGAAGCTTATTTTAGACAAACAGTTAATAATGGTATATATAAGAATGGAGCCTCGTCAACAGTTCTAGTCACTTGTTTATTTTCACCCATTCTTCTCTCTGCTTGTTTATGAGTCACAAATATGCCACATGTAATAAATAAATGGGTGCTTAAATACTAATAACACATTATCATGCGGCACACATTTTCTGATCGTTTTAATGCTAATAATAAGCATGGGTGAAAAGGTTTACAGGGTGTCAGTAAAAGCAGGCATGGTTTAGAGAGTACTGATAAGCTGAAGAGGGGAATACAGTTTCTCCATTTTTATGACTGATTTCTGGTTCTATAAACCATCTAACAAACCCTTTTAAAACACACAAACCCTCTGGCTATAGCAGCACACAAAACTGAAAACTCCACTGTGAGCTTAAACTTGCATGCTTGTATAAACTTGCTCTTTATCATTCTAAATCAGCATTCAGTGCTTTCTGCATGTACAAATAAGTCAAATGCTCAAGGTAGCTATAGAAATCCAATTTTAGCACAGCCAGGTGTACACAGTGTATATTTTAATGTCCTTATGAGTGCTACTTGTTAAGAGTGCAAAATCTGACTCTGGTGAGATAAAAGCATCAACTGCTTTTGACATAAACTGCTTTTTTTATGACAGACTGTACATTTCTTAAACTCATGACGATTAGTTGATCATGTCATATTCTGACAATCTCATTAATACGGAAACCGCAAGAAAGCCCTTCAATCAGAGTCTGAAGTTTCTCATGGCTGAGCAGAAAAGGAGATTTGTGGACTGCTCATACAAACTTGAGGTAATTTCGATAAAGTGAGGGGAATGTTAAATAGTGAGATATCTTTGTTGCACATTATATAGACAAGCTAATATCAACATTTGATATTAAGCAAGAAAGACAATTCAGAGCAGGTCAAGACCAAAAATCCTTAGACTGAAGAGGGAACATCTCAACAACTCAACCATGAAGCCAGTCTTTTTAGCATGATACCCATTCAATAATTAGATTATTATAGAGCCTGAACAAACCCACACAGGCACATGATGCCACTGTCAGACAGCCAATCAAAGTTTTCAACCTAATATTAAGTGATGTAAAAAAACAAAAACAAACAAAAAACAATCCTTACATTTACAAAGGAGTAAAGATACCAAAGAGGATAAGGGGGTATTAGGGAAATAAAGAATTCAGCTATAACTGAAGCAGCGCATGTTGCCTCCAAAGTGACACACATAGAAGATCTGTATATATGTAATTTAAATTAATCTGAATGGTAATATATCATGCAGCAATCACAATAAGCCACATGAGTCGCAAATATTTAAACACAATTATACTGAACTGGCATTACATTTTTGAATTCAAATAGTTTGATTAAACGCTGCCAAAAAAATAAAATAATAATAATTACACACACATATTTATTTATTTATTTTTTTTTTTTATATAAAAATGGGAGAGGAAACACCAGAAAACCATGTCCTCTCTAGAGACATGTGAATTTGTGCTAGTCAAATTGACAGATTATGAATTTTAAGATAAAATTAATTTTAAGATAAATTAATCAGCTTTTGTCTTCCTCACTAGAACAAACACATCAAAACTGAACTAAAACAATAGAAACACAGGAAGACAGATAATATAATTTTGGTTGATTACAGTACCTCATTCTGTTTGATTAACCAGAACTCTGATGTAAATTGGGAATTTGGGGCAACAATTCTTTTAATTAATTAGGTAAAAGCTGGTGTAACAAATGCACACAAAAAGTAAAAAAAAAAGAAAAGAAAAAGATTTGATTAGAAAATATGTATGACTAAAAACAGTAGAACTGTTCGCACTTATTCAAAACCTCATACAACAGTGAGAACATTAAGAAACTGATTTTGCTACATGAACAGACATATCTAATATAATGTACATCTTCTACAAGATCTTATAATAAATATTAATGCATTGAATATATAAAATTGAATATTATGTAATAATTAAAAATAAAACTCTGACCAAACATACAGGTACACATCTTGGACAGGTTTCTTGACTTGATTTCAACAGTTAACAGTGTTTCTACAGTGTGAAGCAAAGTGCTGTCTTACTCCAGAATGCTCTCTAATTACCGGATCTATATTTGGAAGATGACATTTAGATTTGTAAATAACACTGATGTCAGTTTTCGCTCTGAAAGAAATAGATGGATGAGTACAGGCTCATTTGTGGTTTTGGTTCCCCCAGGAACAGACCAAAATAGCAGTAGCCCACATGCACACACAGCATCTGTCCCTAAGGCACAGGTCAGGCTATTTGATCTTTAACTAGGCCTATTATTTAAGGTTAATTAATGGCATGTAAAAAAGTAAAGGGCCAGTGCTTGTGCAAGAGATTGTGTTTAGTTGTGGTTTCTTATTTTGGTCAGTAGGATAAATTATGACCTACTGTATATAGTCAGATGATTCTGTGAGTTCTTAATATCTTTCACACACATAGGCTATCCTCTTTGCTCACACACATACAGTATTATACAGTTGCAGGATAAAGTATGTGAACACTTTGATTTACCACAGATTTCCACATTAAGTGGTTATACAATTCAATCTGATCTTCAATTAAGTCACAACAGTAGACTAAGTGAGTGCTTATATAAATAAAAATTAAAAAAAGGATATGTTTTCATGTCTTTATTCACGGTATCTCCATGTTCGATGGAATGAAATAAAAAAAATAATACTTTTTAAGGTTAATTAAAGAAAAAAAGACGCAATAAAATCCCCCCCACATTCAATAATTAATTAAAATGTAAATATAAAACCACTGAGGCTACTTGGATGTCTCTAGACATGTTTTTTTTTTCTTTTAATATTTGATTGTGCATTGCTTTAAGTTAATACACTATTAAAACTCTAAATTAATTCATAAAGAATGCATATTGTGACCCTTCTCTTTAATCACATGCTTTCCCTCAAGACGTGACACAATAGGCTATTGCTTTGGCAATGTCACCGCTTATGTCAAACATGGAAGTGGTGGCAAAAACCATGTGCAAAAACGTAACTTTTATCGCATTACGTTGTTGAAAAATTTATTCCGAGGGCTCTCATTGACTGCTGTGGCTTCAAGCCATCAACAGAGCTGACAGATCATTTCAACTCAAATTTATAGCAAACATTGCATTATAGTAACTGTATTGCTAAGAATATGTTTGTATTTATGACGGTTTTGTGTCATACTTTCATTTAATCATCTAATCTGTCAAATCTAACACAACAGTCAGCTGGCTTTCTGACACCTCTAACTGCATAGACTTCATTCACAGTAGCGCCATGTTTGATTTTGAATGGGAATGAAGCTGTGAGGGATAGATTTACCATCTCTTCAATGGCATGCATGGTATAAAGCTGTTAAAAGCTCCTAGATCCCATCTGATTTTCCACAACTCATGTTGTCTGGAGTTTTTTGTCTACTGAGTGTACTTGAAAATATTTTTTTCTAATGATTTGTATGCTGAATGATCCAAAAACACTTTAAACTACAGTACAAATACTTTAATAGGTAGTTAAAGGGCAGTTAATTTAAAAAAGAAATTTCTGTCATCACTGCTCATCCTTAAGTCTGAATGAATTTTTCTTTGTCGTGGAACAAAAAAGGAGATGTTAAGCAAAATATCTCAGTCACTGTTCACTGTCACTGCATCTTTTTTTTTTCATTCAATGAAAGTGAATGGTTTTGAAACTCCCTAATATCTCATTTTGATAACCACTGAAATAAGAAAGTCATACAGGTTTGCTACAGCATGAAGAGGTGACAATTTTCAATTTTGTGTGAAATATCTTAAGTAAAATCAAAACTCGTCAGTTACTTTAAAAATGGCCGTTTAAAGTTTAAAGTGTATTGAAAATGTTAACAGATTCCATTGAATGAAAGGGAACTGTGCAGCATAATTAGTTATCATGCAAAACCAATGATATACTATTAAATATAGATTATATATATTATGTACAGTACTTTGCAAAATCTTAAGGCACAAAAGAATTTGACTTAAAATGGTTATTATATCTTCAGCTTTAGTGTGTCAATATGAAATATAAATGTTAGTCTCCAAAACATTACTTTGGCAAATAGAAAAGATTAGAATAGAAGAACAGGGAGCCCTGCAACAGATGTCATGGTCCCCACAAAGCCCCCCACTGAACATCACGTTAGTTTGAGATTACATAAAGACAGAAGCAATTGAGGCAGCCTAAATAGATAGAAGAACTGTGGTGAATTCTCCAAGAAGCTTGGAACATCCAATCTGCCAACAACCAAGAAAAACTGTGTCCAGGTGTACTTAGTATAACTGGTGCTGTTTTAAAGGCAAAGGTGGTCACACCGAATATTAATTTAGCTTTTTTATGTTTACTGGACTTTGTATAACTTTAAGGGATGAAACTAATTAAACTATTTATGTCATTATTTTTGAAGACATCCTCACTATGCAAAATTTTTCACAAGTGCCTAAAACTTTTGCACACCTGGCTCAGGTGGTAGAGCGGATCGGCCGCTAATCACAGGGTTGGCGGCTCGATTCCCGGCCCACATGCCAAAGTGTCCTTGGGCAAGACACTGAACCCCAAGTTGCTCCCAGTGGCAGGCTAGTGCCTTGCATGGCAGCTCTGCCATCATTGGTGTATGAGTGTGAATGGGTCACACTGTAAAGCTCTTTGGTAACCTCTAAGGTTAAAAAAGGCGCTATATAAGTGCAGACCATTTAATATTATATATATATATATATATATATATATATATATATATATATATATATATATATATATATATATATATATATATACATACATACAGTGAGGAAAATAAGTATTTGAACACCCTGCTATTTTGCAAGTTCTCCCACTTAGAAATCATGGAGGGGTCTGAAATTGTCATCGTAGGTGCATGTCCACTGTGAGAGACATAATCTAAAAAAAAAAAAATCCAGAAATCACAATGTATGATTTTTTAACTATTTATTTGTATGATACAGCTGCAAATAAGTATTTGAACACGTCTATCAGCTAGAATTCTGACCCTCAAAGACCTGTTAGTCTGCTTTTAAAATGTCCACCTCCACTCCATTTATTATCCTAAATTAGATGCACCTGTTTGAGGTCATTAGCTGCATAAAGACACCTGTCCACCCATACAATCAGTAAGAATCCAACTACTAACATGGCCAAGACCAAAGAGCTGTCCAAAGACACTAGAGACAAAATTGTACACCTCCACAAGGCTGGAAAGGGCTACGGGGAAATTGCCAAGCAGCTTGGTGAAAAAAGGTCCACTGTTGGAGCAATCATTAGAAAATGGAAGAAGCTAAACATGACTGTCAATCTCCCTCGGACTGGGGCTCCATGCAAGATCTCACCTCGTGGGGTCTCAATGATCCTAAGAAAGGTGAGAAATCAGCCCAGAACTACACGGGAGGAGCTGGTCAATGACCTGAAAAGAGCTGGGACCACCGTTTCCAAGGTTACTGTTGGTAATACACTAAGACGTCATGGTTTGAAATCATGCATGGCACGGAAGGTTCCCCTGCTTAAACCAGCACATGTCAAGGCCCGTCTTAAGTTTGCCAATGACCATTTGGATGATCCAGAGGAGTCATGGGAGAAAGTCATGTGGTCAGATGAGA
Organism: Moxostoma hubbsi; assembly: GCA_032164185.1. Taxonomy (NCBI): domain Eukaryota; kingdom Metazoa; phylum Chordata; class Actinopteri; order Cypriniformes; family Catostomidae; genus Moxostoma; species Moxostoma hubbsi. Next base: position 19,873,324 of record JAVLUX010000014.1, on the reverse strand, counting down.
CCAAAATAGAACTTTTTGGTCATAATTCCACTAACCGTGTTTGGAGGAAGAAGAATGATGAGTACCATCCCAAGAACACCATCCCTACTGTGAAGCATGGGGGTGGTAGCATCATGCTTTGGGGGTGTTTTTCTACACAAGGGACAGGGCGACTGCACTGTATTAAGGAGAGGATGACAGGGGCCATGTATTGCGAGATTTTGGGGAACAGCCTCCTTCCCTCAGTTAGAGCATTGAAGATGGGTCGAGGCTGGGTCTTCCAACATGACAATGACCCGAAGCACACAGCCAGGATAACCAAGGAGTGGCTCTGTAAGAAGCATATCAAGGTTCTGGCATGGCCTAGCCAGTCTCCAGACCTAAACCCAATAGAGAATCTTTGGAGGGAGCTCAAACTCCGTGTTTCTCAGCGACAGCCCAGAAACCTGACTGATCTAGAGAAGATCTGTGTGGAGGAGTGGGCAAAAATCCCTCCTGCAGTGTGTGCAAACCTGGTGAAAAACTACAGGAAACGTTTGACCTCTGTAATTGCAAACAAAGGCTACTGTACCAAATATTAACATTGACTTTCTCAGGTGTTCAAATACTTATTTGCAGCTGTATCATACAAATAAATAGTTAAAAAATCATATATTGTGATTTCTGGATTTTTTTTTTAGATTATGTCTCTCACAGTGGACATGCACCTACGATGACAATTTCATACCCCTCCATGATTTCTAAGTGGGAGAACTTGCAAAATAGCAGGGTGTTCAAATACTTATTTTCCTCACTGTATATATATATATATATATATATATATATATATATATATATATATATATATATACATACACACACATACACTCACCTAAAGGATTATTAGGAACACCATACTAATATTGTGTTTGACCCCCTTTCGCCTTCAGAACTGCCTTAATTCTACATGGCATTGATTCAACAAGTTGCTGAAAGCATTCTTTAGAAATGTTGGCCCATATTGATAGGATAGCATCTTGCAGTTGATGGAGATTTGTGGGATGCACATCCAGGGCACGAAGCTCCCGTTCCACCACATCCCAAAGATGCTCTATTGGGTTGAGATCTGATGACTGTGGGGGCCATTTTAGTACAGTGAACTCATTGTCATGTTCAAGAAACCAATTTGAAATTATTCGAGCTTTGTGACATGGTGCATTATCCTGCTGGAAGTAGCCATCAGAGGATGGGTACATGCTGGCCATAAAGGGATGGACATGGTCAGAAACAATGCTCAGGTAGGCCGTGGCATTTAAACGATGCCCAATTGGCACTAAGGGGCCTAATGTGTGCCAAGAAAACATCCCCCACACCATTACACCACCACCAGCCAAATTGAACAGGTGTTCCTAATAATCCTTTAGGTGAGTGTATATATAATTACATTATAATTGTATTGCATATTATATATATATATTTTTTTTATTAAAATTAACATTCAGATGACAGGGAAAATACCTGTATATGTAAGATGGAGCTCTAGAGTGATGGAGATGAGAAATATAACAGGTGGAACTCTGCAGCTGAGTAATTCTGTTAGCATTACAATTAAAGGTGAAGTAAAATAAAGAAGCGCCACGATTTGAAAGGCGTCAAAAGACCGCTTAAACCTCGTGTGCTTGCAAATTGCAATGTTGACAGCTTTGTAGATTGTAAGAAGGAGCAAGTGTTAGCGCATCACTTGCTTACAGAGATGCAGTATAATACCATATGCATTTCAGAGTAACAGGTTTATGAAGGTTTGTACATGTGTAACATTGTGAGAGAGAGAGCGAGAGAGCGAGAGAGAGAGATGATTTTGTCTCAAGTGTCTCCTCTATTCACACCCCCAAATTTAAGACCTCAGCAAAGGAAAATGTAAGACTTCTTGCCATTTATTTCAGATATTTAATAGTTTTATGGCCTTAAATTTTAAAATGTACATTTAAGACTTTTGTATGTGAATCTCTAGTTTAAAGACTTCTACAGAAGCTAATTAAACTCAAGAGTCAGATAACCTGGAGTCCAAACAATGAGACAAGATTGAATATATTTGTTGCCCTAGTGAACATTTTTTTGAGTTCACGATTTACAAGGATTGCCTGATGTGAACCATGCCTCAGATTAAAAAAAAAAAAAAATCTCAAAACATCTACGATTAAAAGAATGTAAAAAGGATTAAAAGAACATTTTTAATTCTGTTATAATTTAACAGAATTTTCTCACCCTCGTGGTCATTTTAAACCAGCATGACTTCCTTTCTTATGTGGAACAAAAAAGGAGATGTTTTAAAGAATACTAAGGGTGGTCTTCTCAATACAATGGCAGTGGATAGTATCTCACTTTAAAGCTTTAAAAAAGACCAAAAGTATCATAAAAGTAGTCCATGCAACTCCTGCTTCAGTTCATATTCCAAGTCTTTTGAAGATACATGTCAAAATGCAGACAGATTTTATGATGAATTTATGTAGAAATGAAGGGTAAATCAAATGGTTTCCCATAGGCATGACAAACTCAAGAGAGCAGGATAAACACACAGCCTGCAGAAGTTCAATCTCAACACAAACAAGGCTTACACTATCTGTTCACTGCCTAAATTTTAAACATAAGCATTTCTTGTAAAGTTGATGACAATTTGATTAACATCTAATATAATCTAATTTCTGCAGAAGCTCTAACATTAGCCCATGGGCTAGTTTAAACTAGGCCAGTCTGCTTCTAGGGTTCTGTATTATTCCTGTATACCTCTTTCTGACACTCTTTTAAGAACATCTATTTATTTGTCCCTAGGCAAAAATAAGACAAAAATACACAGATGCAAACAGACAAACACACACACACGCCATGGAATAAAAACATCAGCAGCAGAGTGGATAGAATAATTTTTCACTGTAACCGGACATGCACACTGTGTATGCATTCTAAATCAGTTATGTGATAGGGTCCCTCAGCCATGTAAAAACTGGCACAGAAGCAACAACATTACATCTTGTATCTTAGAAGCACATTTTCTATGACAGGTCTGCACAGTAAAATCCAGTGAAATGGAAAATATTGCAGAATATCTTTATCTAGTTCAGCGGCTATTCAGAGATTCAGAAACCTGAATTCACACACAGGAGAATTAAATTGCTGGCTATTTTTAATGAGAGTTTAAATGTTAAACACCTCTCCAACCTTTAAAGAAACTATTCAAAAGCTATTCAAATCCAGGCTTATGTTTCAATCTCCTGTCGAGATACACGTTTTTTGATAGTGCGCCAATTAACGATCCTCAGCTGTGCAGTATTGTAATACAGTATCGATCTGATAACACAGTTTACTTTATCAATGTTTAAAAAACAAGAAGTGAATGGTGGTTATTAGCCTAAAAGCATGTTGTGACCATCTATACATTTGCATACACGCACCCTTGGGCACCATCCACAAAGAGAGATGTCTCTCTTCCTAGAGCATACACAGACTTTCGACCGGTTCGTATTCCCTCTACAAAACGCTCTGCATTCGGGGCTCATCCATAATGGATCCAGATTGTAGGAAGGATGAATGAATCTTTAACCTTATGACACAGCCCACTCAGATCAACTTTACCCTGTCATGTATTTTTCATGGAGTCCCAAGTTGTTTTAATCATCTATGTTTTCAAGATGGGGTCCTGGAGGGCAGGGACACTACAGTGTCTCAGGTCACAGAGAGTAAGTGCTTCAAACATTCACTAACACACATATGTTGTTCAGTACGGTTGGAAGAGTGTGTGTGTGTGTGTGTGTGTGAGAGAGAGAGAGAGAGAGAGAGAGAGAGAGAGAGAGAGAGAGAGAGAGAGAGAGAGAGTGTGTGAGTGAGTGTGTGAGTGAGTGAGCAAGCGAGCCAACCATTAACAGAAAACTGAGGGAAAGGGGATTTATTAAACCTTGCTTTACAGGCCCTTCATTTCTCTTGAAAATCCTTTGAGAAGGCAGGCGGGTCCTCTCAGTATCATATTGTGATTTATAGGCTACTTAAATCCTGCAACAAATAACCCACAAACACACTGGCTGCTCATGTGCTCTCCATGCTACTCTCTCTGTTCTTAATCCTCTAACGGTGCTGGTTATAACAGAGGATGATTTTAATTGTGCTGCCAGCAGCTTTCCAAGGACAAGCAAAATGCTTGCGAGAAAAATATCCTGGCATTGTATTTACCTTTTTCCTTTGGACACAAAAGGGTTAATTCAATAAAGAGATGGGCTGTAATGGAATAGAAGTTTTCAGAAAACAAAAATTAACTAACTGTATTCAGCCTGTGTTATATTTAAGCACCTGTATTCAGATTGCATTTACTTTATAATACTTTGTTAGAATATTTCAGAATACCTTTCTTGTTCTGACTACAAAATAAGGCAAATGTGGCTTACTGATCATTATCAATCTTCATCAGACCTCTGACATGATTTGCAGTGCTCCATGGTTGCAGTACGCTTTTCTGCCCTTTTTGTATGTCTGATATGTCAAACAGCATGAGTGTGACTAAATGAGGCATTTGTATGTAAAAACTGCTTTAAAAAACAAATAAAAGGTCACCACTTCACTCACAGAATTCTGATATCACCTGATTGCCTGCTCTCAGGGTCACTATGGAGATGGCTCAAGGTGAAAGAAATCAATGTAGATGCCACATAATGGACTGCTCTAATTTGCATCACTAAAATGGCTTGGCCAATCAAAGGGCAATAAAAGCATCTGGGCATGTTTATTAATATGCTATCACCTTCCCTCTCCTTTCTGACTCTCCCTATGTCTCTCTCCTGCTCAGCAGGAGAGCATGTGTCACTCAGCATGATGGAACACCAAGCATGGGAGAGGAGACATGCAGGCACAGACATACAGATTTACTTATTTTATTTATTGTCTAAATGAGGACAAAAAGGAGCAACACCAACACTGAAACTGAGGAAAAATAGCTTAAAAGTTACCTGGGTTCAATGTGGATTTTGTAGTTACTGCATGTTTTCTCTAAATCCTGAGTGTTGCCAAGCCAAACCTATCTGTCACAGGACAGATTGGAACTGACTTTTGAGAACAACTGTAGTAACTGCAATTCCCCTTTGCACAGCAGCATAGCATTTTTTTAAAGCTAATTATATATACAACAGACCAACCCTAACCCTACAAAAAACATGTTGCGTTTTTGATCAAATGAAAATAATAAAAAACTTTAACGATTCTCTTTTTACAAATTAGGACATTCCCAAATATCCCCAAAAGGGATATATTTAGCTAACTTACGAGGACAAATTTGTCTCCAAAGTACAATCAAGAACTCACACACTCCAAATGAAAGCTGCTTCACATTTTCAGAAAAGCTATTATTGTGAATAAAGGTGCGAGTGCACATTTCTGAGTCTGTGTATGTGCTTCTCCAAGGATTTCTGAGAGGCAATTTAAATGCCGTTTATTGCTCTCCATTCTAGAGGTGAAGTGCTTTCAATCTGCGTTGGGAGAAAAATGGCATTTATGAGAGCACAGAACACATTAGAATAAGCATCATGTTATCATCAGCTCTGCTCAAGCAGCTGATGAGAGCTCTGACCCTTCTCGCTCACCCCTTCCTCTCGCTTTCTTTCATCTCTTGCACTTATTTGCTCATATTCCTCTGTGCATGACAGCCAGTATGAGATTTGTGCCTTGGCGTAATGCTGTTCTACACTCGATTTCTTTTGTTTTCAATGGATGTGCACTGTCGTGGTTTACAGAGGGGGGAGACCCTAAGAAGGAGTCAGTCAATCGAGTCTCGCCAAATCTCCTCCGACAAAAGCTGAACAACTGAACACACAAACACTCACGCACACGCTCACATTGGCCAAATTAAAAATTGATCCTCTAAGCTTGAGGTCTATTTAATTTTTTTTACTTGCTTCTGTCCTCAGTTCCCCTTCCCATCTCTCATTCTCTCTCTACTTCCCTTTTTTCCTCTGTTGCAGTGTAGGACTTCAGCTAGAAAAGTTGAAATCTGGATGTCTCGGTATAGTACAACGAGGAGAAATACAGCCACACAATCTTCAGATAAGATGACACACACAATTTGACATCGGTCTGAGATGATATTAAAGGAATGACGAACATAACATTTTTAATTCTGACATAATTTCAACGCCCTCAATTCATTCCAAACCTGTATGACTTACTTTCTTTAGTAAAACATAAAAGGAGACATTTTAAATAATGTACTTCTCACTCTTGTCCATGGAATTTGCATGAATGGTGACTGATGCTTTCAAGCTTTCAAAAAGGATGCAAAAGCACCATTAGAATCATATTATGATATATGATTTTATCGTATCGTCTATTTATGTATCGGTCGCCAAAATTTATAGTCCAATTATTGACCAAATTAAAACCATCGGCAAAATGTTTTTAAGCATGAAAATGTAGATACGAAAAACAGATGGTTCATTTTATAATTAACTATCAACACACTTTGTAAAAACTCTGTGAATTCAAATGCACAATCCAGATATAATGCTAACCACAGAATGTAGAAGTGTTGGGACTTCTAAGAACATGTAATATGTTATTTTTATTCTTTCTCATTCTCACATTGAGGAAAAACCGCTGTTGCAGATGTGACAGTAGTGAAACATGATGTAGTAAAACCATCCAAAATGCTTTGAAACCAGTAAACTACAACTTCTAATCATTATTATAGAATCCATTAAGGCTGCACAATTGATTAAGATTGACATAATGGGGCCTGGATAGCTCAGCAAAGTATAGACGCTGACTGCCACACCTGGAGTCGCAAGTTCGAATCCAGGGCATGCCGAGTTACTCCAGTCAGGCTTCCTAAGCAATCAATTGGCCCGGTTGCTAGGCTGGATAGAGTCACATTGGGTTAACCTCCTCGTGGTCACAATAATGTGGTTCTCGCTCTCAATGGGGCGCGTGGGGAGTTGTGCGTGGATGCCACGGAGAATAGCGTGAAGCCTCCAAATGTGCTAGGTCTTCACGGTAACGTGTTTAACAAGCCACGTGATAAAATGCATGGATTGACGGTCTTCGACGCGGAGACAACTGAGATTTGTCCTCCGACACCCAGAAAAAAAAACCATCACAATAAGGTCTTGTGATTACAAAAGCTTGACAGGCAGTGTTTAAAAATAGACTTAAAAAAATAGCACTTCAGTCAGCACTGTGTGAGCAAGCGACACCGTCTAGTGGTTTGGATGGCATTTCCACCATCCATAACGCCACGATAGAACTTAAAAGGGGTTTGTTCCATTGATAAATTGAAATTTTCCATGATGTGGTTGACATTTACTTGGAGCTGCTCAACATATGCACAATATAATTTTTTTCTGTTCTATTACAGTATATACAGTACAAAAAATAGAAGGGCAAAAATGTTTTAGAAGTACCAAATAACCTTTTTTCAAATCAATTATATTTATTTTGTTTTCTATTTATCTTATTATCTACTATTTATCTTTCTTTGTGGCTCTCTTTTGGCCTGTCATGTGTTCAACAGATCCAATCCATGTTCAATGGAAATTATTTATTGTTAAAACAAAAGCTATTGTACCTCTTTGTGCATTTTTAAAACATAATCCCTGAGCAACATTGATCTGATGACAAAATAAGGTAAGTGGCATTATATCAGTATCAGCATCGATATCAGCCAATAGTTATTTGTTAAAATCGGTATTGGCCAAACATTTTCATATTGGTTCTTTATCAAATAATTTAATAATCGTAAAATTGGTTAATGATCTTATGAAATCAAACAACAGCTTTGGGTAAGATGAAAACAGAAACTTAAGTCATTATTCACTAACAATCCTGACTTCACAAAAGTTTGATTCATAAAAATGGTCTTGCACTAAAAGTCGAAACTATTTGTTCACAAATAAAAACGCAGTGAATAAGACCTTTAATTTTTTACTAATTAAAACTATCATAGGACATATACATTGTATGGAACACTATCATGATACTTCTATGGTGTTTTTGCATATATTTTGCTGATGGAAAGACCCAGTCCCCATTCATTGTAATTGTAAGGAAAAGAGCTTACAAGTATACATTCTTCAAAATCTCTCCTTTTGTGTTCCAAGTAAAAAAAGTCATACAGGTTTCTGAAAGCATAAGGGGGTCAGTAAACACTGACAGAATTTTCCTTCTTGGGAGAACTACCCCTTAAAGACATTAACAGGAAAACACGTATATCCCTAAATTCACATCACATACAAGTAAATGAATCAACAATGGGCAAAACATCTGCTCACATATGTAACCACAACAGTATATGATAACTCATGCACAAATCCAAATAGTGTACACAGTAAGATCAAAGCTTTCAAGTTACGCACAAAGATAATTTCAGTCTCAGTATCAGGAAAAAAAAACACTATATAGCAGCTCAGTCATGGATAAGTCCCAGCAGTGACAGTTTTACCACAGTGACTGGTTTTTGCCTAAGCAATACGCTGGAGTGGTGAAAGCTTTAACACGGTGATTGTTACATGGAGACAGGTGAGCTCTCTGCAGGGAATGGCCCCTTGGGGCCAGTCCAACCAAGCCTTGTTTATCACTGACACACAACACATGGAGTAACAGATGCCTGAACGAAGACAGCAATGGTGTGTGTGTGTGTGTTTATGTATATTTGGGCTAAAAGGGAAGAATTTTCCAAGAAATGGCACATAGAAAAGAAATAGCAAAACTTAAAAAACATTTAAGTTTTGAATTCCATTCACGACCATAAACGCTCATTGTTTTTACAAATATATTGACATTCCTACTAATGATAAAAACTTGACTTTTGTTCTAAATGTTATTATTTTTTTTAACCCCCCCCCCCAACAAATTATTTAGATTAAAACTTAAAATAGGGAAACAAAATTGTGTTTGTGTCTTTTGGTTTTAGTTCTTTATTAAAAATATTATTTAAAGACAAGTCGCTTCCTCCTTTCCATTAATCCCTTTATACTGGTGCCGAATTCCCGGGAAGGAGGAAGGATACGCTGTAGTGGACTTCTCGCTACCATCCACCCCAACGGAGCAGCCGCGGCCATCTGCCGGGGGACAGAGGAGCCCTGCTGTCTGGAAGCAGAGGAACGGCGACCGACCGCGAGGGGAGAAGGGGCTCCTAACCGACCACCTGGAGCAGTAAGGACCGCTGCTAGGGGTGGAGGAGACCCCTACCAGCCGCTGAAACACGGCGGGGTCTGAGACACCAACTGTGAGCGGGGAGGGGCTCACTGCCGACCACCTGGAGCGGGAGAACTGCTGCCAGGGGCAGGGGAAACCCCTTCTGTTCCCCGAGAATTTGGTGGGGTGTTCCGTCTGCCAGGGGCTGGAGGAAATTTGAATGTGATTGAGAATGTCAAAGAGAAGTGTCCTGGATGTCTCTCTCTGTGTGTGTGTGTGTGTCTTTTTGAATGCTTCTACAATTGCTCTCAGATCCCTCCTCTCTTTTCCTTCTTTCATTTAATTTCCTCCACCACAAATTTGAATCTGCAGCAGGGCAAAGCACAAATCTTCCAAAGCTGTGTGTGAACACCTGTGTGCAAGCATCTGAAAGCGAGTCAGACAGGAAGAGAAACGGCAGCATTTCAGAAGCACTCATGACTCCAACATGGTTGTCCACTCAGCGAAAGTCTCCCACACTAATTAAAGTTCCTGAACCAAAACACAACCTTTTCTTCCGCAAGACATCGCCACCGCAGAAACTTTCTTTCTGTGTGGGTGTTTGTGTGTCTGTGAATGCCCTGAACTGGCATCTACATCTTCAAAGCATGATGAATTGACTGATTCTGGCATAATACCTGCACACACAAATTGACTTAAAAAAAAAAAAAAAGTAATTAGTAGCTATTAGGCTATACTAACTATACAACGCTGTAGTGAAGGAAATACGATCTAAGACAAATCCTTCTGCACTAACAAAAATATATAAATGGGCTCCAAATTCATCTAAATATTTCCATCACACCATCTGTATATACACTACAAAAAAAATATTTTCTTAATGAGTATTTTTTCTTGTTTTCCAATAGAAATATCAAAATATTCTTAAAACAAGATATATTTACTTGACAAGCAAAATAGCATAATATATTAAGTCTTTAAATAAATGTTTTTAGATAAATGTGCAAAATTGTGTAAACTTCATACTTAAAATAGGAAAAAATATATGCAAATTGAGTAAATAAAATAAACGTGTCTTCCCTTTGAATTATGTTTATTTTTCTTACCCCATTGGCAAATAGCTTTTTCTTGTTTTAAGCATAAACTTTATCTAAAGTTAGTTAGATTTCTAATGCCATTTTGTTTGTCAAGAAAATGTATCTTGTTTTAATATTTTTTTTTTAATGGACAAGACAAAAAAGTCATTAAGATTTGTTTTTTTTTTTGTTTTTTGCAGTGTACACAAAATTAGTGTTGAGAAAACAGGAACAGACATCATCTAAATCAATCAACCAAATCTCTTCCCTTGTTATTTGTTTCTTCTCAAGCATTTTTCATGCATTAAAAAGTATATAGTGTTTTGAAAGTGTCAAAGGAGAGAAAGAATGCAAAACAACTTGTGTGATTCTGAAAACTTTAGTGCAGCTTCAAGTTTAAAGGTCTACAAAACTCCCAGAGTGGTTGCCTCCGAGTGTGTGTGTTGTTTGTGTTTACTATGCAAGAGTGAAAAAAAGAGTTGAGGAAGAGAGAGCAAAGAGCTGATAATAAGAGACGAGAAAAGTCAATAAGCTAATAAGGCCAAAGGAAGATGACACATGATGCTAACATCAAATTAACCCTCTTATGCAGGAGACGGCCAAATGCAATTCAATCCAGCAGGCAGGGTTAGTTAGTTAGACAGATAGAGGGGGATTTAATTAGAAAGAAGTGTGGAGCCATGCAACAAACCAAATTCTACCTACTCGGATAATTAGGAGCACTTGTTTCTAGTCTTCCTCTGCTTCCTGCAAACTCTTTCCTGTACTCGTGTACACAAACACTCACACATGCAAACACACACACAATTGCATTGTATAGGCTATATAAACATACAATAGTAAAATCCTGTATGGCCTGTCAACAATGTAAACAGAACACATTTTGTTTGGCATTAAATATAAATTAACAATAAATCTCACTAAATAGTCTGCCTCTATATAGAGTAAATGGAAATATGCAGAAGAGAAAACAATGAGTAAAAGCTTCAAGACAAAGGAGTTTGAGTGACAGCTCCATTCTAACCAGTCTCTGATTTGAACACAAGCCAATTACAATTGGTTTTATGAATGTGTAGAAACAATGGCAAGATGATAAACTCCACAGTCAGTTATCTCCAACACCCCAGACAAGCTCTACATTTACTCCTATCTCAGTCTGTGTGTCTGTCAACTAAGTATTCAACATTTTGAATGATTTTCTAGCTTTAAAAAATGACAAAATAATACTACAATAATAAATTATGAAGAAACTAGGATATGTCGACATGTATGGACAGGTGTGCTCAGAGTGACAGTAGCCTGCTGGTTGTGGAACAGGGCTGACAAGACACAAAGATTGCAGATTTGATGCCAGTTAAAGGGTAAATCATGATCTAAAGTGTTACTGTTTTGACAGCGCCAAAGAGCAACAGTATGCAATTTTAAGTGGGAATAAAGTAACAAATAGCCTACTTACAGTTGTCTCTGCCTGCTTACCTGGGATAGGAAAGTATTTTAACGTAGAAAAAAATGACACATTAGCTTTAAATTAATCATTACTGCTACAATAACATACAGATCTGGATAAATACAAAAACTTCACACAGATCTGCTATCACACAACTACATGCTCCTAAAGAGACATGTGAATAAGGATGAAGATGCACAAAACCAGCCTAAATGGAGAAGACATATCCACTCTCAGACATAAAATATATTTTTAGTTTTACATCATCTTTCCCAGACTGGTCTGAGTTATATAAAAATTTGAACGGCTTTTGTTCAATCTTAATGCCTTAAAGAGATAGTTCACCCAAAAATGGTATCCCAGAAGTGTATGACTTTCTTTCTTTTGCAGAACACAAACAAAGATTTTTAGAAGAATATCTCAGCTCTGTAGCCCCATACAATTCAAGTGGATGGTGACCAGACCTTTGTAGCTCCAAAAATCACTTAAGGCCACATAAAAATTAATTAATTAGACTCAAGTGGTTAAATCCATATCTTTAGAAGTGATATGATTAGGGTTGGGAACCAACAAACAGTTCTTGTTCAGAACCGGTTCCATTCTTCAAAAAAATACTGAAATTGTATGATCTTTGTGACTTTCGGTTCCGTGCAATTTTACGGCAATGTGGCTAAAACACTATCCTCAAATACTCTGACCTGATAGTGTTTCCAACAGCGCATCTCTGCAGCAGCGCTGCCCTCTACTGACTTTAAAGCATAAAAAAACACAGTTCTCCCTGTGTATTTAATTCCCAATCCAACATGTCTCGAGCCAGCTTTTTTTAAAGTGCAAAACATACGCACTTCCTGTACAGTTCGATTCCCGAAATAATTATTCTAATGAGCCGGTTCTTTTGAATCTACAGTGCGAAATATACAGCGCTTCAGTGTACAAGTAAACTTATTCTGATGTGCAAGTTATGAATGTCCAACTCTAAATTAAATAAGAACTGTTGAAGTCTTGCAAGCCTGAAGTACAACATTAGGCTACAATACACAGTCTGAACAGTCTCTGGAACTGTTTCTGTTTATTTAATGATGGCCTCTGCCTCTATTAAATCAAGCAGTGCATTTACTTATTGGTTGTTCAAATTAAAGAGAATTCTACAAAAAACATAAAAATTTTAAGAACGTGGGCAAAGATAGCCTACATTAGGGATAATGTACAGTCAGTTGTTCATTACTGCAAAATAAACCCAGACCGGGTGATTAGGACACTTATGCGGGGGAGTCTCGTTTCATCCTGAAGAAGTCCTGAATCATTTTATTAAGTGAGAAGATTTATCTTATAGACTATATATACCAGAATAGTGTTCTAGAGATCTATGTAATAAAATAGTTTCAGTACAGTATAAAACTGAATATCCAACATCCATAATTTCATTAGATAATGCATTTTAGCGTTACAAAAGACAGTACATAATTGTCCAGGAGTGTAAAATAATTTAAAGCAAAAAGGCAAAGCGCCTTGTGAAGTGAACAAAGGGTAAAAAATCATTAGACAGCAGGTGCTGGAATATGAAAAAGCAAAGAGATAAAATTGTGCAAAACTATGTCAGTTACAGCAAAGGAACAGACAAGGCTTGTTGTTGAACACACTCTTACTAAGATTTTGAAAGTGGTGCAGCCTCTATTGATGATCAAAGTTACACAATTCAATGTCCCCACAATTTACTTTACTAACAAACCATCACAACGGCTCTGCATAGATGACTTAATGTAATGACAAGGAGCCTATTTGCAGTATCAAGGGTAGACAAAGGAGCTTTCCTGCCAGAAAATCAAGTCACGTTTAAAAGAAAAACGTAAAGCACGGAAGGGCAACCAAAATAAACCAGAGGGAGATGAGTATTAGTGTGAAGACAAGAACTGCTGCCAAATTCAAAACATTAAGAGGAAGCCAAATGTCAGGTCAAGAATAATTGAACTGGGATGAAAGATAGTGAGATAGAAAGAGGGAGAGGGAGAGGGAGAGGGAGAGAGAGAGAGAGAGAGAGAGAGAGAGAGAGAGAGAGAGAGAGAGAGAGAGAGAGAGAGCGAGCGCGAGCGCTCTGAAAAGCTCTGAGAACACACATCCTGACTGTGAGGAGAGGGTGAGACAGCATGCTGGCAGACAGATAGACAGCTACGCTGCTGTTGTGAGAGGATGAGGAAGTGCAGACATAAGAGACCTCAGTCAGATAAAAAAAAAACATGCTGAAACTTATGTGCAAATTTATTAGTTGATTAGCAACTGCTAATATATATATATATATATATATATATATATATATATATAATTATTTATAATTTTTTCTGCATCTTCTCTTTTTGTTATACAGTTCATATCCTAAGATACTTCATGTAATTCAGTATATATAGTACATATTTGATTGGGTCAGGAATCATACATTCTTATTTCTGGTAAAACAAATCACAACTCTGTGAAAAAATTAAATCCCTCAAAAATATAAAATATCTTGCAGATCAGATGGAATATGCAATGAGATTAATTTTAACCCAAACAACTACAGCGGCATTTCATTGAGCAGCAACCTTGGCAAACTATTCTGTTGAATTATAAATCACATATTAATCCTGTCAAAATTGGATTCATGCCAAAACAAAGGACAACTGATCACATCTACACACTTGTACACAAACATGTCCACCAAATAAAACAAGGAAATTATTTGGCTGCTTTACTGATTTTAAAAAAGCCTTTGAATCAGTTTTAGGAACAGTCCTTCATGCCAAACTGAATCAGAGTGGAATAGGAGGAAAGGTTTATGATTTAATTAAGGATATGTACATATACAACAAATGGTGCATTAAAATAAACACCAGATGAACTGATTATTTCAGCCAGAATAAAGGAGCTTCTCAAGGCTGCAGCCCAAGCCCAACTTTATTTAATATTTACATAAATTAATTGTCCCCAATGCTTCAAAACTCATGTAGCCCTGGACTCAATATAGGGGACAGAAAAATTAAATGTCTTCTATATGCAATGAACTGCTGCTGCTATCACCTACTGAAAAGGGATTATGTGAAAATCTCTCAATTCTTGAAAATTACTGCAGTAATTAGGCATTACCAATTAACATGAAGTCAAAAGTGATCATTTTTAAAAAAATAAAAATCTTCTAGACTGAAATATGTTTTTACACTTGGGGGAACCATGTTACCAGTTACAATCATTTAGGTCTGACAATCTTGGCTTCTAGACAGTTTGACATGGCTGTAAAGGACCTAACAGACAAGGCTCATAGAGCTTAAGAAAATCACAATTTAAATTGAACCGCCCAATTAAACTGTGATTGAAATTGTTTGACAGTGTCATCAAGCCTATACTTAAGTGTGGCAGTGAAATCTGGGGCCCCAAATATAAACTGAATTATGAATCTTGGGATAAAAGTTCAACTGAAACTTTCCACCTTGAATTTTGCAAAACAATATCATGGAAGTTCAAAGAAGTGCTTCTAACCTGGGCTGTTGGGCAAAATTGGGCAGATTCCCTCACATTAAAAAGAGAGCCAGTAAATTCTGGTTCCACCTATCAGACTCTTCCCCAGCAAATCACCATCACTGTGTGTTTATACACAGTGCAGGACACCCAGATAGTGACTGTGGCAGAGCGGAATGTGGGACCGGGCCGTGATTCCACACACCCGGCCCCTAATTAGGCTGATTAAGCGGAAAGGGATAAAGGCGACTGAAGATGGCAGTGCGACAGAGAGAAAGAGTTACAGGCAGCTGCCATTAATTTATTAAAATGTTATTTATATTGTTAAGCCGGTTCTCAATGCCTCCTTTCCATTGAACTGTGTTACAGTGACCCTTTACAGTATTTAGTGGGCAAACACCAGCTACATTCATCAATTCAATTAAGGGAGGCCAAACTTATACAAACACAAAACACACCCTAAAAAGAATACCTCCATTATTGGCATAGCAAACACAAAGAAACAAACAAACTGAACTACTTTTAAAAAATTAAGACAGAATTTAAATTGGCATCATATCTGACCAAAATTAAAGACTACCGTCACAGGAATCTTCTGACAAAGTATCGTGTGAGCACAGTCTGGCTGCAGAGAATGGTCAGAATAGACAGAACTGGAGACCCAGAGAGAACAGACTGTGTTCACTCTGCACTCAAGGAGTCATAGAGGATGAACTTCACTTCCTCACTGAGTGCAGTAAATAAAAAGAGAGTCCAAAAAAGATATAGAGAGAAGTCAGATGGAGAGCATAGAGAAAAAAGAGAGAGAGAGAAAATTAGAGAAAATGAGAAAGAGAGGATGAGAGAGAGAGGAATGAGAGCATGCTCTGAACAGGACATGCTGAAAAAAGGAGCTTTCAACTGTGCAAAGCTGCAAGAAACAAGTCATTCATCACTTGTGCAGCTTGCACAAGGCCCTGTCAATGCATCTTACTATCATGAGTACCCGAGCATTCAGAAATGACGGCGATGTTCAAGAGAACTTTGCGTGACTTTTTTAAAAATCTTTAAAGGTATAGTTCACCCAAAAATGAAAATTCTCTCATCATTTACTCACCCTCATGCCATCCCAGGTGAATATAATTTCCTTCTTTAGCAAAACACAAACAAAGGTCAGCTCAGTAAGTCCAAACAATGCCAGTGGATGTGATCAGCACAAAAGCTCCAAAAAGCACTGATGATTGTAGTAAAAGTACAATGTGATGTAATCGTGTTGGCATATTTAATTGAAAGAAAAAAACAATTAAGCTTGTGAAATTCATTCTCTTGTAAATAACTCGAGCTGCACTTCCAGTTGTATTGCGTCAGTTCTCATGTGAACATGCCAGCATGCTTACATCAAGCAAGAGGCTCTGTTAAATGGTCCCCTCATTGTAAACAACTTTAGTTAAAAGGAGTTAAATATTGATCTTCTTCTTACTCATAGTGATTATATCGCTTTGGAAGACATTAGTTTAACCACTGGAGTTGCATGGATTACTTTCACAATGATTGTCTGTGCTTTTTGAAGCTTCAAAGGGCTAATCATTATAATTATTTGTGTTGAAGTTTTAATGGTAGTTACACCTCGTGAAAATCTAGCAATGTAAAGCTTGCAAATTGCTACTCTGCTGTCATTGTCACCCCATTCAAAATAATTGCACACAAAAGACATTTTCTTTCACACAGCATGAGTTGTAGGCTAATTGTCCGACAAGTTCTCCATCTCCATTTAAATAATCAACTCTGATCATCAGCTGTTGTCAAATAATCAGCCGATAACCAATGTACAGATAATTGTTTTATCGGCTGATACCGATGTTTGGCTAATACATCGGTGCATCTCTACAAGTCAGTGTAAATAGAGAGACAGACAGACAAAGATAATGAGGGGTCGTTAACACAAGAGGTAGGATGTTCTTGCGTTCGGTCTGTGTTGTATTTTAATTAGTCTATCTAAATATGTGCAAGATAGATGTTTTGGACCGTTTCAATGTGTCACTTCCTGCGTGAGACAAATAAAGATACAGAAAAAAGAATGAGATATATTAGAGGGAATAACTAATTAGTATGTGTTGATGCGAGGTGCATTAGGAGCCAGACTCATTAACTCATTATTAAGTGAGAGAGCATATTACGGCAGGGGAAGCCACATTCACGGGAGGCGTTGAGAGCATTGAGAGCATTGAGAGCCTGTGCTGAATCTTTCACTCCTGATTGGGTCAATCACACCTAGCTTAATATAGAAAAACAACTATAAAGTATGCCATTCATTTGTTGATTTCCCTGAAAAGTGCGAAGCTCTGTTTGACCAGCTTGATGTGGGCTAAACATTGGCTCAACCAATGGTGTGAGTTTTGGGGCAGGAAGGTCTGTTTGTCTGAAAATGGCAGAAAAAGGGAGCGTTTGGGGAAACCTGACTGAAAAAAGTCAATATTTTTGCAGTTCTCTTTGGTGATGCTAGTGGTGCAGAAACTACATACTTTAGCTTTAAAAAATTATAAAATTATTTTATAAAATGACAAATTCCATTTAGTTTCCCCACCGTAAATGGGTTTAGGTGCCAAACAAGACATTCTTGTGTGTTTCTATTTGAAACAGTCCTCCTTCCTGTAAAGTGTATATGTATTTGTGTGTGCGAGCAGTTACCCCAAGCCATCAATCTTGTCAACTACTCATGAAAGGCCTGTGAGCGTGCATGAGTGAGTGTGTGTGTGCTCTCTTATGTGAAAAAGAGTGGACAAGCACCAAAAAACAAACATTGCAAAGCAATCCCGCTCTTTAACTGCATTAAGTAACCAAAAGTTTGATCTTTACCCCCACACTGATGAAGGTTATGATTAAAAGGGTGACAGACGGAGAGAGACAAAGCAGCCTGCCTGTCTGTCTACTTTAAGGATAGAACGTGTCTGATCTCTCTTGCCCTCTGCTGATAGAGGTATTGATTGAGAGAGAAAGCCGTCAGAGAGGTCCTGCCATTCTTTCAATTGTATATCTCATCATACCTTTGAGCTGATGCTGCATAGGTCATACACAGTACAGTATATGTAACAGTGTGTTTGTGTGGAGGCAGTGTTAGAAATTAACGCTTTTATTAAGGTGCAGTATTTGTTGAAGTATTTTACATAAATGGATGACACATTGCACTTTACAATAAGGTTCCATTTCTTGAAATTAGTAATAAGATGCATAGGTAGCTGTCAAAACCACACCTCCATTAACTCACATGAATTAACAGAACAAATGAATTTTATAAATTAAAATGAACCAATATTAATAAATGATAAACTAACATTAACCAAGATTAATAAATGTTGTAAAAATATAATATACATTGTTAGTTCATGATACATAATTCATTAACTAATGTTTACAAATGAAACCTTATTGTAAAGTGCTATCAAAATCCCTTGAAAATCAATTCCAGTGGGCAAATATTGACCATTAATAAAAATATAGTTTCTGACACTAGTACCATCTCTGTTCTCTCCTTTAACTCAGATATAGTTTCTTTATTCTTCTACTCCAGCTGAGCCTTGACATGTCTACATGCCCTTCCTGCACTCTGCCTAAAAGACAAATAGATTTCCCTCTACCTGTATCTAAACATACACTCATACTAACACACACAGACCTTATTAGGTATATTATTGATGCTCTGTCAACATAAGAGCCTAAAATACACAAAACCCCACAACCCTGCACACTGTTCTTAACTAAATGTGTGAGAAAAGTGTGTGTACAAGGAGAGAGAGAGAGAGAGAGAGAGAGAGAGAAAGAGAAAGAGAAAGAGAAAGAGAGAGAGGGGGGGGGGGGGGGGGGGGGGGGAGAGGGGGAGAGAGACGTGCAGAACAATAACTGTTGACAAGGTTGCTTCAGAGTTTTTAAAAACAAATTTACGACTTTAAGACCTTTTCATGATCTGTACAAATAAAATTAGTACCGTATCCCCATACCGAAACAAACCAAAACAATCTCAAAATAAATCATGTATCACAGACTCTTACCTAAACAGGCAGGGGCACACACTCAACATGGCCTTAACATTGCTTATCAGTAAAACAGGGTAGGCAATATGCAAGTTTAAAATACTCAAGACATGTTTTCACATGCATGCACGCACGCACGCACACAAAACATTAAAATTGGTTTATGTACCATTTATAAATAAAAACTAAACCGATATTGGATTGTGCTGATGCACACTGCAATTTGAAGGACACAGCGTATGCATTTATTTACTTAAATCGTATTCTTTTGAGTTTTGATAATAAGATTAGGTCATATCATGATTCCTGTCTTTCCGACCCCCAAATTTAAGACCTCTTTAACCCTCTGGGGTCGACGGATGCGCCGGCGTGTCTTGCTGGATTTTTTCGTCATTGCAGCTGAAACAACTTAAAATACTCCATTTTTGGGCATACAGATAATTTTAAGACATCATTAGAGACTATAAAAGGTCTACTTTTATTTGTGTACACTCATAATAACAATGAAACATTGTGCTTTTTTGTAAAATAAAGAAAATAAAAAGGGTGTGCTTTCAGCTGTCTCTGTGTACGCAAGCATATTTTTGAAACATGTCACACAAACATGAAACATATGACTAAAGAAACCTTAAAATGTCTATTTTTAAATAAAACAATTCAAATTTAAAACAAATATTATCCTGCAATATAATCTGAATGAAACAAAGAGATGTACAGTTTCTCCTGGCTCAGCTAATTATCCCTAATGTGATCACACCCGCGGTCAGAGGGCGATATTCATACGGTAATGTGCTGAGGTGATCAATGCAAATAGTAAACGCCCCCAACTGTGCCTTAAAAACAACAAGATCATTCACTTTTCTGTGCGTTTGTAAGATGGCATGATACACAGGTGAGGAAACTCCTGGATAGTGACGATGAGGTCACATTTTCCTCAGAAGAAGAGCGGGACACTGATGAATGTTTGACTTGATCCAGCTGAGGATACAATTTCGAATGAGTAAGTCATTTAGTTTTACTTACATTAGTTGACATGAGGCAACTAGTGGGACTGTTTCCAGACTTGCCAGCAAGGATTCAGAGTATTGAAATTTGAAATATTTCCTAATAGGAAAGTTTTAGTTACATTTAAATGTTTTTTCAGCTTAAGCAGGTATTTCAATTGTATGCTGTATGATATTAATATGATATGTAATATGGTATAAAAATAATATGAATGTTTAGATTATATTTTAACAAGTGTTTATGCTGCCTCATTATCATCAACAAAGCTTGTGCTTGCAAATATCTGTTCAGGTGTAAATTAGTAAAATGCACTTTAAATATGCCCATATTAGAAAATCAGCATATTATTATGATTTCTGAAGGATCATGTGACACTGAAGACTGCAGTAATGATGCTTAAAATTCAGCTTTGATCACAAATTGCATTTTACAATATATTCAAATAGAAAACTGTTCTTTTAAATTTTAAAAAGAGTTCACAATATCACTGTTTTTACTGTATTTTGGATCAAATAAATGCAGCCTTGGTGAGCATAAGAGACTTCTTTTAAATGGTAGTGTAGGTCTAAAAATTTTAAGTTATATCTTTATATAAAGAAAATGTATAGTTAGATTACTTCTTTTAACTTAAAACTTGATTTTGATCATTAAGTCTCCTTACATTTATTCTCTTTCTGTCACATTCCTCATTGATAGGCCGAGGGGATGGGTCTTTGTCTCCTCAGGTGTGAATCACATCAATATTTATGATAATTCATGCCTCCTTGCATATTACCTTTCTAACACTAAAAGTTAAATTACTATATTGTTTTGTATGAATGAGTAATAAGGATGGTTTTGACATCATTTTGTAGCTCTAGGCTTCAAGATCTAGCTCTCAAATGTATTGTTGACAAATTTTTAATATGTGTTATATGGACTTATTTCAGTGACTTCAAATTTTAGTTTTTTCAAAAACCACGCATAAACGTTATTTTCTCAAAAATACTAACATGTACACACATGTTGCTCACATATTATTGTAGCCCAGTTTGTGCTGAATACAGTGTTAACAGACTTTAGCCATTAAGCAACTGAAAAAAGCACAAATGTCAAGGCATGTCAAAACCTCTCCAGGGCACAAAACACCATCAGACCCCAGAGGGTAAAAAAAAAAGAAGACGACTTTTGTTGTATCATTTAAGACCTTTTATTACCTGAAATTTTGGCAAACTGAATTTAAGACATTTCAAGGCTTAAGGACTTTCTGACCTTTACAAAACATTCTGATGTGGCTAGAGGTCAGCTGGTATGTATATGTAACGACTGATGGAGCTTATGGCCCACACAGCAACGCAGCTTAAAATCTCAGCAGCACTTCCTCAATTCAGATACAAGAAATGTTGCATGAGCAAAATATCTAAAGTCAGCTTTTACCCCCATACTGTGATAAAAATAGGTCTCTCTCCTAAGATATTTCCAGCTTCAAAACGTTGATTTGAAAAGGTTCAGCTAATGCTGCTGTGTAGCCACTCAAAGTTCTCACCTATGGCTGTATTCCAGTCTTTCAGAAGACATTTAAAAGAGTATAGTCACATGCAACCTCATTATAGTGTTTAAACACCATCTGTAAGCATGTATAAAGCCTATACACTAGGCTTTGAGCACACACATGTTTTTCAGACAAGTAAATAATACATACTACACAAATAACAAATAATATTATATTAAAAATGTTAAAATATATTGTCTACTCCCTTTCCTGCAAAAATAAAACAAGCAACTTTAAAATATGTATTCTCTGTATTGAGCCAAGAGGTTAGGGTGTGAAGCTTCAATCATCTACTGGTCAAGCATCCTCTCATCGTACTTGAAATGTTGTATGCAGCGTTGAAAAATGTATTTGCATGATGTTGCATTTCCAGTCTCCCGCGATCAGATGCATTTCAATGGGAGTGAATGGTGCACAAGTGTAGTGTGACTGCCATTTAATAGTGTCTTTAAACTACATCAGTATTTAAAGCAATTATTTAATGGCTCATATATCAATGTTATTTTCCTATCTGTGATGCATTCATTGCTTGATTTCTGCACAGAAGAGCAGCATTGGAAATGTCAGCCGTATTCCATAGTTCTTGTGATGAACTGACTGACAATCAGGAGAAAGTAGACGCTTGCTGACAGGACTCCAAACAAAGGAAAGTGTCAATTTGCTTGTCTGACATGCCGGCAGCTTACACATGGCAAAGAAAAGCTGAAGATGAAGCACTCATGCCAGTTTAGTAGCACTGCCAGTCCTAGAAGATTTTAATCTCATCCATGACATATCAATGAAAGGCTGTCATGGAAAAAGTAATGGGAAGTTATTCATCCACTCCCTTTCTCTCTCAAACACAAACTCTGCATCACAGAGATAAGAGCATTAGCCCATTTGGGAAGACACCTTTTACATAGGATTACACAAATCACTGGCAAAATTTCACATGGCAGATCAAAAGTTGTTTACTTAAACTTCAGTATTGTAACAAATCCCAACAAAATATGCTTTGACAAAGAAACAAAAATCGTTGAATCCAAATCTGCATACTTTGACTAAAAAGTACATAATATTGACAGTGATAAAGTTAGTAGACAGTCCTACTTGACACTAGGATCCAACATTATCACACAGTGTCCCAACTACAGAATGCACAGCAATTAATTTCAATCACGTAATTTGTCTGTCTACACTGAAAGCGAAAATGGCGCACAACGTAACACAATTACAGGCAGCCATTAATAACACATTTAATGTTTAACCCTCCATTACTGTTCAGGTTATATTTTACCCATTTAAATTTCCTTAACATAGCTCTAAAAATAGTTTCCTTTATCGTAGTAGTACAAGGCTTGGTGACTTTTCCTCCACTTGCCATCTAAACACACACACAAACGTTGGGTTTCCATAGACATAATGGTTTTTATACTGTACAAACTATATATTCTATCTCCTAACCCTACCCCTAAACCTAACCCTCATAGAAAACTTTCTGCATTTTTACATTTTCAAAAAACATAAATTAGTATGATTTATAAGCCGTTTTCCTCATGGGGACTGACAAATTGTCCCCACAACGTCAAAAAGTTCAGGTTTTACTATCCTTATGGGGACATTTGGTCCCCACAAAGTGATAAATGTGTGTGCGCACACACAATTTTATTTGAATAGAGTAAGTGGTTGCAAAAAAAAAATAAACCACAATAAAAAGAGTGAGTGAGACTGTAGCATGGAGCATACAAATGCTTTTTTTTTTTTTTTTTTATTCAGTCACAATATAGCACAAGCATACAGCCGTGGCCAAAAGTATTGGCAGTGGCAATGTTTTCGCAAAATTTTCTGCTTCAGTAGTTGTGGCTGATACACATTGTTTCTAGATTATTGTGCAGAGTGATCAGATTCATTTTAAATAATTGCAAAAAGCTTTATCACAAAACCAAAATTTTAATGTTTTTTGGCCCTGGCACAAAATGACCAGCTAGTATCAATTCACAATTCATATCAGCAGCACCTGGGAAAGTGTGAAAGAGTACTATTCAGGTGAAATCATTATCATTCTGATTGCATTATAAGAGCAGACTGATCACTATAAAAGGAGAGAAGTGCTTCCAATCATTGTGTTCTTGTTAGCAATGTTTACCTCTAAATAAAGATGTGCAACCATCATCACGTTGCATCAAAATTGCCTCATATGCAAGGAAATTGCTGCAAAGAATATTGCACCTAAAATAACCATTTACCGGATCATCAAGAACTTCAAGTAGGTTTCAGGCTTCAGGATGTCCCAGAGTATCCAGCAAGCACCGGGACCGTCTCCACCTGAGGAGTCAGCTACGGAATCGTGTCACCACCATTGCAGAGCTTGCTCAATATTGGCAGCAGTTTGGTGTGAGTGCATCTGCACGCACAGTGAGGCGAAGACTTTTGGACAATGGCCTGGTGTCAAGAAGGGCAGCAAAGAAGCCACTTCTCTCCAAGAAAATCATCAAGGACAGACTCTACAAGGCTTGGACAGCAGAATAATGGTGCAAATTTATTTTCTCTGATGAAGCCCCCTACCGACTGTTTGGGACATCTGGAAAATTGATAGTCCGGAGAAGAAAAGGTGAACACTACCATGAGTCCTGTGTCGTACCAACAGTGAAGCATCCTGAGAACATCCATGTGTGGGGTTGCTTTTAAGGGAGTGGGCTCTCCCACAATTCTGTCCAAAAACACTGCCATGAATAAAGAATGGTATCAAAATGTCCTGCAAGAGCAACTTCTCCCAACCATCCAGGATCAATTTGGTGATGATCCATGAATTTTCCAGCATGATGGAGCACAATGTCACAAGGCAAGAGTGATAATGAAGTGGCTCGGAGATCATTACAATTAAATTTTGGATCCTTGGCCAGGCAACTCCCCGGATCTTAATCCCATAGAGAACCTGTGGTCAATCCTCAAAAGCAGAGTGGACAAGCAGAAGCCTGCAAATTGAGAACAACTCCGAGCACTAATAAGGCAATAATGGATCACCATCATTCAGGATTTGGCCCAGAAGCTGATATCCAGCATGCCAGAGCGAAGTGCAGATGTTATGAAGAACAAGGGTCAACACTGTAAATATGGACTCTTTGCATATATTGAATATTTTTGCCATTAAAAGGCTTTAAAACTTATGAAATACTTGTCATTGTTTTCCAGTATACCATAGAAACATGTGAAAAAATAATCTACAAATACTGAAGCAGCAAACTTTGTAAGACACAAAATTTATGTCACTGCCAATATTTTGGTCACGGCTGCACACACGCAAGCACAGACAGATCAAAGTCAAAGTCTGACCACGCATTATTGCTGTTTACGTCACTGATTTGAAATTTGCAAAAAAAATTGTAAGTTTGCCATTGCAAAGTCTTCTGTTTGTGCACTAATTGTATTATCACTGTTCATAGCTGCAAATACCTGTTTATTGACATTTTTATTTATTTACTTTCATTTTAATTACATTTTGATGTTTGAAGACTGAAATAAATAATATGTAACAAAAGTATTTTTGTCTTCTCTATATAATACGTTAGGTTTGACTGTAAGCTAAACGTAGCATTATTGCAAGAACTCACTTCTAAACAAGTCGTTAACAAAAAAAAAACTAAACTTTGAAAAGTCTTTGACTATGTCCAAGTACTATACATGGGCATTTTAGTCATTTCATCTACCGGAGTACTCCGACTAATTACGTGTCAAGTACTCGAGGGGCAATGACATGTATATAACTGTATATATATATATATATATATATATATATATATATATATATATATAATAACGTGTCTGACAAACGTCTTTGGCTGCTACATTGCATCTTATTGTTCCAGTGTACCGTCTATTCATTATTATAGGCTGTTATACAATAATCTGTTACAAAATGTACACAAGCATAATCAAAATATAATGCATCATACTTTGTCATTATGTGAAGATTCGCTGCCCAGCTCAATGAATGTGCACAACGCGTGTCTGTATGTTCTTCCTTCAGGTTACCTCAGTAATCTTAGTAAGTGCGCACCAGTTTTTTTAGTGACTGTCTGAACCATCTATTTGAAAATCATGGGTGGCTTAAAGGAGACTTCACAACAATCGCATTTTTAATGTGTGTGTGTTAAGTTGAAGTTCAGTTTTGAAGATGCTGCATTCTGTTCCATTAAGCTGCACTCTGTCTTGCTATTTCAAACACTCGCCTTCTGTATATGCACTGCTTCATTGAGTCCACTGCCACATGCCTGGTGTTTGTGTGTCTCCCCAAGTGTTTGCTCCTGTGAGGAGAGCCGCGATGCTCCGTATTGTTGTTGCTGTGATGATTCATAAAACGTTTGGAATTTCCACCTTTCAAATGGGGAAAATGCAAACGGAATGATATATGTCGGATTTCTAACTTGGAAACTCATGCATAAATCTTCACCTCTCATTTCGTCGACATGTGTTTTACATGCAAACCAGGGCAGGGAGGTTTACAGTCATGACAAAAATTAACTTTTATTAAATAATATCCATTAATGACTCAAATTTCTTATATTAACTGATAATAAAATGTGTTTAGCAAACTTTTGCAGAGACAAGTGTTCAAAACACAGTTAAATTACACTCTTTTGATTATCGTAACGATAGTATTGCAGTGTCATATATAATTTGGTTATTATGAGACATCTCTGAAAACCAATGTACCCCTCAAAATCACAATGTAATCAATCTCAAATGTAAAAATAAGCTCCCTCTTTGACACGTATGTGTTTAGTTGTCAGGTAATCATCACTGAATTTCAACTTAAGTGAAAAGTCACATCATGCATGATCACCATCAATCATCGTTTTCATGTGAATATACCAGGAGATCAGCAGTTACAGAAATACTTAAACCAACCCATCTGGCACCAATAATCATCCATGCGATTGTCTAATCAGCCAATCTTGTGGCAGCAGTGCAGTGCAGTGCATAAAATCAGGCAGATACAGGTCAGGAGCTTCAGTTAATGTTCACATCAACCATCAGAATGTGGAAAAAAATTTGATCGCAGTGATTTGGACCATGGCATGATTGTTGGTGCCAGATGGGATGGTTTGAGAATTTCTGTAAATGCTGATCTCCTGGGATTTTCATGAACAAGTGTCTCTGAATTATGCCAAAAAAAAAACGAAAAAAAAAAAAAAAAATCCAGTGAGCAGCAGTTCTGTGGACAGATGCCCTGTTGATGAGAGAGGTCAACAGAGAATGGCCAGACTGGCTCGAACTGACAAAGTCTAAGTTCTAAGAAGAATAGCATCTCAGAATGCTATTATGAGATGCAGGTTGGCACTGTTTTGGCGGCACGATGGGGACCTACATAATATTAGGCAGGTGGTTTTAATGTTGTGGCTGATCGGTGTATATATTCAAATTCATAACTGCTGAAATATATCTTGAAAATAGGTTTGTTTCAACATTGGGTTACAGAGACTAAATCAATGGATCACTGAAGCCAACTACTGGCTTTAAGTGTCATTTCAAGTCATGTTATGTTTTTTGTTTTTTTTCACCAGATGGCAGCAAATGCTCCAAAAGCCTGAAAAAAATCTGATATTTTCTTAATTTGTCAGATTAATAAATTTGAGGTTTTTACAGAAGTGAAATTAATATAAAATGTATACATGTATAATATTTTTTTTATTATAATATTTAAAATAATTACATTAAGTCTAAATACTATAAAATTCCAGATGTAAAGCAAAAGTTTAAATGTCGTGATTTCCTTTATACAAACAAATATTCAACATATGATTACCATATCCAGAACAGTAAATGAAAAAGTGTGCGCATCTGTGTATGCCTAATTGTGGAAAGTGTTACTGGCCTAAGTATATAAACCATAATGCTTTCAATATGAAGTATCTTGGAATAACATGTTGCTAAATGTCCTCGGGTTCAGCTAAAGTTGAATGATGGAACGATTCTGCAGCCCGATGTAGAGCCAATATGAAAATCAAAGTTCCTCCTGACGCTCAACTCTGGAACAGTACACAAAAAACTTATCAAACTCTTTGTGATAAAAGGTCTATGTGAAAGGTCTATGTGATAAAAACTGGGTTTCCATGACAACCAGTCACTTATTTGATGGCAAGGGCGACATTGGCAGAAAGATTAGAGAGAACAGCAACCAATGAGGAGAGTTTCACACAAACACATAAATAATTCCAACTCAGATCCAACAACACAGACACAAATAATTAACTTAACAGATTGCATCTGGCTACCAAAAATACAGTACCCAAACATGCACTCTGAAATATAATGCAACATTTTTCTCTCTCTTGTCCTCAGTCACAGTATTTGACAAAAACAACAACAAAGGCATTATTTCCCTAATTCCCAAGGTCCACAGTTTCCAGAAAGCCTTCATCAGCTTACCGCCACACACACACACACACACACACACACACACACACACACACACACACACTCTCATTGATCAACACACATGCACACACATTAAGCTGGGTAAACAGAACATTAATGATTCATTAGAGCCAGCATTTTTTATAAGTACTGTATAAAAAGACAAAAAGATAGAACCTGTCCGATTGCCTCCGAATCAGATGTATACACAAATACACATAAAAAAAAAGCTTTAAAAAAAAAAAAACATTCCAGACCTACATTCTTGTAAAACAATGGAAATGTCCATTCAGCAAATGGAGCACAAGAGACCTTGTCTAGCCCAACCAGAATATCAGCATAAAGTCTGGTCTACATTATGGCTCATTCAGGCCAAGAAACATCCACTTCGACAGAAAGAGGGCAAAAGCAGGAGAGAGCAAAGCAGAGGATACATTTGTGCTCAAAGACATTGTATCTTAAACAAAAAACTTAAATATCATTCAATAACACAAACCTTGCAATCTTTGGCAAATTTAGCAACTAGCTCATCCACTAAAGTGTCGACTGCTACAATGACAAAAAATATTTTTGTTTCCAGGAAAGCTCACAATAAGTTGTGCAATTTAACTTCAGGACAGTGTAAAGCCAATCAATAAAATTGGAGATTTTCAATTTGGTCAAGTGCTAATTATTTTTGTGGAAGAGTCTGACCTTGCATTGTTTAGAAGGAATCCATTGACTAATTCTTTGGCACTTTGCTTTCCTGTGGTCTAAACAGAGGTGGAGGTCATGAGCCTTGCCTGTCTAAATTCACCTGATCTGATGTCGTGCTAATGTGTTAATATGAGGCTGGACCGGCAGCATGTAAAATGGCTCTGGGAGAGAGTTAAAGCAGGCCCACGTTCTCAGGACAGCCTTAACGATAAAATGTCCAAGAAAAGAGCTAATGGCCCATATCAGGTCTGCTGAGAGTGTGTGAAAAGGTTAACACACACACACACAACCATGTACACACATACCGTTCCATTAACCTTGTTCATATGACCTTATGACAGGACACATTTTTCTGATTTCTGAATATGACTTATGAGGGTGTTCATGAGCTCAGAAGCATACACGTCCATTTACATGTGTGCGCACCCAAGCACGAACAAAGAACAACACATTAACCATGAATAGTGTTATTAGCCTTAAATATCCCACAGTGCATCATATATGTAGGCCTGTGCATTCACACAATCACACACACGTGTGAATTCACAAATATTAAGTCCACTGTATCCCTTTCGATCGTTTAATCCCTGTCAGATTTTTATGCGGTGTTAAAAAGAAAACAAGTTTTCTTCTCCAGTAATTGCTAGAGACGGGGGAGACCACAAATAATTTATAATCTGGGCCGGCTCGTTTTAGTAACAAGGGCTCACTGGGACTGAATATTGAAATGAGAATTTATGACTCATCACCAGCTTCTAATTAAGCCTGATCTTTGCATACTCAACTAAAACCATGGGATTGATTCCAAGGAAACACACAAACTGATAAAATGACTAATATGAATGCACTAAGTTGTTTTGAATAAAAGTGTACATAAAAACAAATGTAATTGACTTTGGCTCCTTTTATTGGTTTTAAAACAG
Source organism: Moxostoma hubbsi (assembly GCA_032164185.1). Taxonomy (NCBI): domain Eukaryota; kingdom Metazoa; phylum Chordata; class Actinopteri; order Cypriniformes; family Catostomidae; genus Moxostoma; species Moxostoma hubbsi. Next base: position 19,843,634 of record JAVLUX010000014.1, on the reverse strand, counting down.
AGGTAAATGTACAGAATCGGAGAAGAAAAAAAATTACTCATTATTCAGTCTGCAAGATCTTATGGAAGTATGATGCATTGAATAGATGTAAATCATACATATTAAGAAGTATAAATAATGTTGTTATACAGTAATGTGCATATCTATAATCCAACTTCATGTTATCTATTATTTAACATCCATTGAATAATGATTAATGCTTTGATTAAAAATAAATGAAGAATATCAAACATTGACAGGTCAGCATGTAACTCAATGACTGACAGCTATATCTCTCTGCAAACACTGGAGATGGATGAGAAATTCAAAGTTAGGAGCTCCCTTGAGAAAGATATAAGATATGATGAACAAACAGCATCTAGCATTTTTAAGTCAAAATGCATGAACACTAAATGTGTGTGTGTGTGTGTGTGTGTGTGTGTGTGTGTGTGTTCACATAAACTCTCTCCAAAGCTTTAAGTCATATCAAATAACAGTTTGATTTGTGCTCTATAACTCAGTGTCAAAGCCGAATACATTTAATTCTTTTCATCAGTCAAAAGTTCCTTTAATTGCTGTTAAGAGCCTCAGCCAATCACTCCAGCTAAGAGGCAGAGCATCATTATCTCAATTAGAGAAAAGCTCAGAGTGGCTTTAGACAGAAAGTGAGTTTTTGAGTTCTATACGAAGGGATAGAAAAACAGTAAGTGCAAAACAGTCAATTTTTGTCTTTCTAGTTCTCACTGTTGGGGTGAAAAGATTCTTTCTTGGTTTAATTTACTCCAGAAGCTATTTCTCTGATTTTCTATCATTACCTCTAAAAGGCACTGATCCCTCTTATTTGAACGAGCCTTGTCTGCTTGTGTCTTTCAGCATGCATGTTAAGATGAGCGGAAGAAGAAATAGTTCCCATCCTGCACAAGTATTTGTTCATATAGCCTAATCCTTTTTATTTCACTTTGAAGCTTGGGAATTATTGTTCATACTCATGGTAACCAAATAATAATAAGCCTAGATAAAAAAACAAAAAAACATTATTTTTTAGAATCAATCTTTTTTGTGAGGAACGATATATTTGATGCAACATTAGTATCTAATAAATACTTATTTGCAGCTGTATCATAGAAATAAATAGTTAAAAATCATATATTGTGATTTCTGGATTTTTTTTTTTAGATTATGTCTCTCACAGTGGACATGCACCTACGATGACAATTTCAGACCCCTCCATGATTTCCAAGTGGGAGAACTTGCAAAATAGCAGGGTGTTCAAATACTTATTTTCCTCACTGTATATATATATATATATATATATATATATATATATATATATATATATATATATATATATATATATATATATATATATATATATATATATATATATATATATATATATATACATACATATACATACACATACATACATACATACATACACACACGCACACAAACACACACACATCCTGACCAATTCTCTCATATTGCCGAATTACAAATGGTACACTGAAATTTCACTCTGATTGATATTTTATTTTAAAACACTGAAACGCAAAATCAATTATTTTGAGGTGACATTGTTTTTTTTTTCTTGGGAAATATTTTTTTTTGAAAAATAAGAAACGTAAATATTTTGCTTGCAAAAGTAGTCAACCCCCACACATTAATATTTGGTTGAGCCACCTTTTGCTTCAATAACTGCTTTAAGTCTTTTGAGGTACATATGTACCAGCTTTGCACATAGTGACTAAGTGATGTTGGCCTATTCTTCTCTGCAGATTTGCTCCAGGTTGTTCAGGTTGGTTGGTAATGATTGTGGACTGCAATTTTTAAATAGTGCCACATATTTTCAATAGGATTGAGATCAGGACATTGACTGGGCCACTGCAGGACATGTATCTTTTTGTTCTTGAGCCACTCCAATGTTGCTTTGGCCTTGTGCTTGGGATCATTATCATGCTGAAAGGTGAATTTCCAACCAAGCTTCCGTTTTTACCGGACTGAAGCAGGTTCTCTTGCTGTATATCCCTATATTTTGCTCCATCCGTTCTTCCTTCAATTCTAACAAGATCCCCAGACCCTGCTGTTAAGAAGCATCCCTACAGCATGATGCTGCCACCACCATACTTCACTGTAGGGATGGCAACTTCTTTCATCAGTGTAACATGGCAGCTTCCACACCACAGGGGGTTGAATACTTATGCAAGCAAGATATTTCAGTTTTTTAAAAAAATTTAATATTTCCCAACATAAACCAATGTCACCTAACAAAAACTGATTTTGAGTTTCAGTGTTTTAAAATAAAATATCAAACAGAATTAAATTTCATTGCACCATTTGTAATTCAGTAATATGAGATAATTGGCCAGGAGTCTGAATACATTTGCAAGGCACTGTACATATATATATACACATATATATACAGTGAGGAAAATAAGTATTTGAACACCCTGCTATTTTGCAAGTTCTCCCACTTGGAAATCATGGAGGGGTCTGAAATTGTCATTGTAGGTGCATGTCCACTGTGAGACATAATCTAAAAAAAAAAAAATCCAGAAATCACAATATATGATTTTTTAACTATTTATTTGTATGATACAGCTGCAAACAAGTATTTGAACACCTGTCTATCAGCTAGAATTCTGACCCTCAAAGACCTGTTAGTCTGCCTTTAAAATGTCCACCTCCACTCCATTTATTATCCTAAATTAGATGCACCTGTTTGAGGTCGTTAGCTGCATAAAGACACCTGTCCACCCCATACAATCAGTAAGAATCCAACTACTAACATGGCCAAGACCAAAGAGCTGTCCAAAGACACTAGAGACAAAATTGTACACCTCCACAAGGCTGGAAAGGGCTACGGGGAAACTGCCAAGCAGCTTGGTGAAAAAAGGTCCACTGTTGGAGCAATCATTAGAAAATGGAAGAAGCTAAACATGACTGTCAATCTCCCTCGGACTGGGGCTCCATGCAAGATCTCACCTCGTGGGGTCTCAATGATCCTAAGAAAGGTGAGAAATCAGCCCAGAACTACACGGGAGGAGCTGGTCAATGACCTGAAAAGAGCTGGGACCACCGTTTCCAAGGTTACTGTTGGTAAGACACTAAGACGTCATGGTTTGAAATCATGCATGGCACGGAAGGTTCCCCTGCTTAAACCAGCACATGTCAAGGCCCGTCTTAAATTTGCCAATGACCATTTGGATGATCCAGAGGAGTCATG
>JAVLUX010000014.1:19755429-19837929 GCA_032164185.1 Moxostoma hubbsi | reverse complement strand
GATCTCAACCCAATAGAGCATCTTTGGGATGTGGTGGAACGGGAGCTTCGTGCCCTCGATGTGCATCCCACAAATCTCCATCAAGTGCAAGATGCTATCCTATCAATATGGGCCAACATTTCTAAAGAATGTTTTCAGCACCTTGTTGAATCAATGCCACGTAGAATTAAGGCAGTTTTGAAGGCGAAAGGGGGTCAAACACAGTATTAGTATGGTGTTCCTAATAAAACCTTTAGGTGAGTATATACACACACACACACACACACACACACACACACACACACACACACACACACACACACACACACACACACACACACACACACACACACACACACACAATGGTTTGCTTTAAATCTTTGTTTTTGCAAAAGTTGACTACGGACACACTACTTCCTCACTCCTCATTTTCAGTCTTCTGGATGCGAGAGAAAAAAATATCTTCCCAAATTATCATTCCTATCAAGCCTGGTCTGGATTACAGATGAATCTTTCTCTGAGAGACAGACACAGACACACAACAAAAGAGAGGACTGAGAAATAAATGGAAAAAACTGAGAGCAGTATACGTATCCATTGAAGAAGTGGAAATGCATTAAAACGAGCTGTCATTTTCTCCTTTAACTCAGAGGAAACAGTCACGATGGAAGCTACATCTATAGCTGCCAAAATATTAATCCTGTATAACAGTAGGCTGACATCATTGACCTTAGACAGTTTTGTTTCACATGTAAAAAGTCTGTAAAAGCTGGCTCAACTAATAAGAACATATCCTTTTTTTCCTATATTAAAGAAAGAAAAAGACTGACAAGCAAAGATGACATCATTTGGTTAGAGTGAGGTAGTTATTTAAGATATGGGGTGGAAGCCAATAGGTTGTAGGTTTAAATGCCATAAGTGATAACCCATAATCCATCACCATTGTGCCCTAAAATAAATGTACTGTACTCACTTTCAAAGCATCAGCTAAATGACAAACTAGCACTTAGACATCTTTAGAATGGGTTGTTGAGTTAAGTGGTATGTCCCTGTGTCAGTTCACAAAATTCTGCCACAAATTACTCACCCACCCCATGTTGTTCCTAACCTGTATGACTTACTTTCTTTAGTGGAAAACAATGGGAGATGTTAGGCAGAATGACAGACTCAGTCATCACCATTCACTTTCACTGTATGGAAATAAAGATGCATGAATAGTGACTGAGACTGTCAGTCCACAACACTCCTTTTGCATTCCACTAAAGAAAGAAAATCATACAGGTTGTAACAACATGAGAGTGAATAAATTAAGAGATCATTTTAATTTTTAGGTGAACTATAACTTTGAATAAACATACTGTGGCCCCAAAAGTAACTTGTTACTAAGCCAAACTTCCATCAGTGATTATCAACTGATGAGTTCCCAACCCAAATAATAGGTTGCAGGTCTGTTCTGTTCTGTTCTGATACTGAAAAATAATGCTATAAAAGGCAAATAATAATTTCTCATAACGTTTTAACCACTTTTGTGATTACCTTGTAACCAACAAGGTAATTTTTAGTCAGTGGCACCCAAATTCACACAGATGTCCTAGTAAGTACTTCAACACGTGAACTATAGACATCCAGAAAGTAAATGCCATTTGGACATTTTGTAATTTGATATCCAATGCAATGACATTCTTACATTTTTAAGTGTGGCTAAAGTGTAAGTAATCCTTTTTTTTGAGGTACTGTAAAACTAGCTAAGAGTTTGCATGGTGCTCTGTTAACAGCTCTGTGTATCCCTAGGGTTTGAGTTTATTTTATTCTCCCTCTTTAGAGATAATTAAGTTCCCCACAAGTGACATTAAATAGCACCTGCCACTTTGTTTTAAGTTCTTATTAAGTGAAAGATGCCTTACTCACCTAACTCCTGCATTTTATACAACTACATTTCTCTCTGCTCGCTCCATCTGTCTTTCTGCTGCAGTGACTCTTTCTCTTCTTCCCCTATTTCAACCCACTGGCAAAGGAAGACATCAATCTTGTGCTGTCACAGAGTGTGTCAGGCTTTGACCCAGCTGGAGTAGAGCAGGAAAAGGCCATTCTAATATTGAGTTAGCTCATGCAACACACTCTGTCACCACACACACACACACACACACACACACACAAACACAAACACACACACAAACACAAACACACGAGTCCTTACAACTAATTTGAAATCACCACAACCTGAGTTACACACATACTCAGGCCAACAAAACTACTGTAATATTGAATTTGCTCAAGCAGACATTATACGTATGGACACACACGCGTACATATACACACATATTCAAACACATTAAACCTACAGTATGAGCAATAAATATTCTGCCCCACATTCATCTTTATTTCTTTCTAAAACATTTATCTTGTGTGCAAAAGCTAGCACATTTGCTAATGATGAAATACATTATTCGCCTTATGTGCCACAGAAACTTGCACACAGCCATCTTGAAAATTTTGTCTTTGAATTTCAGGTCTAGTATTTTCTATATAGATATCTATGGTGTATATGTCAAATTGTCATTAGTTATTGAAGTGCATTCACAGGTTACAGAGTTGCCAAAAATTATCATGAGTATTTTAACGTGTTCAGGGGATGTCATAACAACTGGAAGGGAGATTTTAAAACAAGAGCACTTATATCCTACCTTCATGAAGTGGACTTATTGATATTCTTGTGTGCTCATGAAACTCCAGAGACAACACAAAGTCATTAAAAATATCTCTGTATGACACTTCTGGCCATCTTCTCGTGTAATCCATTGCATTATAGTGCAGGTGAGCAGATTTTTTGAGTGTTAAATCGGGACGGGGAAGGGGTGCTGCTATATTTATTACACACAAACACATACAGACACATATATGTGAATGTAAACTTTATATTTTATATTTAGTTTACAACCACTTTAATCACGTTTAAGTCTTCTAAAATTAAATAAATTTAAAAAAGTACAAATGTAATTTCCTTTAATGTAATTAACTTGCATATGAAATAATACGAGCGGTCACTGTTTTAAATTTCATGTCAACTACATACACCGATCAGCCACATCATTAAAACCACCTGCCTAATTTTGTGTAGGTCCTCCTCATGCTGTCAAAACAGCACCAACCTGCATCTCAGAATAGCTTTCGGAGATGATATTCTTCTCACCACAATTGCCCAGTGCGGTTATCTGATTTACTGTAGACGTTGTTAGTTCAAACCAGTCTGGCCGTTCTTTGTTGACCTCTCTCATCAACAAGGCATTTCCATCCACAGAACTGCCACTCACTGGAAGTTTTTTGTTTTGGCACCATTCAGAGAAATTCTAGAGACTGTTGTGCGGAGATCAGCAGTTACAGAAATACTCAAACCAGCCCATCTGGTACCAACAATCATGCCATGGTCCAAATCACTGAGATCACATTTTCCCCCCATTCTGATGGTTGATGTGAACATTAACTGAAGCTCCTGTCCTGTGTCCGCATGATTTTAGATTGTTGGTGTAAGGTGGGTTGGTTTGAGTATTTCTGTAACTGCTGATCTCCTGGGATTTTCACAAACAAGTCTCAAGAATTTACTCTGAATGGTGCCAAAAACAAACAAAAAACTTCCAGTGAGCAGCAACGCCTTGTTGATGAGAGAGATCAACAGAGAATGGCCAGACTGGTTCGAACTGACAAAGTATACAGTAACTCAAATAACAGCTCCGTACAATTGTGGTGAAAAGAATATGATCTCAGAATGCTATTATGAGATGCAGGTTGGCGCTTTTTTGGCGGCATGAGGGGGACCTACACAATATTACGCAGGTGGTTTTGCTGATCAAATCAGTGTATTTTAACACATGATTACGTTGAAACCTAAAAATAAAGCTGAATTACACATATAGCAATTCATGCTCGTATCATGAAAAATTGCAGTGTGTCATAGCTGTCAGAATATGTTGATATGTTGTTTATTGTAATTGGTATATGTCTCGTCACTGTCATGACTGCAATGTTGCTCAGAACTGCACACAAGACTTTCACCTACTGTTGCACTCATGTACACAGTAGTGTGACAATAAAGTGATTTGATTTGATTGAATGTGACCTACCAGGTCCAATTTACCTCAGTGAGTCAGAAAAACTAACATTTAAAGTAACAGAAAAACAACACACTAGCATTTTCACGTGGTAGAGGGGTGGAGTAGATTCAGACCATCAATTCTTTCTGAAAAGTCCTTTCTGTGCTCCCACACTTAATCTGTTTTGATCGACACTTCTTGGTAGCTTCAATGCAAACCGGTAGTTAAAAGACAAAACACAGAAGCACAGAAAGCTGAATAAAGTGAATAGAGCTTTTATCTCACAGGGACCCGGGATCGAATGGCTGCCTCTACTATTCTATAAATGATAGCCTTAAAATGATCCCATAGCAAAAAAATTATAATAGAAAAAAAATATCTAAAGTACAAACTATTTAAAAAGCTGCCTAATTGTGCAGGAGCATGTGTACATTACAAACTTTTCAAAGACAACATGAAATGGCATTTGCAGTGTATTTAACTTGGAAAATGTGATTTATTCAAGTGAAACGGAATATTCAGCAGAAAATAATGTGGTTTATTCCCATCAGGATTTGATTGAATTGTGAAAATATGAGTATTATATTGTTGTCAGCAGAAATGAGAAGTAATTTCAGAAGCGAAGGACATTATTACATTTTGAAAAAAGATTATGAAAATATTTTTTATTTTTCTCAAGAATGGCATGCAATGTTAAATCATGCACAATAGTAGCAAGTAGAAGGCTGGGGTTTGGGGAATTTTTGGGGACGGTTTTGGGGGACTCTCGGGCAAGAGATGGGGAGAGAGAGGTCTAGTTTAATTTAGTATTTTCATTATACATTTCATATTTTTCTTTTTTTTTAGTGTATGTATTATTTTATGTGACCACATGGGTGTTCGTTGGGAGTTAGGGTGGTTAAATGTTGATTCTGTGCGTGTGTGTGTTGTGTGTTTTGTTTTTTAATCATTAAAATGTTTTTATTACAAAATCCTGCACAATAAGATCAAGGACATTTTTTAATTTTAATTTCATGTTGCCTTCCAGTTAAGCAAAGCAAGACTTTTAGCAATTTAGCCTGCTGAATCATGCTGGACCAGCATCTTTAAAGCTTGGGCTGCCTCTGGATATCCAAGTTAATATTTTCTTTTCTCTCTCTCTCTCTCTCTCTCTCTCTCTCTCTCTCTCTCTCTCTCTCTCTCTCTCTCTCTCTCTTTCTGTTTAACAGTGCTCAACTTTCCCAGCCATCCAATCAAGGGCTTTGATGCTGGGGGGCCTGGCTTCTGTCTAAACACCCGCTGTCGCAGAGATGACCCTGCAACCTTTGGCATCATTTTGACAGACAGCCAGGTGACTGGTTTTAATATTAATATGTCCCCCGTGCTGAGAAAAGATTCTATTTGTGTTTGGCTAAAGGAGAGCAGACACTTTCAAAAGTCAGACTGCAGCATTCGGTCCTTTACTAGCTCCTCAGGACGGAGAGAACAAACATGAGCAAGCACGGGAAGAACAAAAGAAAAGGTGCGCCCCTCTCAGCTGTCAATTTCTCATTCTCTCTCTCGCTCTCAAACTGGCTCACACTTTTGTAGCGTTTCATCCTGGTCCTGTAGTATTTCATTCTGTCATTCTTTCTCTCTCCTTTGTTCTTATTTAAATTCACATTTCTCTCACTTTTCTGATACCTCTCTCTCAGGGTGTTGGACAGGAGTCAGGCTGTTCACATTCTCTGCACAAAACGGCGCTTACTGCACACTCTCACACAACTGGAAAGGTCATAGTAAAGTGCAAATAAAATACCATTCCTGCATTATTCAAAGGTAGTCTTACCTCTGAGAGAAAAGGAGAAAAGGGAAACTAATCTTTAGTTCTCCTTTCCTTTTCGTTAATGTGAACTTTGGAAACAGTTTCACTCAATTCCAGAAGGGTTGTGGGGCTCCTGGCTATGTAGTGATGTTAGATAACAAATCTATTGTAGGGCTCTACATTTAATAATAAATAAAAAATAATAAATTGATCAATTGTCACACATTATACATACATTTCTGCATATACACAGTGAAATTATTTATTTTTCACATATCCCAGCTAAGCTGGGGTCAGAGTGCAGGGTCAGCCATGATACGGCGCCCCTGGAGCTGATAGGATCAAGGGCCTTGCTCAAGGGTCACACAGTGGTGTCTTGGCAGTGTTGGGGCTTCATTGATTTTGATAATTGACAATTATCTTTGATTGTTGAATCAAATTTGTTGAAGATGTTGAATTAGGAGCGGGTTAGGTTATTAGCAATAATTAATAATTATAGATAATTATCAATTATTAAAATCAATAGAACACTGATTAGAATCAATGATAGCTTTTTAATCCTCTAAAAATCAACAATCATCAAAGACAACCATCAATTAGCAAATTCAATAGAATATTAATTATTATCAAAGATAATCATTCATTATTAAAATGAATGGAATACTGATTAGAATTAACACAAATTCAAATTCAACAATCAAAGATAGCGCCGACACAACACTGCAGTTTATTGTTTGTTTTGTTTACAGTTTTTAGTTTTTTTTGTCTTGGATGGTGTCTGCCTTTTTATATACAACAGACAAATGGTTTTGACATTGGTTCTGCAATTACACACTGAAAACCGGACTTCAAATTCCTCAATGCCGACCCACTGTTTACAAACAAGCCAGAGGAGCCCTTTGTCTGGGCTGCCCGGCCACGGAAACGCAGAAGGAAAAGGGGAAAAAAAGCTGGTGTTCTCAGAGTAAGACGTCGCAAAAATCGACCCCCTGCTACCCAGTATACTACTGGCAAATGTTCAGTCTCTGGGCAAATAGCTCTGCGAGCTGAGAGCACGGATCTCTTTCTAACGAGAGACGAGGGATTGCTGCATTATCAGCCTTACGGAAAACCTGGATGTCTGCAGAGATTCCAGACTCGGCCATCAAACCTGCGGGTTTCTCCGTGCACCGAGCGGACAGAGCGAAAGACCTCTCAGGTAAAAGCAGAGGTGGTTGTGTATGTTTTATGATCAACAAATCATGGTGTGATCAGAGGAACGTACATTTTATCAAGTCTTTCTGCTCTCCTGATCTGGAATATCTCATGCTTCTGTGTCGATCATTCTGGCTACCGAGGGAATTCACAGCGGTCATTATCACTACGGTGTACATCCCCCCACAAGCCGACACAGACCAGGAACTCATGAACTGTATGTGAGTATAAGTGAGCAGGAAACCACGCACCCTGAGGCCGCGTTCATTGTTATCGGGGACTTTAACAAAGACAATTTTAAAACAATAGCACCAAAATACCACCAACACACGAGGGGACCGGGTTTTGGATCATTGATATTCTCCTTTCCGGGATGGCTACAAATACCTCCCCCACCCACCATTTGGCAAATAGACCACTCTTCCATTCTGTTTCTACCCAGAAACTGAAACAGGAAGCACCCACCCTCAGAATGATCCAGTGCTGGTTGGACAAATCAGACTCTATGCTACAAGACTTTTTTGATCACGCAGACTGGGAGATGTTCCGGTCCGCCTCTGATGACGACATCGAGGTTTACGCTGATAGAGTAACGTGTTTCATCTGGAAGTGCGTAGAGGACTTTGTTACGAACAAAACAATACGGATCTACCCCAACCAGAAACCACGGGTTAATGGCGATGTTCGCGTGGCACTTAATGTGCGGACCTCCACTTTTAATTCCGGGAATGCGGAGGAGCATAAACAAGCCAGTTATGCCTTCTGTAACACTATCAGAGCAGCTCACCCTTTTTATTTTACAAAATCACAAGGTTTTGTTGTTATTGTGAGTGTACACAAATAAAAGTAGACCCTTTATAGTATCTAATGATGTCTTACATTTATCTGTATGCCCCAAACTGACGGAGTATTTTATGTTGTTTCCGGTGTAATGACGAAAAAATCCAGCAGAACGTGCCGGCGCATTCGTCGACCCCAGAGGTTTAATTGATAAATACAGTGTGCCGGTCTCATCCGTGATGGTGTAAATACACAAGTCCAACGTGGTTGGATTAGAACACAGCAAATCTAATTTGTGATAGCAGTACGTACATTAATACCTTTAGCAACAATGAGTGGACTTGGCGGTCCATAAACTATTCAAGCAATAACCTTGATAGTTAAGAATAACACACCTAAATAATCTCTACCCAGACGTTAACCTCTTACTTGGATCGTGTGAGGACACATGTAGAATGTGTCGTTTGACACCGACTCGGTTCCTCGAGGCTCGGGTGATGATGGGAGGCCGTTTCCTCATTCTGTCGGTGAAATCAATGAAAGAAATCATTAAATCTCAACCCGTCCAGCAAGATTGTATGTCCACAGCTTCAAGTCATAATTTACTTCCTTGTGCAACGAGGCTACACCTGAGAGCAGCATACACGCACGGAAAGCAAACTCGCTGGAAGCATTGCCCAGGAGGATTTCAGAGGTATTTCTACTCCCGATGACATCATGGCTGAGGGACATTCTGTTGAGCACCTCATCCAATAGGAGTTGAGAGTTTGAGCCTTTGGAATTTCACACATAGTTTTAAAGTGAGCAAGGCTTCTTGGGATTTGTAGTCTGTTTTGTACAACTCTTTGTTTGATTTTGCCACGGTTTTTATCAGTTAGATTTATGACTGTGTGTTTGTGGGCCTCAGTCAGGCTTTACGACTGTGTTAGGCCTGCCTTTTCCTTGTATCTGAATACATGAGGCCCAACACTACTTACAAAACTCAAAGACTACACCAGGATTCCCACTCCATTTTTCCACATGTATCCATTTTCTATTTTTATTGCATGCACCCATTTTCTCCTCAGTGTTACACAGATTACTGCATCGATCTCAAAGCACCACTTATCAAGAACCACCACAACCACAAACAATTGCGTGAGGGATTCACATCGATCTCAAACCCACACTGCCCAATAAGAACCACAACAACGAACAATTGCAGAAAGTCATGGCATCAGCAGATGTTATTGCTACTTGCACTGCATGCCACATGTTTATGATAGCTTCATCCATCATCAGTGATGGGAGTAACATGTGATAAATGTATGGAATTAGTCAGGCTGATGGAGAAGATTAATGAGTTACTGACACATATCTGAACTCTAGTGGAGGTCAGTGAGAAAGAGAAGCCTGTAGATATTGTTTTGGATACAGGTCGTACAGCGAGCAACACACACACACTTTGGTTTCGGCCGTAAAGCCGCTGCAGCAGGTCATTTGAGTGAAAATGTTTTAGAACGGAGTATAATAATAAAAAAATATAAATATATGCTCACTGAACACTTTATTAGAAACACCTGTACACCTACTTATTCATGCCATTATATAAACACCAAATCATGTGGTAGCAATGCAATACATTAAATCGGGTCAGATATGGGTCAGGAGTTTCAGTTAATGTTAACATAAACCATTGGTATGGGGAAAATTTTTTATCTCCGTGATTTCGACCGTGGCATTATTGTTGATGCCAGGTGGGCTGGTTTGAGTATTTCTGTAACTGCTGATCTCTTGGGATTTTCACACACAACAGTCTCTAGAGTTTACTCAGAATGCTCTAAAAAACAGAAACATCCAGTGAACGGTAGTTCTAAGACGGAAACCCCTTGTTTATGGAAAACAGAGAATGGCCAGACTGGTTCGAGCTGACAGAAATGCTACAGTAACTCAGATAAGCACTCTGTACAATTGTGGTGAGCAGAATAGCATCTCAGAATGCACAACACGTCAAACCTTGAGGCGAATGGGCTACAAGAGCAAGAGAACGCGCTGGGCACTTTATTAGGACCATAGCGTGCTAATAAAGTGCACAGTGAATGTATATCCATTATAATAAGTTCCATTACTTTTTTACATTTCCTTGACTTTTCCATGCCTGATATACATAGTTACATATAAAGTTCCCTGATATTTACAGGTTTTCCATGACTGTGGTAACACTTTTATAAAATTGCTCATGTTTTTTATTAGATTGATTCGTTTTTTATTATTTTGTACTGCTTACAGACAGCGTATTATCAGCATACATTCACTGGCCACTGCGCAGCCAGTTATCTTTAGATACAAAATAACTGTATCACTTACAACGTGACAAATAATATTGTATAAAATGCAATGAAAAAGGTAAGGAAAAGGAGCCATCTGAAATGTTCTGCCTGAAAGTATTGTGCTATACAATTTTCTTACCTCGAACTCCTCGGCCTCGATCAGCAGTTTGGCAGTTGTTATTCTTGTTTCAAAAGGCGGGATGTTGTTCTGACACACAAAAGAACAAATGTTAACTGAAACCATTAATAATGTGATGGCATTCTAAAATTATTTGGAAATAGTTGTGGAAGTTTCTCTTCAATGCTTAATTTACAGAAATTAATTAGAAAATAAATGTAAATATATATATATTATTCTATATATTGTGCTTTCTAGCATCAATTTTTAATCAGATACAAATTCTGATGTGTGTCTATGAATTTGAAAACAGTTTGTATGCGCATTCACACAAGAAAGATACGCAATCTTAATTTTATTACAGGAATGTTAGACACATTTTTGGTACACATTTGTGTACAGAAGACTCAAAGGCAATGCAACTGTTTTATATTATTACTTTCTATTTTCCCAAGTTAAAACACAAAGACAACTTTAAGGAAGGAATTCAGGTTGATTTTACAAAAAATATTGTCTGTAGTAATAAAGTAATTTTTATTTGTATAGCACTTTTCACACCACATATCATTTCAAAGCAGCTTTACAGAAAGTTGTGCTTTAAAGGTGCTATATGTAATATTTTTACTGTACTAAATCATAAAATGACCATAATATGTCATTAGAGATTTAGGAAACATGCTAAGTTAAAATACTGCCTTCTCCGATAACAATGCTACATCCAGTAGATTCTACTTTGAAGTTTCCGTTCAGGGCCAGAATTTTATGTTTTAGTGTGTGATCCCGCACACTGTCCACTCACCAATGGTAAATCGACACCGCCCGGTTGCCAGATTTGAACATGATTGCAGGCAAGCAACACTGCATGCTGCAGCCATGGAAGCCAGAAAACGAACTGGATCAGTGATAACAAATTCCACCTGACCTAAAAAAGCCTCGCCATCCATCTAAAAACCACCATGACCAGAAGCGTAGTATTACAAGGATAAATATGCCTTTGGTAGATCGAGACAGCTTAAAGCTCAGAAAAGTTTTAGAACGGATGCTGAGTTGGCTAATTTGTATGTCAAAAATCTGGCAACCCAAATGAGCTTCGAGTATGGGGCGGGGAAGACAACTCTCCAATATTTTGAATTTGGACTGCAGTACCCATTTCAAATGCTTGTTGTCAATCTTACATATAGCACCATTAACAGAAAAAGCTGTAATATAGTAATGTTTTTGAGTCATAATAGTGTGGTTTAATAAAAAAAACATGATTGTAAATTGTGCCTTCATATAAATAATACATAATAATGATATTTAGATTTAGAACCCCAGTGAGCAAGCTTAAGGCGACAGTTGCAAGGAACACAAAACTCCATAAGATGTTAGTTAATGGAGAAAAAAACCTTTGAGGGAACCAGGCTCACTGTGGGGGCCAGTTCCCCTGTGGTTAAACAGCATGATTATAATGCCAATAAGAGAGATTTGTGTACAAGTCAAGATTTAAAATTAGTAAATTAAGTAAGTGTTAGGAGCCAATGTTTAAACAAAATTATTTTGTATTAACTGCAAGACTAATGACTAAAGTCTTAGAATTTACATTCTCAATGAACTGCAGAAGGGCAAAGAGATGCATGCAACCTACAGCGATAAAGCTTAGCTGGCTTGAACCTGGACCACTCCATAAATTTGATAAGAGATATTACTTAAAACAATGTTGGTGAGTTGACTGGCATTTTGGGATATAAAATAAAATTATGTATTTTTAACATCTAAAGAGTAGAAAGCAGAGAAAAGGTCAAACCAGCTTATGATTTGAATTTGACTAATGGACCATTAAATTCAATACACAATCTGGTTGTTGTGAGAGATTTTCTCAAGTCTCTGTGGAAAAGTCCATCCATTCCAATAATCCCTCTTCATAAACACCATTCTCTCTTTGAACACCTCTTTTTTTTTTTTTTTTTACTGCAAACTGACTTTGGCATTATTGGGTTTCACCATCTGATCTATATATATATATATATATATATATATATATAACTGGATTGCTCTTGATGTCACAACAGTGAAGCTACTGCACTGCCATCTTGGTATTCCCTAACATTCTGTATTACTATGGGTCTCAATGGCAAATCATCTCTTTGGTGAGTAATTTTTACGTATCCAGTCAGATTAAAAAAACAATTTGAAGTCTGCATAAATTTAATAAAATAAAATTAAAATTTATCAGTCTTGCATCTACATATCATAAATGTAAGCCAAGCAACAGGCAAGCTCCATGAATTTTAACCAGTAGAAAAGTAAAAAAGCACTAATTATAAATTCCCTCCATTAGTCAGTTCAGGTGAGGTTTGTTTATCTGTGGTTTCTTCTACAATGTAAATTGGGTTTTTCTTTGGTCAAAAATGTTTTCAGTGGTGGTTGACATACACAGTCCATACATGCAAAGTTAGTTTAAAACATAACTGCATGTAATATTACGTGCTTATACATTATACAGTAAATGATTTACATTATATATAATTACGTTATATATCATTTAATGCAGTTCCGTAGTTGCATATCAAGATGCTGTAGAAAATCAAATTAAACCATCTTACCAAACTTAATTCTATAAATCCAGTTATAATAATCTGACTGTACATTAAAGGAATGTTCCAGATTCAATACAAGTTGAGCTCAATCGACAGCATTTGTGGCATGATATTG
The DNA here is from genome assembly GCA_032164185.1 of Moxostoma hubbsi. NCBI lineage: Eukaryota > Metazoa > Chordata > Actinopteri > Cypriniformes > Catostomidae > Moxostoma > Moxostoma hubbsi. The sequence continues at coordinate 19,824,984 of JAVLUX010000014.1, read as the reverse complement.
ATTACACAAAAATTTATTTTGTCTCTTCCCTCCTTTTCTTAAAAAAAAAAAAAAAATTAGAAAAAAAAAAAAAGGAAAAAAATAAATTAACAGGGGGGGCAATTTATTTAACATTAAAATACTCACTGGTTCAAAAGTATTGCCACAAGACATAAATGACAAGCATGTAAAAAAATATTTTAATTTGATAAAATCGCTTACTAACGTTTTCTGTGTAAAGTTATAGCCAATTTACAATGATGATGTAATGTTAACAAACCCCAAAATGACAAAAAAAAAATACAATTTAAACAACTTTACAGCTGAAATAATACACAAGTTTTAACAGAAGAATTACTGCAAGTGGTTTTATAAAATTACAAGCTTCACATTTCTGTTTGGGACTGTACTTTTAGTGAAAATGTTAGTTTGTACTCCTTAACAAATATGTATTCTTCTCTATAGAGTAGTGTTGTCACAGTACCAAAATTTCAGTAGTCGGTACCAATACCAGTGAAATTTCACGGTACTCGATACCATTTTCGGTACCAAAGCAAAACACAAAAACAGGTTACTAAACAATACTCTTTTATTAACAAAGTTAACAAAACATTAGCAGCAGAACTAAGAACAAAAATATGCCATTGAGCAACACTTTAATTGATATATATTATTTTTAATTATAACAAAACTGAACAATGTATGCTTAAAGTATTTTTGAACACTTATATAAGACTTGCATCAACTTTTGCAACTTTTAATTTAAGTTTTTACCAAGTACTAAAAAACAAAACCTAAATAAACAAGTATACAATAGAATGAGTAAAAAACTATTTCCAAACTAATGTGCAAAGTGCTCTCGTATTAATAAAGCTGCATATTGCCAATTTTCTTCACGATAAGAAATGCAGTGACATATATTATGATTAAATAAATCGCGAGCAATCATGTTCTAATCTAGCTGCAGTAAGTGTGCACGCTCGAGGGATGAGTGTCCCCGAGGCAGAGTCTCTCTCAACCGGGTGCAGTTTCAATCTCTCTCCCATAGATCGGGACAATCACGCAACTCATAGATGAGGCACCGACCACACAGAAATGCCAGTTTCTGAGTTTACAGTTATTAACATGATCTGCTTCTGTATTATTTGAACTTTAATAAAGCTATAACACATTCAATTTTACTGTATTTAAGATGTAACGACGGGATGTTTCCTTTAAAGAGCTCCACCTCCGCCTATTCCACAACGGTACATGCCTCTGAATGTACTTTTTTTTTAATCATTCCCTAATACTTTGGGATCTACATAAAATAAACTGTGAAAGTTTAGAGTGCATCTGGACTGATCTGTGTAATTCTTCCTCTCCTCCATCAGGTGTGAATGGCAGTGCTGCTCTCGCGCTTCAACGTTACAGTTTAATGTGATTTCATGTTACGTTGAGATCAAACGACTATTAGACAACAAACATTTTTCTCGACAATTTTTTATTTTCGACGATGTCGACTAATCATTTCAGCCCTTATGCAAATGATAATATGCTGTCTGCTTTATTTTCTTGAATAAATCCGTGTTTCTGTCTTTCATGTGCTTTATTAGGTTTGATGTGTTTCCTCCTTTCGTCAGAAAATTTCGAAAGCAGCGTTTACTAATAGGTTTTTGCTGATCTATGATGTTTCCTTTTTCATCAGCCTCAAATACAAAGAATTTCCAAACCTGGCTTTGTCCACTTTTCTTTTCGACAAGATTCAGTTGATTCTCCGCAGCAGCAGCTACTTTGCTTGTCGCAATCTTTTGCTTGTTGTGAACGTTCGAAAGTTCCCGACTCTGCATGGGTACCGGGTAGACACGGTTCTCGTAAATAATTTTTTGTTTGAGTACCGACTTGGTATCGGGGTACCGGTATTTTTGACAACACTACTATAGAGAATATATGAATCTCTGATGTTAAACATGGCTGGTTTGTTTTCTAATATCAAACATAATTCAAACAAAACTTTTATTCCACAGAAGGACTTTACTCAGAATTTGTACATTATTTTGTACTGACTTTAAAACTCTTTATTCTACTTGCCCTTATGTTTACCATTGGAGCCAATGGAGTTCCTCTATTGTGCCATTTAAAAAGTGCCAGAACTACAGGTAAAACATGGATGGCTCATTATTACTGTGGTACAGAGTAAAAAAAAGTCTCACAGATTCTCCCTGAGAGATCATTTAAAAATATATTTCTATTACAGTTTACTGTTCTAAATTTTAGTAAGGGTGATGTGTAAGTTTAAAAGCCCTTTTTTTTGCACATAACAGTGTTGGCACTGTTTTCCTCGTAAGTGTTGGTTAGAATGTCGGGACTGGCTGGCCACTTGAGATGTTTGACTTTTGTGTGTGTGTGTGTGTGTGTGTGTGTGTGTGTGTGTGTTTGTGGCCGCAGGGTCAGCCTTGCGGCAGACTGCCACAGCCTTTGCCTGGCATTAAGTTAAAAATGTTGTTTCCTTTCTTCCCTTATCTTTCCTAGACTAAACACATCTGCAAGCACAGTTATAATTCTATTCATACCATCAGACAGAGGTCAAATGAGAGGTCAGAATGTGGCCCATATCTGTCGTCTTCTATGCATTGCCATTGGAACACAAAAACATATATACACACCTTAGTCTGATCTTCCTCCTTTATATCAGGGTCTCCTCTTGATGAGGACTCTTCCTTTTTCTGTAGACTAGGTAACCATAATGACACACTCTTCTTCAGGTACTCACGTCCCTCCTGCAAGTAATTTAAAAAACTATCAAAGAAAGGGATGTGCACGAATAACCAATTAATCAAGTATATTCAACTACACACAAACACCACTCTAATATTGAAATTAGATTTTTATATGTGCCTTTGCCTGCCGTGGGCAGCAATGAAACTACAACTCAATTCTTTGGCTGGTGCGTGGGATGCATGATGTTGTTAAAGGAATAGATCACCCAATAAGAAAATTAGGTCATTATTTAAAGTGATTGCATTGCATTAGAAGACTTGCCACTCCAATTGCCACTCCAATTGTAATAACACAGACATATGCCCATCCTTCTGTCTCTTTGACAAAATGAGACAAAGTCAAATATGATGAAGGGAAGTGGTATATGATGACAGGAAGTAGGAAAGGATGAGAAGATGTGGGACAAGTAGTAGTATGGGATGACATTTAGTTTAGTATAGTGGTATAGGATGAGAGTAAGTGGTACAGGATGAAAGTGGTACAAATTAGAGTATGTGGTAAAGAATGAGAGGATAAATTATAGGAGTAAAAGTAGAATAGGACGTGAGGAAATAGGATAGGATTAGATGAAGTGGTATAGGGTGGAAAATAGGATAGGATGTGAGGAAGTAAGATAGGATTCTATAAAGTGTTAATATAGGAGGGGAACTAGGATAGGATGAGAAGTGGTGGTAAAGAAAAGGAATCAGGATCGGATGTGAGGAAGTAGGATAATATGAGAGAAAGTGTTATAGGAGGGGAAGTATTATAGGATGTGAGGAAGTAGGATAGGATGAGAGGAAAATGAAGTAAGGAAGCAGGATTGGATGTGAGAATGTAGGATAAGATGAGAGGTGGTGGTATAGGAGAGGAAGCAGGATAAGATGTGAGGAAGTAGGAAAGGATGAAAGGAAAAGGTATAAGAGAGCAAGTAGGATAGGATGTGAGGAAGTAAATTAATAAATGTAAAGTAGGATAGGATGAGAGGACATGTTATAGGAGAGGAAGTAGGATAGGATAAAAGAAAGTGGTATAAGATGAGAGGCATACAATAATGACACTGATAACATTAACTTAATGTTTTTTTTTCAGGGTTTTTCCAGATAGCGGCATTCTAAAATGCCATGTAAAACGCGGGTTTCCTTACACCACTTAAGGGATTAGGAGTAAGCGGTTTAACACACCTAGGTTTCTCCTGGAGAACACGGCCTATCTGGCCATGGAAACACATAAGCGCCGTTCTCACAGGTTTTTGAAAAGTACACATGTGCGTGATCAGACGGGTAACACATGTCATCAGATGAAGCCGAACAAAAAAATAAAGCAGAAAGACATCAACATTTCCGGGAGTACAGTAGGAAAAGCACTAGTGCCCGACTGATATATCGGTCAGCCGATATTATCAGGCGATATTAGCCTTTCCCTGATATATCGTATTGCCGTATATTTTACCGATATGCACAGACATGAAAACTTTTTGCAGAACATATAATGCAGAAAACAATTCTTTAGAACTGGTGTCATTACATATTTTGTCCAGCAGAGCGCACTCATATCCATTGTTTACAGAGCTGACTCTTGAGCTGACATGGCTCTGCAGAGAGGGCGGAGTTATGCGATGTGGAGTTGAGCAGAGTCTTCTTGGTAAGTTGCTGACTAGTTTGTGAAATATATACTGGAAAGTTAATAAAAAATGACCCGATCATTTCCCCTTTTCAATATAACTAATATAACGTTAACGCTGTCCCTAACAACCATGTCACTCATGTTTGTTTGCTGTTAGCCAGCTATAGTTTGTCAGTGCAAGTAATGTTGCAGACTGAAAGGTAAACATCAGAACATCTTTTTACAGCTCAGCATTGTGTCTGTCAAGTGTTGATTTCACGCTACGCTGTTACCAAGGTCTGGTCCATCCTTTACTCTCCGTGATAACGAGCTTATAGCTAACAAGCTAACCAAGCTACTTTCATTGCTTGTCAGCTGTGTGGAAGCTAATATGTAAACATATATTCACTAAACTGTTTTGTTCAAGATTCACAGTTTGGTACCCCCTTCATCCGAACAATTCCAGTTATTGCATTTAAAATGTAATATTTAAAAGTCTGGTTTTCCACCGTTGAAAGATCCCCCTGAATTTGTATAGCAGAATACGGTTTAACACTGCTACCGCTGTTTTTCTCTTGTCTCAGCAGGTGTAAATGCTTCTTGTTTTACAACCTGCCAATAATTGACTGACAGTATTAATATAGTTAGCATTTGACTGATACTAAACAGTAAAACTGATGTTTATTTAGCTATTTATTTTATTTATTCTTTATTTTAATGGTCAGCAATTGACTGATACTGAACATACAGTACTGTTGTTTTTTAAGCTATTTATTGTATTTTTATTTATTCTTTATTTTCTCAGTATTAATTTCTAGAATTTGTTGACAATGTATATAATAATAATGTCAAATATTTTTTGATAAAAAATATTTGTTTAAGAAAGCAGCCTTCTGCGTACCTTTGCGTAGTCATATTGGTGCAAAATCGGTGCACAATCCACACAGAAAAGGTACATTTTCATTCCAGCGCAAAAATGAACTATATCGGCCACCATATCGGTAATCTTTGAATTTTCCCCTCTAAAATCGGTATCTGTATAAAAAAATCCCATATCAGTCAGGCTCTAGAAAGCACATACAAAATAAACTAGATTCATTTATAAACACCAGTGTAAATTATCGACGGTCCCTTACATCGTAAATTGGTGGAATACCAGTGTTTTTTGCAAGAGAGAAAACCCCACATTTGCTGCACAATTCCGCTGCAGGTCGCAACAGAAAGTTATGGAAACAAACACAGCAACAACTGTGGAATATATGTAAATAACATGAAGCAACAGAGTAAAATAGCAAAGCCTTTCTCAGATGCTGTATTTGTTATTTACACAGGTGTTGCAGGGGTATTGAGTTGCTATGGAGAATGCTGCTTTCTCACCAAGCTACATGTCTATACGAGTTAAGAGCATGCCGCTTATACAGTACATGTAAATAGGAATGCAGCTTTCTCTCAATAAGCTGCGCTCTCGTAATATGCTTCTTTCTTGTGTCCATGTAACTGTACTCAGTATAGGATAAGACGAGACAGAAAAGGGCAAGAATGAAAAGTTGGTGTGGTCATAAGTCACAATAAGCCAGAAGTTTAAAATTGCAGAGTCAAACTCTGCTGTCAGTCTACTGAAGTGAAATGGAAGTGAATATGCCCACAAAAGTTCCAAGAACTTCCATCACACTGATGTGCTGGCCTTATGCCTGTTTGCCCCCAAGTGGTTTAATAAAGAATTGCAGTGCAATGGATTGATATTTGCTCTAGCAGTGAATGTGTCCCAGGGCAAGTCATTTAAATCAAGGTTGCTTGATTAATGACTTATAATTAATTTGTTGTGACCTCTCTCTTTTGCTATCTTTCTCTCCCTCTCAAACAGAGCAAAAAGACATACATGCCGAAAAGCTTTCTCACTCGTTCATACATAGAAAAAATAAACATACATGCCTAAAGGATATCTCTTTCATTTTACACACTATTTCTGTGTATTCTTCCGAGAAATACATGACTCGGCTCTCTTAGCTGCGCTCCACCTACGCCAATTATGACTTCATAATGACCTACTCCTCAGAGTGCAATAACGGCACAAAGCCCCTAAGTAAAAGCAATGATTGGTTGACAGCAAGCCGGAGGCTCATCTCCTCTTTCTTAGAGTGCGGTGAACTACTGAGACAGAGAGGGAACTCTGGGTAAATTATTGGATAGGTAAATATACTGTACCTCTGTTTTCTCAATGCTGAACAGGTAGCTGGCCATGAGCTGCATGGCTTCAGGGTTGTCTTCATTGTACTGTAGAGATTTGTCGATGGCCTCCTTACAGCGGTCAGCGGCACCCTCCTCCATGCTGTTATAAAATAAATCAGTTATAAAGCCTTTATAGCACATAAAAGTAACTCAATGGGTCTAAATCAATAATAATTGCATAGAAGTCTTCTTATGTGTGCAGACAAGGTTCTCGCGCAAAATGTCCGTACTTACGGTTCAATCACACATAAATTAAGTTAAATAAATATGAAGAATCCTATTTATTCGACATGAGGGAGTGAACACCAGCAGTTACTAATTTTCACAATTCATGAACAAATAATCTCCATATAAGGGCTTTTCACACAACCTAAACTTTGTAGCTATTCGTCAATCTCTGCAAAACATACAGTATCCTTAAATTCTCCAAAGATGCATTCTTGTCTAAGTGCATGCATAGCAAGTTTAATTTTAATGAAGAATCTCTCACATAAAGCTATAACAAAGTCTTATAATGCTCAACATCAGTTTTGTTACTCTGAAAAAAGTTAGACTTTTTGTAGGGTCACTTACGTCTGTGAAATATGATTTTTCCTATTGTCTTCAGGGAAAATTAGTCACATCTGAATAGGCTTAGAGTTTGTATGAAATGTTATACAATTTTTATTACAAATGTTACTACTATAACATTTTTAGTTGAAAAAAGTACCTGCAAGCACAGACTAATTGATGAATCATAATTTTTCAATTAGGTTTTACATACAAACAATTGCATATACATGTTTAGAGAATGAGACCAAATATCTTTGACCCCTTCTCCATACAGGAGAAACAGTGTAAGAAAATATTTACACAAAAAAAAGTTTTAAATATAATTCAAGTAAACCAGATATTTTACAGCACCCAGGGGCATTCCACACTATTCTAAAAATGTTTATTTGTAGCACGCACACTCCTTCCCGCTCTTGTATTTAGTTGCAAGTATTGCCTGCAGCAAACAACTACCAAAACAGCATGCACTGATAAGCATGTACAGCCATAGATTAAGAGGAAAAGCATTGAGATGAACTACTTTGCTGGGGCTGCTGTTGTACTTTTATAAAGTACATTGTGACGCTAACATATAACCAAAACCAATAAATCTGACCTTTCCCTGATGCTTTAAATTACAAGTTCCAGGTTAGTATGGTAGACTGTGCCAAGACTCTCAGCAATCAACACATCTCCAATCCAAATCTACTTTCATCTCTCTCATACCATTACTCTCATCTTGAATTCACATCCCTCTCCCTCTCTCCATTCCTCTATCAACCAGTCTGTTATAAGATATTTTCTGCAGGTCTCAGAGCAGATGGGCTCCAGTCTGCCACATCCCAGGTGTGTGTATGTTTGGGGGGGGATCATATCATCAGGCACAGAAAGCCAAAGAGGTTGACAGAGAAAGGAGTGAGAAAGGCCATGGCAAACATAGAAGGACATTAGTTGAGCGAGAGCCAGAATATGTGTTAAAAATAGAGAGATATTTACCATAGATCAGTGAAGAAAATCTCAGCGATGGAACAGAAGGCAACAGACACATCCTTGTTTGTGACAGCACCCTCAGAGGGGAACGCAGCTGCTCCGAATGTATTAGCCTATAAGGGAACAGATTTGCAGTTGTCGTTAATAAGTTTTAAGGGGTATTTCACCACAAAATGAAAATTATGTCATTTTATGAATAAAGCTTTCATACTGTTATTTTTTTCTGTGGAACACAAAGGCAGGATCTTCACGCAGCTCTTTTTTCCATTCACGACTAGTGACCAAGTTTCTCAAACTCCAAAAAGACAATAGATAAATAAATAAACACCATAAATGCAACCTAAAAGTAGTCCAAATGAGTACGGAATTGAGCAGAATTTAACACTCTTTGTGTTCCACAAAAACAAACTAAATAACAGCATTCAGGTTTCCATTGGCATGAGGGTGAGTAAATAATGTATTTATTTATTTTAAATCTAAAAACTCTTATTTTTTTGTTGAAGTAACTATTCCTTTAACACAAATGTAGTAGGTTGACTAGGTATTACACTTCAATTATCATTGTACTAAAGACAGAATTTCACAGGACACAACAGTCTGTCTGCTTAAGTTTCACTGCCCTCTAATGTTGATGGACTGAACTGCATATAAAACAAAAGACATTCAATGGCCTCCTCCTTTTTGTTCAAAAGGGCACAATTCTCCCCAAGACAATGACACTGCCATTAATTTAGACAAATGGAGCAGGATTCACAAAAATCTTCTTAAGAAAAAAAATTAATAAAGTTCTTAGAATAAATTATAAGAAGTGCGTAAAAACGTTCGTAAGTGTCCTCAAATATATTCTTAAGAACATCTTCATTTTTTTCTTAAGAATATAAAGACAGGCTTTGAAGTTGTATGATCAGACTGCTCATAGGCTTGCCTTGTCACATAGCCAAATTCAACACTGCTAAATGTATGCTAGATGATACATTTATCTATAAACCTTTTTTTTAAAGTAGCAATCACCTCACAATTATTTTTTTTATGTTAAGCGCATGAGATGTGTTAGCTTAACAACAATTCCCATCATAGATTCATTTATTGCTGCTAAACATTTGATAACTTTTAATTTGACATGGAGAAAAAGAAAAGAAACAAAAACTTCAGTAGACAAGAGCTGAGGAAATTGATAATATCACGTCGGAAAGATGCGGGTAAATGGGACAAAGTGGTGGAGGCTGTCTCCGCTGTGGCCAACTTCTATAGGGATATGGATGGGGGGTGAAAAAGAAAGTCTCAGCTTTCTAATGTTATAATTTTTATGTTTCTATGAATATATAAATATCACGGTGAGAGAGCACTATATGATGTGCATCCATTAGCATGATTGGTTACCACATTAAGAAGCTTCAAAACAACAATTTATTGTTTGAATTTGGTGATAACACTTACATGGCTTGAAAGCTGAAAATAAAAATATAATTAAACACAAAACAGTCCAAAATGTTTTTTGGTCTAAAATCACATTTCTACGTAAACAGCCCAATGCGACTTCAGACTCAACATGAAAAACCCAGTTAATTCATTAAACATCTTACCTTTTATAATTTAAGGCAACTGTGAGGTTATCCTAACTTTAAGATGTTATTTACGCCGATTTTTAAGAAAAAAAATTCAGAGAATTTGAATGCTGCTTACATTTTTTTATTAAGAACAATCATAAGAAAAAAGATAAGAACTTTTAAGAAGTTTTTTCGGGAACACAAAATATTCTGAACATTTTTCTTAAGTTAGAAATTAAGAAGAAAATGGTAGTTAAGAAGAAATTTCTTCTTAAGAACGTTTCGTGAATCCGGCCCCTGGACCTGAAGGACTTACTCTTGTAAACCCAATGCTTAAAGCATTACTCAGTGTATCGGAATCCAATACGTAGTAATGAATGCGAAGGAGGAATAGCCTCTGATGTCATTTCAGTTGATTACATTGTGCTTTGATCTGAAGCAATATCTGTGACCAACTCTTTTTCAATAGCTATCCACCAAGAGGAACAACACACATCTGTCCTTCTGTCTATACCACTTAGGCAGGTAAGTGTGTAGCTGTGTAGCCAGACACAAATACAACACATAGGCTTAAAATGGGACAGGCTAAGCATGACAAAATGCCTCCTGCTATACCTCAGTGCCTTCCAGAAAGCACAACTCTGATTTATTGCTAAATTTGTGATCAATGCAATGAAGGTGCTATGCATTGGGAAAATGCGCTTCCAACCATTATACAATTCCCAAAGCAAAAAAAAATCCCTTAATTTAATTTCTTCTAGTGAGCCATTTAAATTCAGATAACATGTGGCCTAAACTAGTTTGGTGTGACTAACACACAAACTTAGTAAGATTAAGGCTTGCAGTGTTTTGTGACTTAAAAAAACTATGACTTGCTGATTTATCAAGTACAGCTACTGAACTGGCACTATGTGTGCAACTGAAATAATATTTAATCAACACTAACTGTATCAAGTACAGCTACTGAACTGGCACTAAGTGTGCTACTGAAATAATATTTAATCAACACTTGAGGTTTAGCCTCACTTGTTTTATTAGTTGCCTGCTTTAGGTAATTGCATTGTACTAAAATGTACTTGCAAGTTCCTGTGGTATGAATACAATTGCCAAAAACATAAATGTGCATACATATCTGAAATAAGAATAAGTAGATTGAAAATGAAAATAATCTAAAGTGTAATTTCTGCACCAGTAGCATCACCAAATGGAATTGCACAAATATTTAATCTATTAAACGTACGCTATTGGTTGAGCCAATGTTGCTTTTTCTGTATGTTTTTGATGCTCAAACAAACAAAACAATGTTTTACCAAAAGTTTGAACACTTTTTTTTAGGGAAATCAATCAACATATGGCTCAAAATAATTTTCTCTATTAGTCTCATATGCATTTTAAGATAGAATAAGGGAAAGTATTTAGCATTGAAAAACAACAATTACACACTTAAACTTTAAAATGTATGCTTCTGCAGTGTCTTGCCTCATTGGAATGTTTGTCCATGGTGTTGAGCATGACTTCGATTCCTTTACTGAAGTATTGTACAGCCTCCATGCCTGTATGAATCTGCCCCAGGTACATGTATTTACTGTGGCCCTCCTCTGGACTGAGCTCCACAGCCTTCAGGAACACGCGCACTGCTGTCAAGGACTATAACACACAAGCTTTGCTCATACTCTCTTTAACATATGGATAAATAAGACCAGATGCTTCATGTAGACAGTTTAGACTAATTACATACAAACTGAGTGACTATATGTGTTATATCAAACAATCAACTGTGGTGGTGTGTATAAAGGATATCTGTTTGGCTTCATCGATATCTCCTAGCTCAGCGTGGATGTTCCCCAGCATATCCAGAATGGTCAGGTTAGTAGGCTCAATGTCAAGCGCTCGCTGACAAAACAGCCTAGCCATGGCAAAGTCAAAGTTGTCTATACACTCGTCAGTCTGAGACAGACAGAGAAACCACACAGTCACTATCACAGCTTGAAAGCAAGCACTGACATCATCATCTAAATGTCACCATAACTGGGTCAACATAGAACATACATAACCTTTTCCAATAACTGTTCAACAGTGTATTTTTTAGCTGTTTTCTTCTTAGCCTTTTCCTGCATCTTGGCTTTCATTCTCTCCTGTGTTGACATCATGGCACCTGAGCATCAAGCAAAAATAAACTGAATTGAACATCGAAAAACAATCAAATCTCTGAATTCTAAGGCGAAGCATGGGGTTTGTCTAGATAATTTGTTAAATACGATGTCTATAAGTATGGTATTGGCAACCCTTTCATTAATTAAATAATATTACCACAAAGACACAGTAAACTTGGCTTACACATGAAACAGACTGCATTGATACACATGCCATGTTTAAATCAAACGCAATACGAAGGAATGCTACTCTCAAAACAAGCAGTGAGACTAGTGTACATTCCAGTCTATAATTTAAAACATGTGATGTGTTGAAAGTCAATATTGCCGTGAACTATAGATGAACTGCGCTACACATGCCGAATAAATAATATGACCCGAGAGATTTACGCTATACACTTCTAAAACTGACATACCTCCATTTGGTCTGCTGTCTTTTCTTTTAGACTGATTTTTCTTTTTAGCTTTTGCTTGTCCTCCCATTGTTGTTCAATAAAGTATGTGTATTTCTTCCACTGCAGGGTAAATTGAGAGTTCAGTCTTCACTTGGAGATGCGATCACTTGCCAGCGTGACCGTACGCATGGGCTTCAACGTGAAGGGTTAACTTCCTGCAACAGATAGAACATCCTTGTCAAAATAAAAGTCAAGTGGATTTCTCTCGCTAACGTTAGTGGATAAAACAATGTTTGGACAATGTTTAGATTCCTTCTTTATTTCTTTTTTTCCTTTTTCTAGTGTTAGGTTAATTAAAAAAATTAAAGCGCATAAAAAATTGGAAATTGATCATTCAAAATAGCATTTTTTTTTTTCTCAGTTATTTCATTAATTTCATAATCTGTTGACTGGGTTGATGAGTAACAGAATACTAAATATTTGTAACTACATTCCACTGCAGTTACAATTTAAATAGCTGGTAATCAGAACACAATTACATTTAAAAAGTATTTTGATTAATTTATTTAATTTTTATTCAGTTTGAAAACATTTATCCATATAAATGATGCGATCAGAACATAATGTAATGTACATTCTGTGGGGTTTTGGAGCAGCAAATATTGTTAACCTTGTGTAAATTGTCATGTGAACATTTAGATTTATGCTAAGCTAAAAATGCTATTTCTAGCACATCATGGACCTGGTACCAAGTACAATTATATATTTCTTCTATCAAGAAAATCCATGTTAAATCATATTTTCTTCCCTAGTTAGACATTTGATATTAGGGCGATGATGTACTGCAAAAATCTTGTACTTGATTTAGATTTTTTGTATTGTTTTCCTTTAAAAAAATCTGAAAATCTTTAAAATACATTTGCTATCTTGTTTTAGGACTAACTCTGTGTAAGATATTTAGGCTTTTTTCAGAGGATGTATTGGCATATTTATTTATTTATTTTATTTACAAGCTTGTAAAAAAAAAAAAAAAAAAAAAAAAATCTGTAAAGAAAAATCTGCCAGTGCTAATTGAAAATGTGCAATAAATGGGAGTGGCAACACTTTTCATATCGTTGAGCATAAAACAACCGTCCCAACTTTACAAATTCAGGTTCTCTCTCCATGGGGATCATCCATTTCGAAAAGTAAAGCAGATACGGGCCCTCGGCCCACCGTCTATGAAGAAGTCTGTTCTGCATCTTAGGGGCTACAATAAAGATGTGAAATGGTTATGCATATTTACTTTGCGATATATTGGAAGTATATACATTTTATTAGCAAATACTTATGAACAGTTCCATGACAGTGATAACTTACATGACACATATATCTACTTAAAGTATGTATTATCGAAGAGAAAACGCATTCTGACTTCAGTCATTGCGCGGTGAGATATATTGTCTTGTCTTTGTCTGATAATATTTTTATACTGTTAAATATAAAATAATATACCATCTGAGGGTGCGCCTACTTCACAGTTAGTATTTTGAGAAAGTATTGCTGCCAAATCTCTTGATTATATAACATTGCTTAGCCCAGTTTACTGTATACTGAAGCTCTCCGTGCGTAGGCGAGCAGCACGTTATCTCAAGCGAGGCAGTGTAATGTGACTGATGTTTGAATCAGCCAATCAAGTTTCTCCTTCAGTCAACGTCACTAGAACCTTCTCGATTTGAACCAATCTCGATCCTCTTAGAACTTGAGGTGGAGGCACGTAGTAAATAAACTGAATGAATACTGGAGCGTTCTTCTGTACCTTCTACGATTCATACGGAAATGCTTTCTCAAAACTTTAATTCGACGTATTATTTTTCAGGGTGGTGTTGAGAGCAGCTGTCAGGCGTTGGATACGCTTAAATAGCCGAGCTAAACGTTTGCTTTGCATGTTTTGACGTTAGGTAACATAGTAAACCTCAGTCAGTTACTTCAGTGAAGTCATATCAGGCCTGTTCTGACAGAAACCTTTAATTAATTAACTGAATACCAGAAAGACCGTAAACGTAAGAACATTTCCTTTCAGGCACATATCTAGCCTGTATCAGCTGAATAGAAGGCTGTGGTGTTGTCCTTTCGTTACTGGCATTGACCTAACGTTCTTTTAAAACGTCTTTTGGCGCGAACGTTCATTCATCGCTCGAGGGACTGTATACGCATCAGTAGAGCGTCTGTGGCCAGTGCCACCAGCTCAGCAAACCCAAATCTCCAAGATTCAGCATAGTGCTAAAGCAGGCCAGGACGAGTGCGCTGCTTATCATCAGCTAGCTGCGTCGCATGCCTTACAGCAGTTAGCTTTCACATGAATCTACGCTGGCCTTGATGCATGGTTGGAAGTAATATTATTTGATCAAGATCAGTAGATATGTCGGAAACGAGTAAAGAGTTCGTGGATCTGGTGTGGGGTAGACCCAGCGGCGGCGGGGTGTCAGCATCTCTTTTCCGCAGGTGGTCTCAAGGTAAGCAGCCCCAGTACCAAACATAACGTCTGTTATTGTTTAGTTTTCTTTATCCCTATCAAATACATCAGATATCACAGATTAGCAATGACATTCTCTCTGAAACGGACATTTTTACTACTATATACCCATTACATGTATTGTAATCATTTCAGCAAATACCTGTACGAAGTTCATATTACATCACCTAAGTTACGTGATGCATTGCCATAGTAAAGGCTTATGATAACTCCGTTTTTATGTGTTTATTGTATTCATTTCTGCAGGTCTTGTTTTCAGTGATTCAGAACGCAGTGCACTGGAGCAGTTTGAAGGAGGGCCATGTGCTGTCATCGCACCCGTGCAGGTATTTACCTGCCTTCCCTCAAGCCTTATTAAGTCAGTCTTTATTTCTTAGTTTATGAGAATGTGTTTAATGACAGTGAAGTCTACAGCCATGCATTTCCATCACATCTGTTGCCTGATTGTATTTTCACGGGATATCCTTCAATATTCTCAAACTCTCATTTTATCTTGGATAATCTCTTTTAAGAGGAAGTGACTAACCACTAGCTCTGCAGTCTGAAGTGACATGGATGTGTTGACATGTGCTTTGCTGTCAGATTGAGATTGAAACCTAATGAACAGTATTTGTTTCTTATTCTTTAGGCTTTCCTGTTGAAGAATATTCTGTTTAACACTGAGGGCTCAAACTGGAGCGATATCTCAGGTTTGCTCAGTATTATTTTAAAGGGAATTCCACCCTTGAACACTCAGTCAGGCATTTTAAAGCATCTCAAACAGCATTTAAGATAGACTGATCAAATCCATTCAGGTTCAGAATGAGTTTTATTCACCTTATAATTGACACTTCGCTAAGCTCCGCCCCCTTGGATACTGTCGCTTACTCTGACAAGCTTTGCAGTACTTCCCATAGGAATGAATGGGAGATTGCCGTGAACTGCACAGTTTTTGGCAAAATGTTCTCATAAACGGAACTGATAATATTCCTATGTGGGCTGGAAAGAAGAGTGATATTTTAAAGCATATTTATTTATGTTTTTTGTAAAATAAATGGTTAAGTAAATTACACATGTATTTGATTGATAACTGTGGAGACTGAATCAGAATTAAGGCAAACAATCATCGCAGTCACATGAAAAGAGAAAGGCATAATTTGAAGCAATTGCACATCTGATAACATTAGTATAAGTGAACAGAACTGTTCATCTCATAACGCACTAAGTTTGATGCTTTGAACAGTTTATTTACTATTACCTTTACTGAGACCTGGAGCAATACATAAATGTATTAACAATAATTTATTAGCTTTAATTGTAGTTGCAAATGTAGGTGTCGTTGCAGATGTTATACATGTTAATTTGGGAATGAGGGCTTCTAAATATTTATTTAAAGAATTAAAAAAAGAAAGAAAAAAACACTGTGTGTATCCTCTCTGTACCTCGTGTCACTATTACAAGTGACTCTGCAACAAATGTTTCACAAAAATTCCACTTAAAACTACTCAAAAACACATTACTCCCATAGACTCTTTGGGAAAAAAGCAAACACTTGCCAGTGAAATTGGACGGAACAGTGGCTAAGATTGCTCAAAAACAGTTTTAAGGTAGGGCTGAGCTTAGGATCAATTACTATGTCTTGCTTTAACAAATTCTTAGCATGATGTTATGATGCAATATGCCAAGAGCGGTCTATTTTTGTGGGGGGGTGGGCACCATTTTTTTATGTTAGTGTGTGCTACCAGATTGTGTGCTGTGTTTAATAAGTAAATATATAAAATGCATGCGCAGCTCCAGCACGTCAGTGAATGGCACTGCTCTGTTTACACACACACTCACAGCTATTTTTTAGCCTTCACAGCGGTGTGCAATATTTGAGCGCTACTAATGAACAACATCTCAGATGTAGATGCTCAATTGTTCGGTTCACTTATAATGGGTGCATTTGACCAGAATTTGAATAAGAAGTGAATTAAACTACTGTGAACTTGCCTACAAACAGACACACTTAAATGACTTCCTGGAGAGTTTAGAATGTCAAAATAAAAGTGTGAGTGTTTAAAATTTAAAGGTGCACGATTTGAGATATATTACAATTCTAATATATTATTATTTGTTTAAAAATAATTATATTATAATTATATTAATATTTAAGTTGAAAGGGTTCCAAAAAATAACGTGATAAACTCCGAAAAGTGAGCTGATATCTTACAACTGAATTAACAAAAAAAGATCTGAATCCTTTGAA
Source organism: Moxostoma hubbsi (assembly GCA_032164185.1). NCBI lineage: Eukaryota > Metazoa > Chordata > Actinopteri > Cypriniformes > Catostomidae > Moxostoma > Moxostoma hubbsi. The sequence goes on along the minus strand of JAVLUX010000014.1, from coordinate 19,808,074 downwards.
GTCCAGATACAACTTTAAAAAAAATTAGCACAAAAAATAAAACTGCTTCTTTTCTACTGACGACTTATACTGGAATTACTGTTAATTTGTTTCTACAATATCAGTACACTAGTTAATAATAAAGTGTTTCTTAATAAGTTATATATTTACAGTGAGGGAAAAAAAGTATTTGATCCCCTGCTGATATTGTACGTTTGCCCACTGACAAAAAAAATGATCAGTCTATAATTTTAATGGTAGATTAATTTGAACAGTGAGAGACAGAATAACAACAAATGAGGGAAATAAGTATTCAACCCCTCTGCAAAACATGACTTAGTACTTGTTGGCAAAATCCTTTTTGGCAATCACAGAGGTCAGAAGTTTCTTGTAGTTGGCCACCACATTTGCACACATCTCAGGAGGGATTTGGTCCCACACCTCTTTGCAGATCTTCTCCAAGTCATTAAGGTTTCAAGGCTGACATTTGGCAACTTGAACCTTCAGCTCCCTCCACAGATTTTCTATGGGATTAAGGTCTGGAAACTGGCTAGGCTACTCCAGGACCTTAATGTGCTTCTTCTTGAGCCACTCCTTTGTTGCCTTTGCCGTGTGTTTTGGGTCATTGTCATGCTGGAATACCCATCCACAACCCATTTTCAATGCCCTGGCTGAGGGAAGGAGGTTCTAATCCAAGATTTGACGGTACATGGACCCATCCATTGTCCCTTTGATCTGGTGAAATTGTCCTATTCCCTTAGCAGAAAAACACCCCCATAGCACAATGTTTCCACCTCCATGTTTGACGGTGGGGATGGTGTTCTAGGGGTCATAGGCAGCATTCCTCCTCCTCCAAACAGTTCGAGTTGAGTTGATGCCAAAGTGCTTGATTTTGTCTCATCTGACCACAACACTTTCAGCCAGTTCTCCTCTGAATCATTTAGATGTTCATTGGCAAAATTCAGACGGGCCTGTACATGTGCTTTCTTGAGCAGGTGGACCTTGCGGGCGCTGCAGGATTTCAGTCCTTCACAGCGTAGTGTGTTACCAATTGTTTTCTTAGTGACTATGGTCCCAGCTACCTTGAGATCATTGACATGATCCTCCTGTGTAGTTCTGGGCTGATTCCTCACCGTTCTCATGATCATTGCAACTCCACGTGGTGAGATCTTGCATGGAGCCCCAGACCGAGGGAGATTGACAGTTCTTTTGTGTTTCTTCCATTTGCGAATAATCGCACCAACTGTTGTCACCTTCTCACCAAGCTGCTTGGCAATGGTCTTGTAGCCCATTCCAGCCTTGTGTAGATCTACAATCTTGTCCCTGACATCCTTGGATGGCTCTTTGGTCTTGGCCATGGTGGAGAGTTTGGAATCTGATTGATTGATTGCTTCTGTGAACAGGTGTCTTTTATACAGGTAACAACCTGAGATTAGGAGCACTCCCTTTAAGAGTGTGCTCCTAATCTCAGCTCGTTACCTGTTAAAAGACACCTGGGAGCCAGAAATCTCTGATTGAGAGGGGGTTGAATACTTATTTCCCCTCATTAAAATGCTATTCAATTTATAACATTTTTGACATGTGTTTTTCTGGATTTTTTTGTTGTTATTCTGTCTCACTATTCATTCGTTCGTTTCAGATGACAAGCTGCTGTGTCAGACTTAATGGATTGTTGCGTTATAGGTGAAGTGAAATTGTGTTTGTGTTTTTTTTCTTCTCCTATCAACTCCTTGTGTCCTCATAAGGATGTGGTTGTGTACATTCGGCTGCTATATTAATATAATGTCACTCCACCTGTTTAATGGTGTGTGTGTGTGTGTACGTGTGTACGTGTGTACCTGTGTACCTGTGTACCTGTGTACCCTCGCAGAGGAAGAGCAACGGATGGTCCTGTGCTCCACACTCATTGAGATCCTGGAGTCAGCCTGCCTCAGTAAGACACAGGCCTTTCACCTGGCCACCTTGCCTTGTGCTAAGACCACAGACAGCTCTGACATCCCAGACAGCGACCCGGAGCCCGAGTCCAGTCAGCCTACAGACACTCAAAGTAAGAGAGTTTTAAACATTGTAAGGGACACTTTGTGCATTGTGCCTCTGATAGTGAAAGCCCAAATTCAGAATAACTGACACATCGTGATATTTTACTGTAGTGTGTACTTGAAGAGATGCATGTGTTCTCATTAACACTGTTTGATCTTACACAAAATTACCTTTGCACTGTTGTGTCTAAATGTCTTTGGTTTGCATGGTTTGTGTATAGCTGCATTGGCTGCTGAGGAGCTTGGCTTTGAGAGGTTTCACAGTGTCATACAGTAAGTGTACAAACTCTCTGTTCACTCAATTTCCCTTTGGATTATTTATTTTTTTCCTCTGTGCCTTCAACGGCAAAATTCTTTCTTCACCTTCTGGTACAAATCTCCTGGTTCCTGGCAGAAAACTCCATTATAGAATGTATTTAAAATAGTGAAAGGCAGTGCTGCAGAAGTAACCATTTGCACAATGAAATTAGGGGCCCTATCTAAAAAGATCCAGGACAAATCTGTCAGTTTTTTTTTATTTTTATTTTATTCAGGTATCTCATGAATATTCAACTCGTATTGTCAAGATCCTTGCTGTATGTACAATCCTGTTGTGGTTTCTCCTTCAGGAAATGGACTCTCAGGACTGTTGCTGAGCTGAGAGAGGCTGTGTTGTCGCTGTATGACACCTGGAGGAACAAATTTGGGGTTCTGCTATTCCTGTACTCTGTCATACTTACAAAGGTATGTCACACTTAGTTTGTCATACTCTACATTAACCATTCACAAGTACATTCACTGAGAACAGACAAAGCAACGACAAAGATCTTTGCTAATTTGTTTTTGTAAATTGTCTTTAAACATGGGATAATAATGAGCTTGTATGAAAGTGCATGATAAATCTGTCAGATCTATATATGAACTGCCCTCAACATGTTTTTGCAGGGGATTGAGAACATAAAGAACGAGATAGAAGACACCTCTGAACCTCTGATTGACCCTGTGTATGGTCATGGCAGGTAAAATGCTTGTAGTAATTAATATATTAATTACTCTAGTTTTTAGGATAGTTTAAGTGTAGTTGCAACAAAGACTACGTACAACGAGTATGATATCTTTGCTATTGCCAAATCTCAAGCTCTCAAACTTTAGTGGGTTGTCCTGGATGTGTTGTCAGGGTCGAGGTAATGTTCCTCCAATGCTGTACGTTGGTGGCACGGCCCAACTCCAGAATCGTGAATCATATTTTTAGGCTGTGCGGTAAGGAGAAGAGTAGAAACTTCATCAATTAACAAACAAGATATTAAAAAGTTTGCCACCTTCAAGTCTGTGAGCATCCAGATGCTTGATTTTTAGAGAAGAAGCTTCAAGAGTAGTGTCCTATTGGGAAAAAATAAAGTGGGTCAATGGATATATTGTCATTTTAGTGGTATATTCTTAAACCAGTCAAATGAATATGTTCAGCTGTAATGCTGGTTTATAACTCTATGTAATACATTAAACACAAAGTCTAAAGCTTATTTATTCAGCCTTCATGTATATTTACAGTGAAGAGATGCTGACTGTTCTGTGTTGATGTCATACTTACTAAAATTCTTTCTTTCCCTCTTTTTAGCCAAAGTCTAATCAACCTACTGGTGACAGGCCATGCTGTGTCCAATGTGTGGGATGGTGATAGAGAATGTTCTGGAATGAGTAAGATTAATTGATTATTGTTAAGCTAATTAAATATTTATAAGATTATAGGATTTCCATTGAATGTTATTAAGCTAAGGAATTCTCTTGACATTTTGTTTGTTGTTAAAGTTTTAACTTTTAAGTTATAGTAGGTCGTTAAGAGCTCTTCTATTGCAGACCTGACCACTTGGTGGCAGCATTATCTAATGTTTTGGTTTGCCTTTGACACGTAAGAATGGCTTTCTGAAAGAATGAGATTTACAGTATTATAAGTTAATTAGGTTTCAATGAGTGTAATGTATTGGACCATTTATTTTTATGCTTTTGACAGACATTTTCCTGTCTTTTCTCCTAGAGCTTCATGGCATCCACCGACAAGCCTCTGTTGGCTTCCTCACACTAATGGAGTCACTGCGCTATTGCAAGGTGCATATCTTCTCATATACACACTCATAGGATTCAACCGCACCACCATTATATGTTTTTAATGTGGTATAGGTGGTCTGCAGTGTTGATAAATCAAGAGACCAATGTTAGCTTGTGCTATGTGAAAGATTCTGAGTGTCCAGATGCTAAGACTTGCAGTTTGTTTGTGGTTTTGCTGGTTTTCAGCTCTGCAGGGTTATTGTGAGATTTAATTGCTGCATAATAACCTACTGAAATACTTAGCATTGCATAGACTGGCTACACACTTATCACTCTGCCAAACAATTTTACAGTTTTGGTTCTTGGAGAATTTGTGTGGTGAGAAAGAAAGTCTTTCTCTGGGTGTTTTTTTCACACACAAAACTGGGGGAATTCTGTGTGAATAGTCTTTAACTTGATGAATATTTAACATTATCACTCTTATTCTTTTGTTCGTATTTATTTTAGTTCTTTCCTTATATCATTCTTTCTTTATCACTTACTCTACATTTTTTAGTCATACTTCACATTCTTCATTATTAAAGTGATGCTTTTTACAGATGCTAAATGTTTCCTTGTTTTCACCTTTGCTCATACCAAAGTGGAGAGCATTATGGAATTCAGCCCACAACACCGTGCACACGCATATCCTGTACGTTTTATGAGCCAGGGCAGGAATGGCTGGCTGTATTGTCTTAACCTGGGGAGAATAGAAAAAGCAGAATAGTAATTAGAAGTTGATTTATTTTGAATGGCTCAGTGCTAAGCAGACATTCAGGATATGTGCAGTTAGCTGTGTTTGGAAAAGAGGTGCAAAGGAATGTATCACCTCATATTTAGAACCATCTGAGCCACAATCCCAATATTCATGATCTTTTTAATCTGCACACCCCTGGAAAGTCTCCCTGCCCAAATCTGCTGCTGATACAGTACTCACCTGTTGAGTGATGTGAATGGAGTCTGAGGGGTTTCAGTGTTTGGATGCACTGCTGGAGCTCGGGAGCTCTTGGCCGAGTTTGTAGAGTTGCGCTTTGAACTCTCTGTACTTGATTATTCTGCTAAATTCTCCAGTCTTGTGTTTTCATGTTTTAAATTGCTGACTCTTCATCTCATTCAGTTTTTATTTGTTGATGCAATGTGCAAATATGCAGCTTGTGTATGCAGCTCATTAGTTGTATGTTTCAGTGTTTAATAGGAATATTGCCAACCTGGGATGAAGTGACAATCTGATATTTCCAACAGTGTCTCAACTTTATGAACACATTTTGAGCATCATATGTGCATTACAAATGTTCAAAACATGCTTATGATGCTCAAAAAAGCTTACTTGGTAGGCAAGAGCTGTCTCACACTGTATTTGAGACACAGACGTAGTGAACATTCTAGCTGTTAAGAAACATTTTCAAAACATGGTTCCTTTCCATAACACCGTTCCAAAATAAGCTTAAAGAATAATTGAATAATGTTTTTAACCATCAAGTTTAGTAACAAGTTAATTCCTACATGTTACCAATCATAATATCGCAGTGAATCAACCTGATTCTGGAAAGGCTGTCATGGCATTGGTATGGAGATTGGCCCTCAACCCCTCTCTCTCTTTTGCTTTAAAAGGTTGGTGCATTTCTCAAATCTCCAAAGTTCCCTATTTGGATCCTTGGCAGTGAGACTCATCTCTCAGTATTCTTCACTAAGGTGAGTTACAATAAGCTTTTTTTTTTATTCCTTTTCCACCTCATCTACTGTGTTATCTGAAAGGGTCTGGCAGTTAGCCTTCTTTTATTTCATTATTTAGTGAAGACTCAAAAACACAAGAATGTGCTTGCTAATAGATTTAATACTCTAGACGTCTTCTGGACGAAAAAGGTGAAAAGAGAGGGGGAGTATGGGATGGATGATGAGAGGCAGAGAGGTTTTTGGACTTATAAGGCATCTAGTGTGGTGTGTCCTGGCCTCAGCCCATGTGGCATGCGGTCAGCTTTGGCAGTAGGACATGCTCATAGTGAGGGAGTGCTGAAGTTAGGTGTATCTCAGAGTCTGAGTGGGAATGTCAGTTCATGTAAATTCAGTATGCTGTGTTCAAGTTCCTGATTATGATTGATGCTGTTTATGCTGAATCGACAGTGTTCTAGTGTTTGTATACAGATTCATAAACAATCCCATGTTTCTTTATTATAAAGCAAACAATTCCTGCTCTAAAATCTGATTGGAAGATCCGTATTTGAAGGCATTGTCAATATATGCACACTTGTGACTGCACATCAGTGTCAAGATGCTGCTCAGTGTTTGATCCATTTTACCAATAGACCTCTTTCTCCACCAGAAGATATCCAAATTTCTTTGGGTTTTGTATATCAACAGCTTGGTATGGTAACTCTTCTACCAGATCAAGAGCTAGGCAGAGTAAGCAAGGGAAGATAGCAGAAAGCAGTATACAAAGTGATGGTAAAAATTAGCAGAATTTTATTGGATAATCTTAATTGCATGTTTCTCAATGCTCAGTCTGCATTTTGTTTGACCAGCACAAATTAAACCAAGCAAAGATAATGGAAAATTACTGCTTTAAAACATCGTCTTGTGATGATGAAGACCTTGAAATGGAGATAATTCCCCATCTCTAACTTGTGAAGACAATACAGAACAACATAAAAATAAACAGAAATAATAATGCATAGCAATAATATAAATGCAAAAGCAATATAAAAAGATCAATAATAAGTTCAATTGAATATATAAAATTAATATAAATAAATTAGTTATATAAAAAAATTATTTGAAAGAAATAATAAACACAGTGCAACACAGATGTAAGTTTGCTATCTTATAGCCACGCACACACTCCGGTTGCGTCATCTTTCTTTGGCAACCATAAAATGCCTGCAGTTATGCTAAAGAACTCTAGTACATGGTGGGAGAAAATATGTGAATGGTGCTAGGGTGTTCTTTTTGGTTACCAGTATGTTGCTATTCAGTTACTAAGGTGATCGGGGTTGTTACTTACTGGTCCAAGTCAAGCTCTGGTCTCCTGTATTCAGAAGTTTTTTATTTATTTTTTTACAGCCATTTTAATGTGCATCACTATGTGAAAACCTGAAAAGTAATAGCACACCTCTCTTCAATAAGCCACACAATATGAGGTATATCATTCATGTCTCTGCCACAAATCCCTAACCCAAGTTAGGAGCATTAGGAATAGTGATTATTGCCTAGCGAGGACCACTCTATATATATATAATATATATATATGGCTGCCACGATTACGGCATCAACAATTATGATTTTTCGTGTAGCCCTAATAAATGTATACAAAACAGCAATATCACACAAGCAAGAGTGTGATTCGCAAGAGTGAGAATCACTACTGTGATTCAGCCACAGGCAGTGCTGTTTTAGGGCCATATATCACGATTGTGAGTGTGATATTACTTTTATACAACAGTTCAATGAACAAGTACATTTAAAAAAATTTAGGAAAAATTGAGTACAGTCATAAACACATTTGTGCATGGAATTACATTCTTACGTGACGGATCAGAATGTACCATTGCTGGATCAAACCAAATGATGCTTCCAAGCTTTCATTAGTAATTCAAAAATGTCACTTAGTATCACAGTAATAGTATCACAGCTTGTGCTGTTTCGAACAAGTTATTGGATAAACAAGGATGTGTCCGTGCATGTGAGTGAGAGAGACATGGTGCGTGTGATCGCCTGTTGCCATACCCAAGCAGAGATGCTGTCAGCTTTCTGAAGGTCAGCTTTCTCAGTGGAAAAATAGCCATCCAAGCAGGGGTATTTCTCCCTATTTTGCGGTAGCCAGTGTGCAAGAGTCGATCACTATAGAAACTGCAATGTCTTCTGCTGTTTTAAAAAACACCCATTGTGTAATTAATCAGTATGTTGTGTCTCTCACCTGTGATGAGCCGTAATGCTGAAGTTGTTCATTTAAAGCCGTTTAAAGCTATTTCCTAGCTTTAGTAGTGTAGTCAGTAGTGTTGTCACGGTATCAAAATTTCAGTAGTCGGTACCAATACCATTGAAATTTCATGGTACTCGATACCATTTTCGGTATCAAAGAAAAACACAAAAACAGGTTACTAAACAACACTCTTTTATTAACAAAGTTAACAAAACATTAGCAGCAGAACTAAGAACAAAAATATGCCATTGAGCAACACTAAGTTAAATATATTATTTTTGATACAATAGAATGAGTAAAAAACAATTTCCAAACTAATGTGCAAAGTGTGATTAAAAGTGCATATTGCCATTTTTCTTCACGATAAGAAATGCATAGTGACATATATTATGATTAATTAAGTCGCGAGCCATCGCATTCTAATCTAGCTGCAGTAAGCGTCCACGCTCATTTAAGAGGCACCGACCACACAGAGAAATGAGTTTATAGTTATTAACATGATCTGCTTCTGTATTATTTGAACTTGAATAAAGCTATAACGCATTAAATATAACTACATTTAAGATGTAACGCCGAGATGTTTCCTTTATAGAGCTCCGGCTCTGCTTATTCCACAACGAGAGAGCTTCTGAATGTACTTTTTTTTTTTTTTAATTTAATTTTTTAATTTTTTTTTTTTATACAGAATTTCCATAAGATCTACATAAGATGAAGCTGTGAAAGTTTAGAGTGCATCTGGACTGATCTGTGTAATTCTTCCTCTCCTCCATTAGGCGTGAACTGCAGTGGTGCTCTTGCGCTTCATCATTACAGTTTAATGTGATTTCATGTTACGTTAAATGAGATCAAATGACTATTCAACAACGATAATTTTTCTCATAAATTTTTTATTTTCGATAATGATGACTAATCGTTTCAGCCCTAATGCAAATGATAATATGCTTTTAAACTACCTGCTCTAGTTGCTTGAATTAATCCGGGTGTTTGTCTTTCAGGTACTTTATTAAGTTTGATGTGTTTCCTCCTTCCGTCAGAAAATTGTGAAAGCAGCATTTACAAATAGGTTTTTGCTGGTCTATGTTGTTTCCCTTTTCACCAGCCTCAAATCCAAAGAATTTCCAAACCTGGCTTTGTCCACTTTTCTTTTCGACAAGATTCAGTTGAGTCTCCGCAGCAGCTACTTTGCTTGTCGCCATCTTTTGCTTGTTGTGAATGTTCGAAAGATCCTGACTCTGCATGGGAACCAGGTAGACTCGGTACTCCGGTACCTTCAGAAATTCTGGTATCATAAAAAAATTTTTGTTTGAGTACCGACTTGGTACCGGATTACTGGTATTTTTGACAACACTAGTAGTCAGTGTAGTAAGTGATCAGGAAGAGCTGTTGTATGTAAATGGCTGATGCGGATTCACTTCACATTACCTAACTGGCTCATATTACACACACAGATAATCTTTTGCCACCACCTGCTGGCTAAAATGTGTAATGTAAAAAAAAAAAAAAGACAAACCATAGCTCTTAACAGATCTGCACTGCTCTTATACTTTAGTTTCGAACAGCATGAACACAAGCGTAGTGATACACACACACACACACATTGAAACGTCGGAGTGCTGATGGTGTCAGACCATCAGTGTTCATGGAACGTCTCTCATCCAATCAGATTCGAGGACCGGTACTAACGTGTATGTGTGTGTGTGTACTAATATATATATATATATATATAAAAGATTAGTGTTGTGCTTAACAATAACCTTTTAAAACAATCTCTCTAGGGTTTCTGCAAGACCTATTGAAATCCCCTAGATCACACTGTTTGTTTATTTATTTATTTATTTCCCATGTGCTTTAGCCATTTACCCTAAAGGGTAAATGCTTGTTTCTTTTAAAAGTTTCCACCTGGAGGAAAAAGATTGACAGCAAGCATTTATCATGCTCTTACACTTAAGGCCATTTACTGTCAGTACACTATCCCCATCTGGTGTTTGTGCATGTGCTGAGAGAGGGTGTGCACTGGAGGCTCATTTTAGCCATGACTTGTGTCCTGTCCTGTTCAGGAAATCTACTGAAAGTGATGTAGTATTCTTATCATCATTATTAATTATACTTTTCCATATGATAATCTACAGAATCAGTCGTTTTCTCATAATGAGAATGTTACTTGGAGCTGTCATGAGTATGCCATTTCTGATTCTTTAAATGATATGCATGTTTTTTTTATATATATATATATATATATATATATATATATATATATATAAGCAATTTTTTTTGTTATTGTTAACTGTTCTCAAAAATGTCTTTTAAAAAAAAAAAAGTTTTAATCATCGGCGTAATTGGCAGAGTACACTAATACCAATGCAGTCAATGTAGACTGCCTAACATTATGTATAGCATTTGTTTATACATAGAATAGACTGATATTTATAATTATTTGAATGGATAGATGTTTCCGATGTATCATGATCTTCATTTGAATTATTTTGATGTTGATTCTGAAATTCCAAGATTGATCTTTTACTCTACGTGCAACTAAAGTCCTGGTGCAACCCTTTACTACAATGAGAGAAAATAACTCTCATTAGCAACCAAATTTCATGCTATGTGATTAAAATGTATATATTTGGCAACTGGCTGGTAAATGTTTAGATTTCACTCACCATTAATTGTGTAGTACAGTGGTGGAGTATTCAGCAGCGAGATCCTTTCACTACGTGTTGAGAGTAAAAGCTGCTCCATGTAATGTGTGTCCAAAGACGAGATCTCTTCGACTTATTTGTCATTGAATAATGTTTCTTTTAATAACCTTTCTATTCTTTACAATCAATTAATCAAAAACAACAAAAATAAACATATAATTCTAATCATGCATGGCACAATAATATAAAGCCATTTGAGTCTTGTCTTGCTAGCATGCGCTCTTCTACAGGCACTCTTCACAGAAATGCCAGGTTTTTTAAAGAGACTGTACCGGTTTTAGTACTTGTTCAACAAATCAATGTAAATAGTAAAAATAATGCAATTAAAAAAACATGTAGCAAAAAATATAATATATGAAATATAATTTCTTATTTATTGAGTGAATACACAGATTTCTTCATTTTTAAAGCCAAAATGTGACCAATGATCAAAAAAAAAAAAGAAATAAAATGGAATAAGTAAAATGTATATTTTCGTAATGTACCTAGTTAAAATTTTTAATTAACAACATTATCTGGGAGATCATTTCTTTCATATGTAAGCAAAAGGGAAATTATAACTGAAAAATACCATTTTAATCAATATAAAAATATAATCGAGAGATTGTGTATCGTAGTATAATCGGGAAATCTGTATCATACCCAGCCCTGTTTAGGAATATACAGGTTTCTGAATGGGGTCAGTAGATTTACTGCTAAAGCATAATGGTCCTGGGCCAGCACTACATTCATGTATTTTATCCACTTTGAGTCCTATGGTATTCATGTCTCAGCCTGATTTGAGCTGCAGGATCAAATCCTTTGATTCTTCTTTGGACTAACAAAGCCTCACCTCACACTACTGCCCATGATTCACCTACATTTTTCCCGCATGTGTGTAGGCTTGTAGTACTTTGTGGTACAGTCTCTGTGTAGAGATGTTCTACACAAGTTCTGAAAGTAAAATGTATTATGAGTGTCCTGCAGTCTCATCTCTCTTTCTGAGTCATCACACCATAATAGTTTACGTATATAAATAGTCACGTAGGTGTCTTGGACCATATCAAACCTTGACTTTGTGTTATCCCCATTTTATTCAGGTAGTGGTTTAGCATGATAAAACATCTGAGCGAGCTGTGGCAAGAGTCAAACACAACTTGCCTATAATGACCATCATTTGAATCAATGGAATTTATTATTTATTTATTTTTTATGTGTAATGTTGTACAGCAGTGGCCAAAAGTATTGGCAATGACATCAATTTTGTGTTTTGCAAAGTTTGCTGCTTCAGTATTTGTAGATTTATTTTTTCACATGATCCTGTGGTATACTATAAAATAATGATAAGCATTTCATAAATTTTAAAGGCTTTTATTGGCAAAAACATTACATTTATGCAAAGAGTCTGTATTTACAGTGTTGACCATTGTTCTTCATAACCTGCAATTTGCTCTGGCATGCTGGATATCAGCTTCTGGGCCAAATCCTGACTGATGGTGATCCATTCTTGGCTTATTTGTGCTCCGAATTGATCACAATTTGTGGGCTTCTGCCTGTCCTCTCACCTTTTGAGGATTGACCACAGGTTCTCTATGGGATTAAGATTTGGGGAGTTGCCTGGCCACGGATCCAAAATTTAAATGTAATGACATCCAAGCTACTTCATTATCACACTTGCCTTGTGACATTGTGCTCCATCATGCTGGAAAATGATAATAATCACCAGATTACTCCTGGATTGTTGGGAGAAGTTGCTCTTGCAGGAAGTTTTGATACCATTCTTTATTCATGGAAGTGTTTTTGGGCAGAATTGTGGGAGAGCCCACTCCCTTGGATGAAAAGAAACACCCACACATTGATGGTTTCAGGATGCTTCACTGTTGACACAACACAAGACTCATGGTAGTGTTCACTTTTTCTTCTCCGGACTATCGATTTTACAGATGTCCCAAACAGTCGGAAGGGGGCTTCATCAGAGAAAATACATTTGCACCAGTCTTCTTCTGTCCAAGCTTTGTACAGTCTGTCCTTGATGTTTTTCCTGGAGAGAAGTGGCTTCTTTGCTGCCCTTCTTGACACCAGGCCATTGTCCAAAAGTCTTTACCTTACTGTGTGTGTGCAGATGCACTAAAACCAACTTGCTGCCAATATTGAGTAAGCTCTGCACTGGTGGTGGCACGATTCCATAGCTGACTCCTCAGGAGGAGACGGATCTGGCACTTGCTGGACACTCTGGGATGTCCTGAAGCCTTCTTCACTGCAGATGAACCTCTCTCCTTTAAGTTCTTGATGATCCGGTAAATGGTTCTTTTAGGTGCAATATTCTTTGCAGCAATCTCCTTGCATATGAGGCAATTTTGATACAAAGCGATGATGGCTGCACGTCTCTCTTTAGAGGTAAACATTGCTAACAAGAACACAATGATTGGAAGCACATCTTCCCTCCTTTTTATATAAGAAAAAGGTCTGCTCTTCTAATCCATTCAGAATGATAGTGATTTCACCTCGTTCTCGTTCACACTTTCCCAGGTGCTGCTATATGATTAGTGAAATTATGTTAGCTGGTCATTTTGTGCCATGGCCAAAAAACAGTGAAATTTGGGTTTTTGTGATTTTAAAGTTAAAAAAAATTGGCCAATGAAGCTTTTTGCAATTATTTAAACTGCATCTGAACTCTGCACAATAATCTAGAAATAATGTGAATCAACACCACAACAACTGAAGCAGAAAACTCTGCGAAACACAAAATTTATGTCACTGCCAATACTTTTAGCCACGGCTGTCATTGTGGCATCTTCCAGCTGGGGCTATTTGCTGAAGTTAACCATCCAAACCCTAAACCTGCTTTTGACTATATATCAAATAGCACATCACAGTTCAAGCTATAAAAGAGATTAGTCTTTCAATATGTCCTGCCCCAACTTCCTATTTCGATAGGAAACACATAAACACATTGTGTCGTTCAATTATGGGTACATTCTAGCTTTGCAAACCTCAATTTGAGAGTACTGCAACTTCCCCACCACTGGTTGAATATGTAGGCCTAGTTCTTATTTGTAAAGTTATATTTTCCACAGCTCTGTGGAGAACTCAGCGAGTCGGTGTGTTCCTGTCCACTGTTTATGCAACCTTCAGCAGATTTCAGACATTCTCACACTCCTGCTTCTTCATAGAGCCTCTTTATTCCCATGAGCTTTAAAGGATCTTACTGATTTAACAATGAATATAATCCTTACGCTCTCACAGTGCACCCACTTCTCTCTCTCCACCTTCTCTCTAGGGCTGGTTAGTGAAAGTGTAGCCTCCGGTGCGAAATGCCACAATTTCTGGTAGGAAAGCTGATCTCTGTCCCCCTGGAGCTCTTGTTGTCTGTGTGTGCAACTGGTTTACTTTTCCTTGCTGTAGTCACTGGTAGTCACTGAGTGGTCACAGCCACTCAACCAGGCCCTCTGAGGGAAAAAAAGCTTTTAGATAACAACTCAACAGCTGGTACATGATGCACACTAAAGCTTTTGGACTAATTGTGTTTAGCTTAGAGCTCTTTGTCACAGCTGAGCCTAAAATGTAGCTTAGTTTGGAAGTGGAAAATATATATTGAATTGTTTAATTAGTTCATTTTGATCTGAAAAATTCATTTTGTTTTAGGGGTGTCAAAACTACTGGGTGATACTAAATCAGTAGTACCAACTAGATTAAGTACCCGAATGCTGTCACCATGATCAAGAAAGCCATAATGAAAATATTGGTGCAAGCAGAACAACTGTGCTCTCTGATTGTTTATTCATCAAGTTGGCCACTGAGTCTTGTAGTCTTGTCTATAAGCTAGGTTTCAGCATGTTCTGTCTTTTCAACACATGTTGCTTATTAAAAGCATGTAACCAATAGAGTTTGAACAACAACAGCCACGGACAAATTACATTGTTATTTTTTATTTATTATACTTTTTATTTACAGTGGCTACTGAAAACTGTTGAAGGCTACTTTGTAGTCAGTACCAATACCAGTCAAATTTCTCTATTCTTGATTCCACTTTCGATATCACAGCAAAAATGGATAATATGGCTGAAACTTGGGCTACACGATTTGGACAAAAAGTCATATTGCGATTATTTTGAAAAATATTGCAATTGCAATTTGAACTGCGATTATGCTGGTAATGTTTTCCACATGTTCAACTGCCAAAATTTACTTGGGTTTTGACACTCGAGCCCTGTTAATAAGAACCAAACTGAGACCTTGTTTCAGTTCAACCACTAACAAATAAATATATAAACTGTGAAACAAAGTCGTCTTCATATCCAAATGTTACCATCCACGTATACCTGTTTTTGTTCATTTTGTGATAGGGTCTCAGCCCACTAATCATTATCATTAGTTTTTGAAACGCAGTGAACTTGAATATTAGGGATCCTCCAATCAGGATTTTAACATCTGAGCTAACTTGCTAACCCTAAACCTGCTTTTGACTATATATCAAATAGCACAGCACAGTTCAAGCTATGAAGAAAGAGATTAGTCTTTCGATATGTCCTGCCCCAACTTCCTATTTCGATAGGAAACTCGTAAACACGTTGTGTCGTTCAATTATGAGTACATTCTAGCTTTGCAAACCTCACTTTGAGAGCACTGCAGCTTCCCCACCACTTTCGATTAATTGCTAGCTGAAACGCAGCCCTAGCTGAAACGATTAGTCGATGTTATCGACAATGTCGACAATAAAAAAAAAAAATGGCAACAAAAATGTTCATTGTCAAATAGTCATTTAATCTCATTTAGCGTAGCATGAGATCACATTAAACTTTAATGATAATATGCGAGAGCAGCACTTCAATTTGCACCTGACTGAGGAGAAGAATTACACAGCTCACAGTCCAGATGCACTCTAAATTTTCCAAACAGCTTCAGATTATGTAGATCGCAAAGATATATTTTTATATATCTTCTATATATTTTTTATATTTTTTTATACAAAAATACCAAATAAGTAAATGCAGAAGCGCTCTTGTTGTGGAATAAGTGGAGTCGGAGCTCTTTAAAGGAAACACCCCAGTGTTACATCTTAAATGCAGCTATATTTAATGCGTTATAGCTTTATTAAAGTTCAAATATACAGAAGCAGGTCATGTAATTAACTACAAACTCCAAAACTGGCATTTCTCTGTGCGGTCAGCAACCTTTGGCTTGTTTTACAATATAAGTATATAAAATTCATTTAAAACAATATACATTTACTTTAGGAACTATACTGCAGAAAAAAAATGTTTATCTGAGAATGTTGAATATAATATTAAAAATACAAATTTTAAAATATCTAAAAATCTAGATAAGATATTTATACTTGCTTTTAGAGAATAGATCTTGAATATAAGTATATTTTGTCTTTACTGCACTCGCAGAAGTATAAACAAGTGAAAAAAATACACGTAAATACAAAAAACACTTATATTTAAGATAGATTCTCTTAAAGCAATTCTAAATATCTTAATGTTGCTTTTCAATTAAATGTATCTTATTTTAAGGATTTTTAGACATTTTTAAATGGAAAACAAGACAAACACTTGATAACAATAGGTTTTTTGCAGTGAATTTCTTTACTGAATTGAACTTAATAAAAAGTATTTTTTCGCTTTAATTCAGTGAATGTCATTTAGAGGTGTTTTTAAAAGATGATTTTGTACTCTTTATTGTTGTAAGCATGTTTAATACAACATTTTAAATCAGGGCGCAAGCTGTATAATCGGTTAAGAGCTAATGATTAATCATTGCAATAATCGCAGAATAGTCAAATAATCGTTCTAATAATCGTTAGATTAATCGATTATCAAATAATCATTAGTTGCAGCCCTAATATGCTATTGAACACTTTTTTTAGCCAGTTTAAAATGTTGAATATTAATGTAAATACTGCATGTTTCCTTCATGTTTTTTTAAAAGTAAACATTGCTTATTTTTGTTTTGTTTCCAAGCTTTTATTTTGACTTCTGGCTTTTCTTTTTGTGTGTTTTGACAGAAGCTTCACAGTTCCACATAAGCATTTATATGCTTATATGGCTCAGTTTGATTTTAATAAATCACAAAATGCCTCAATTTGATTTATCTTAACATACTCTGCAGGTTTGGTATCAAAGTACTGGTAGTTTTGACATCCTTGCTTGAAGATTACTTGCCATTTGTGTTTTTAATTTGTTAAAAGGTGCTGTAAACGATTTACTTATTTCAAAGAAACGTATGCAAAAAATTGTTCTTCTCCCTGAAAGATATCAATGAAATAAGTGGCTTGAGATATATTACCGGTCTCTGTGACAGCACTAAACTGTATAAACACTAAACAATAATGTGGCCACGAAAAAAATGTATTTGATTAGCCAATAAGACTTTGATGTGCTTTCTGCCTGTCAACCAATTTGCACATTCTCATAGTGAAGTAGTTGATGTGGATTATTCTGATTTAATTTCATATTCAGATTTGTAACCGTTGTTAGCTGAGGGTGCGCACAGACACTCACACCCATCTACCCTTTCCACTGTGCTGCTCGTGCTCATACCAGAGCCAGGGAAACTAGGATGTGCTCTCATTGCCAGCACGATTTTTCAATGATTTGAGAACCGAACGATGATCTAACTAACACCTTGTCCTAACCAGATGTGACGCGATAAGATTCCAGCAACAAGCAATCTCTCTGTCCACACCAGGCACATGTTGCGACACTGCGATATTAATATACAATAATTCGAATAATTAACAATAAATTGTAGAAAATAGAGCAATTACAGATAGAACAAACTGTTTATTGAACGCTACTCATTTTCTCACATAAGCTCCGTAACGCTTTCTACGGCAAGCCCTGGGGGGATAAATACATACATACATACACAGGGAAAAGTTCCATTATGAATGCCGTCCTTTTTTAGTCTGTTACGATTGTTTGTTCACGCGGTATTCCTGTTGTTATTTCGCCAATCTCCACATGACTGGGAAGTGGAGAGAAAGTCAGAATGAGCCGGTATGTCTCCCCACTGCCATTCTGAACAGGTGTATGTGTTTGTCAGAGCTCCAACTGAAGAGAGTGAGACCTCAAACACAACATTCGATAGGTGTGTGACACCCTCGGCCAAAATAAATTTGTTGTGAACCAGCTAGTGAGATACTGGCTTTAATGTACAGTAACTAATACATTTTAGACTATTTGTTGACTGCACTGCCTGGCCCGACATCGCAGAAAGGGAAACCTTTCCAAAAATAGAAAGCCCTGTCGCTCATTATGTGTTGTGGCTGGTTAGGACAAAAGCTCTGATTAACTTAGAATACCTTTTTATCGTATCACATCTGGTTAGGACACGACATAACCAGCCCAACAATGCACACAACACATCGTGGTCTTTGCTTATGACGAGGCTGAAGTCCAATGCAGATGAATGAGAAACACAAGCGAATAAAATATCAAAAATTGTTTAAATGAATCTCAATGCACTGAATAAAAAGGGAAAAAATGTCTGCATTAAAAAATATGAGTAAACTCATCCATCTCGCATTGTATTCAGTAGTTATCACCTCTGGAAGCATTCAGGTGTGAAATTTCTCGAACACAAATGCAAATTCGCTGTTATTCCTCCTCCTCCTCTAAATATTAAACCAGAAGGCCATAACCAAGGTTGTTTGGGGTAGGGGAAATTATTTTGAGAGGGAAACGGCTGAAAATACATCTCTTTTAAAAAAAAAAGAAAAGAAAAAAAAGGCAAATATGCTTGGATGAATCGTTCAAATTAAGGCACATAACATGCATTAATAAAATGTCAATTTTGATTTAATGGCGACTTTAAAAGAATGAGCATTCAGTTATCTAATGAGATTTTGGCCCTAGGTTATTTTGTAACATGGTTTGTCAGAATGGCCATTTAGGTCTAACTAAGGTTTACCAATTTTTTAGTAGATCATTATTAAATTTCTGTGATGTGCTGTGGCATGTTTGATGTGGCTAGTGACTAATGTGACTGCTCATTAGCTGTAGGTTTGGAGAGTTTGAGATGGTTTAGGTGGTGTGCTGGTCTTAGGTGGTGTGCTGTTTTTGGTGACAGATCTGTGAGTGTTCATGGTTTTCTGAATTATTTTTCTAGATGGGATTTGTGTGTTAATGCAGTTTGCATTGCAATGTGTGGCTGCTCTCTAGACAAGTTTCATGGAAGGTGTGTGTGAGTGTGCGTGCAAGTGAGTTGTCTCTAATGGCTATATAGGTTATAATGCTGTCTCTCAGTGGATACATGCTCATGTTGCCTTCTATGTTTGTCTCTGTGTCTCTGCTTTTAGCTTCTAATAGGGTTTGTGTTCTACTCTTATCTGATTTACATATACACAAAGCTGCAGACACTACACAAATGACCTTTCACAGAGGTCCTGAGAGGCCACGGGGACACAGACAGAGCACTAGACACTTCATGAATGATCTCAAGTCCCAGTGGACAGACAGACACACACACCCTCAGGATAGTGAGTAATGGAATAGCAGCTTTTAACGGAGCACAGAGGCAACTATGCTCGTAATGCAGGGAAACGTGATACTAAACCAGAGTCCCACTGTTTATACCAAATCTAATGCTCTCTTGCTCACACACCCACTCATAAGGCGATTAATGGCCTGTGTTGGACACAAAGATGTTGGTACCCCTCAAGGCTCAACAATAAGGATGCCCTTCTGCAAACATAAATTGTAAGTTTTCTGTAATGAAAATTGTTGTTGTGAATTCTGCTTATCTAATTAATTTTCATCATTGTAAAGTTGTGTGGTTTGCTCATGTAGATGTGTTTTTGTTTTTTTTAGCTTTTTCAATTAGCGAGAATGCCTTATCTTGGTCTTGTAAGCAACAGATTAAAAATGATAAAAAAAATAACCATATTCTATAATTTTCAAGCAATGGTGTATTTATAGCTGTTATGTATTTACAGCTGTAATTTTCAGCTGTTCTTGCTAATTACTGTAAAAAGCTAGTTGTAAATTGTTTTTGTAAAGATAACTTAAAATGATATATAATTATATAAATAGCATTTGAGTATTCTAACCAATCACTAACATGTCCGTTGAACAATGAAACGGCAATGGCCAATCAGAGCCACTTGGATTAGTCCTCCGTCCTATCAGTAAAGACAACTGATCCTAATGTGCAAGCTCTAACCCATCATAATGCCCAGATGCTTGCTTTATGTTCTTGCTCCGTTTGCGTGGCACACGAAAATGAATACTGAAGAAACATCACCTGACACTTGAAAAGAAGCTCTAGAACAAGAGCGAAAAGCACTTCGTAATTATTTTGGATTCATTGCACATTGCACCGCTTGAACGTAGATGTTAAATACACTGCAAATGAGCAACAGGACAAAACTAGAACAATCCCGTTCTAATCGAAGCACAGACGTGGTGTAAATAATTGATTGATTATGCTGATTAGACAGCTTTGTGTTTAATGAGAGCATTCGCAAGAGTGCAGAACATTGTGAGGATCGCCATTGAGCTCGTGTCGAAATGCAGGTCTCAAACAGTGTAAACCTGCACTGAGTGCAGTCATTATAATGGGGGAGTTTGTCACGTTGCTTGATTTCTGTGTATTACATGAAAAATATAATAACAGTTTTGTTTTGTCGTGTTAATAAGAAGGCCAATGTGATTCTGATTGCAAATGACTGTTTTTAATTTCCAAAGTGCAACCACTGAGGTAAAAAATTATCTAACGATGATCTTACATGAACAAGATCACCATTGAAGAGCTAACGGGATGAATGGTCCCCTGTCTCGCCATCAAAGGGCTTACTGTACAGATTAACTTGGTCAATTTAAATCGACACTTAAGTTTGAATATTGAATATGCCATGTTATTTACTGTAAGTGAACTAATTTAAGGTGCAATAATTTTATTTATTATATAACATAGATATACATTTAAAATAATTTTTACAATCTAAAATACAGTACAATATAATGCTTAAAAGATGCTTAAAAGATCCACAATTGAAATCTGCTACTCCGAAGAATCGCACAGTTGCTTACTGTGGCACGGCGGAGGGTAGGCCGGGTTGTGACTCGACATGCCCGGTCCCGTATCAGGCTAATCAAGCCACCGAGTGAGATAAAGGCCGATCACAGAGGGCGGTGCGGCAGAGAGAGATCCTTACGGACATGTCCGTCGTCCTGTGTGTTTGTCTTTTGAATTTTTCATTAAAACTATTATTTGTATGTCAAGCCGGTTTCTCGCCTCTTCCTTGCCTGTGAACTGTTTTACACTTACTTTTTGACGTCACGGTAATTTAATATTTAATATTTTGAATATTTTATTTGACTTGTTAATGGACATTATTTAATAAAAGTGAATATTTGTCACTGACTGTGTACCTCCCTGCCCTGGGCGCCGGCATGTTTGTGTGATGTAACGCACACCTGCATCTCGACGAAATGAGAGTTGAATATTTCCTCACTGGTATCTAAGTTAGAAGTCTGACATAAAGTGTCATTCCATTGCACTTTCCCCAAATGAAATTTGGAAATTCAGAATTAGAACGCTTCACGAATCATCACAGCTACAATACGGAGCATTGTGGCTTTCCACAGGAACGAACACTTGGGGAGACAAGCACCAGGCATGTGGCAGTGGACTTGCACTGAAGCAGCGCATATACAACAGACGAGTGTTTCAAACAGTTAGACAGAGTGCAGCTAAATGGAACAGAATGCAGAGTCTTACAAACTGAACTTCAACTTAACATGCATATTAAAAATGCGATGGTTATGGTGTCTCATGTTAAGCCAACCATGATTTGAAAATAGATCGTTCAGACAATCACTAAAAAAACTGGTGCGTGCTTACAAAGATTACTACAGTAACCTGAAGGAAGAACAGACAGAAGTGTTGTGCACTTTCATTGAATTGAGCAGCAAATCTTCACATAATTACAAAATACGATTCATTGTATTATGATTATGCAATATTTTGTAACATTATTTTATAACAGCCTCTAATAACACTATGTAACACAATTTTGTTCCTGGGTAGTAAGTGTTATTTCCTAATTGCTTATGCCTCAAAAGTATAGAAAATGACTATTATTCCCCACAAACTTTGCTTTTGTGACCAGGACAGCGATACTTTTGAAATTTAACTATTTCCAATGAGAAAACGGGCGAATTTGTGTCTTTTTGTTCACAAAGTCAGAAAAAAACAACATATGAATCCAAAATAACATGTATTTATACTAAAGTAATGCAAAAATGACTACAAAAGATTTAGAAGTGGGTATTTTTTGAGATTTACAATTGTACTGTAAATCACTTTAACGAATCAGCCCCCAAATGTAGTCTCCCATCATGTTCTTGTTATACTGTCCTTGCTAGCGGCGTTCAAAGTCCAGTATATCCTGATGGAAGCACTCTCCTTGCTCCTGAGTACGCTCCCATGTTCTCCTTGAATTTATCACGATGAGCATCAAGGATATGGACTTTGAGGGACATCCTACAGCCCATTGTGCCATAGTTCTTCATCAGAGTCTCAACCAGCTCCACATAGTTTTCGGCCTTGTGATTGCCCAGGAAGCCCTGAACCACTGTGACAAAGCTGTTCCAAGCCGCTTTCTCCTTACTATTGAGCTTCTTGGGGAATTCATTGCACTCCAGGATCTTCTTTATCTGTGGTCCGACGAGGACACTGGCTTTGAACTTTGCCTCGGACAGCTTAGGGAAGAAGTCTTGAAGGTACTTGGTACCGACTCTTTATCTGGAGCTCTGACAAATTGTTTCATAAGGCCCAAATTGATGTGCAGTGGTGGCATCAGCAACTTCCGGGGGTCCACCAGTGGTTCCCACTTGACGTTGTTCCTCCCCACAGAGAACTCTGTCTGCTGTGGCCAGTCCTGCCTGTGGTACTGTGTCTTGGTGTCCCTGCTGTCCCAAAGGTGTCACAAAAAAATAAAAATGTTATTAAAAACATTTACAATTTTAAAAATTAACAAATTATGTAACGTAAAATTCAAAGCAACAATTGTCCATCTTACCTTCCATAGTTTTTTTGCAGTGTTCACAGGTAAAATGAGGTGCCCAGGGTTTGTCTTGATCCCTGACAGGCATGCCGAAATATGACTTGTAGGCCACACACACACTTAGCAGATGCTTCCACGGAGTACTTTTTCACTCTTGTCTTGATAAATTGACCGCAGACATGGCAAAATGTGTCTGCCGGATGCTTGCAGCCTCTTAATGCCATCTCAGAAAAATGCAGATATGTATCCACTTAAGTAACTGGAATTAAACTGAACTGGTGGGCTTAAGGCCCCTGTATTTATACTACTATTTATATTACTGGATATTTTTTAGAAGTTACTCCAAGTTTACTCAGCACTGAATCTATCTGGAATGTTCTGGAAAATAGGTACATTTCAAAATATCACTGTCCTGGTCACAAAAGCAATGTTTGTGGGGAATAATAGCCATTTCTATACTTTTGCGGCATAAGCAATTAGGAAATAAGACTTACTACCCAGGAACCAAAAAAAAATTATAATTTTGTTACACAGTGTGAATAGATGTTACACTGGAACAACAAGATGCAGTGCAGCAGCCAAAGACGTTTGTCAGTCATGTTATTATATATACAGTTACGTACATGTCATTGCCCTTCGGGTACTTGACAAGTACTTATTCCCAGTACTCGAGTAGACAAAATGACCATTTTGTTTGTGTGTGTGTGTGTGTGTGTGTGTGTGTGTGTGTGTGTGTGTGTGTGTGTGTGTGTGTGTGTGTATTAGGGCTGTCAATCGATTACAGTTTTTTATCTAATTAATTACATGGTGTAACGATTATTTAATCGCATATACAAATATTTGCTGAGAAAGCCCCTCATATAACAATAATTCAATATATAATGATGAAATAATTATCTATTAAATATTTAAAAATGTTATATATATATACATATATACATATATACATATATATATATATATATATATATATATATATATATATATATATATATATATATATATATATATATATATATATATATATATATAATATTCAGATAATTCAAATGCATTACATTCTTGTGGCAGAAGAGTTAATCATTGTAAGATAATACAAAAAGCGGCTTTAGAATACAATGTATTTTTTACTACCATATTATTGAACATAAGCCAATCATCAGCATACAGTTCACAGCAAGTGAATTTTTCAATCAGTTTATAGTGTCTCAGGTGTGTTATAAACAAAGTTTTTGGGTCACTGTGTCAAGTTAAATATAGTTTAATGCTTTAATTTGCACTCCGTGTTTTGAATGCAAGAACATAATGCATGTTTGTGATGTTCTGCCTGCTGAAGGGTTTTTTTCTTTGTATAAACTGCACGTTGCCACACAGCTGAAATTTCAATTACTGGTACTACAAGCTTGCATTTCTCAGGAATCTTCCTTTTTACGGTCTGGGGGGGCATTGCAATTAATTGTTATTTTTAATAAAATGTATGCTCTCTGTATATAGATAGATAGATAGATAGATAGATAGATATACAAATTAGCTGTCATTTTTAATCTTGATTATTTATTTATTTTTGAGAATTTTTTTTAAAATTTTTTTGTTGTGGGTCCAGTGAAGATGTTGGCAGGGCTTGTAATAATTTAAACAACTAGTCGAAGCTAGCAAGACGAAAATAATCTTTATTGTTGAGACCTGTCGTCTTCTCACCCAGTGGATTTCATGCCCCTTTCTTGAAATGTGCGTTCCTCTTTGATTTAAATTTAGTTTCACATTACTTATTTACTTACTTCCCTCTCTTCACTTCTCCATCTTGCCCTGTCTTTCTCTGAAGGGGTCCTCTGTCTTTATCTAATCATGGGATGTAAACCCTCTCATCCCTTGTGTTTTGCTTCGTTGCTCCACTCATCCACAGACCTTGTCCTGTCTTGGCTCTGATGAGGTTAACATTCTCATCTCTTTACAGATCCCTTCTTCCTTCCTCTCCTTCCTGTTCACTCTTCAGGGATCCCTTCTTATACCCACAAACCACAACAACCAGCCCATAGCACACAAACCAGCTTTTTTTCCACTTTCCAAGTTCATATGTGTATTATTTGGGTCAGTTTGAGAGGAAAAGGAGTAAGGGCACAAACTGGTGGTAAAGTCATCTGTTATGCCCCAGGGATCTGTCAGCCTCTGCTAATTTACCAACTCCATAACACAAACACTCATCTTACTTTTGCAAGTCCCATCAGAGCTCACTTCACTGTGAAGGTCTTGCTTCTATAGAGCAAGAGGGCTCTGCTGGCCAGAGGAGTGTTCTGCCTTTTGTACTGCCATATAGGACTGCTGTGTTTTTACCGTGTTAATGCAACAGTGAACGGTGATCCATTTTAATTCAGTCTTCAAAGACTTCAATCATCACTTTCTTGCATGAAAGGATGCTACTGTGAGATATACACTAACATATGTAAAAGAAAAGAATGGGAAAAGGGAAAAATAATATTACTTAAGAGATCCCATTCTCATCAGACATTGTTTGTGTTTCCATTCTCGTCAGACAGTTGTTCTTCCTGACATTGTTCTACTTGACATATCATTAATCATTCCTGGACTGGGATCTGATCTATTACACACACTTCAGCTTTGTAGTGCCGCACTTGTGCGCACATACTGTCTTCCATGGGAATTACGCACAATCTCTTACAATACATACATGTGCCATAATTGATCCTGTTGGATGCCTCCAATTACATCTCTATTAGCGCTCCACTTGGATGTATGGCGCACACACAACCACACACCCAAGGGGCTCGTAATACATGCAGGGCCTCACATCCCCTCTTAACCCACAACAATGGCCTTTTCAGTGTCCTCTTAATAACACTGACGGGTGGGGTGGGGGGGTGTATGTGATACAGTTACAAATACATAGTGTGTCTGGTCGGTGACCCAGCCAGCTCTGACATATCGGGTGTCTAATCCGCTACTCTGATGCTGGTGGCATTTCTCTGTAGTGAAGAGGACTTCAGAGGAACAGATCTACCTGTAGTTAGTGTTACTGTGGCCAAATAGTACTGATTGGTAATGTGGATAATATTACAGTGTAATTGTTATCTGTGCTTTGATGTTGATAAAACACTGTGCTAGTTGTTCTGAGTTAGACTGCTGAGAAGATCTCCATTAATGGTTTTTCAGCACAAAACCCATGAACCTTTTGCATCTGACCCTTTCAAGATATAAATCTGTTTGAAAGTTTAAAAACAGGATCTTTTACAAAATAGGGCTAGTTCAGAATTAGGTTGGCGTTGTCTTTGGGGGCATTCACACTAACACTTATTAAATTGCAGCAGGTCGTCAATCGCTGTAATGCTGCTAGATGCCATTCCTACTCAACTGCAGTATTCAGCTGTGTCAGGTGGTGGATCCAGCCTGATCTTAGGAATATTATTGATATTGCATGGTTCCTTACACATATCATGGCATTTCCAACGTCAAATCTCCATTGTGTGGCGCTAAAAGCAAGTGAAATTTTCTCACAAACAGATAAGGTTTTGAAGGTTAGTGTTCTATCAAGTTTTAAATCAACAAAACATACCTCCCTACTCTAAATCCAGGGCATTGAATCTCACGCAGGATTGCGGATATTGTGCTCAAATAAATATAATAATTCCTGCAAATTCCATGTTCATAATACAGGGAATTCCTTTACACTTTTATTCACATTAACAGTTACAGTAGTTGCGAGTTTGTAAACGTAACCACACAGATGATTTCAATCTGGATTACACTTCCTATAATGCTAGAAATCATGTTCGTGCTTAGAGATTGCTATGACAAGATGTTAAGTAAAAAAGGAGTTACATTATACAATGTTCTCACCCAAAACCAACTGGATCGATTCATAAGACATTGATTAAACCGCTGTCTTTTATACATTTATTACTTTTGGATAAATGTTATGCTGACTTTATCTCCTTTTTGGAGCTATTGGAGTTCTGGTCATCATTCACTTGCATTGTGTGGACCTACAGAGCTAAGATATTCTCCTAAATATCTTTGTGTTCTGCAGAAGAAAGTAAGTCATACACATCAGGCATAGCATTAGGCTGAATAAATGATGAGATGATTAACATTTTTGGTGAACTATACCTTTTAAAGGGATAGCTGACCCAAAAATAAAAATTCTGTCAAAACTTAATCAATGTTTTGCAAACCTGTATGACTTTTCATCCATGGGCCACAAAAGGAGTTGTTCGGCAGATATTGACTAACATTCTCAGTCTTTTTCCCATACAATGAAAATGAATGGGGACTTAACATTCTATTAAAATAAACGTAAGTCTGTTCACGATTGAATCCCTTCTTTCGGTAAAAAGGAGTGCCTACTAGACTGCACTCCCATTGATAGTTGTTGCACATTTGGATGAAGTTAAAGTCAACTCAACATGGTTGCATTAACTTTCATTGAAAATGAATGACTTCTGGTCACTTTGTTGTGACAAATTGCCATCTGTTTGATCACACTTAATTCCTGTTAGAGTTACACTCTAGAGTGGAGTCAGCCTTAATCTGACCTGGGGCCTTTTTAAATACCTCAGGATACACATTTTTACCTCGCTAGACCTGGAAAGTGTCAGGCTGGCCTGGGTTTTGTGTAGATGACAGCACTGTGTAAAACTCATGTTCAGTTCTATGTACAATCTCTCTTACACACATATACACTTCGCCGTTTAAGGTTAAATGCACAAACCACAACAGTTTTTATTCTAAGCTTTGTTAAAAACAGAATCCAGCACACTATCAAGACATTTCCTTTTTGAGCTGGAATGAAAACAGACCTTTTCTATGTGGATTGTGCACTGATATGACAATGCAAAGGTACTCAGGAGGCTGCTTTCTTAAATATCTTTTATCAAAGAATATTTGACATTATTATTATACATTGTCAACAAATTCTAGAAATGAACACAGAGAAAATAAAGAATAAATAAAAATACAATAAATGGCTAAATAAACATCAGTTTATCAGTCAGGTACTGACCGTTTAAATAAACAACAATTTTAGCTAAATAAAAATTAGTACTCTATATTTAGTATCAGTCAATGGGTGACCATTATAATAAAGAATAAATAAAAATAAAAAAAATAGCTAAATAATCATCAGTAGTACTGTTTAGTCAGACAAATCAGTCAAATGCTGACTATTTTAATACTGCCAGTCAACCAACTAGGTAACAACGTAGTGTGAAATCAACACTCAACAGACACAATCCACCACCGCACCGTTGTCTGCAGGGCTGCAAAAAGATGCTCTGATGCTTTACTTTCAATTTGCTACATTATTGACTGCACTGAAAAACAAGCTGTCTAACGTAGCACACAGATGTGATTAAACATTAGTGACATGGTTGTCAGGGACAGGGTTAACGTTATATTAGTTGTATTGAAAAGGGAAAATGATGGGGTCATTGTTTATTAACTTTCCAGTATGTATTTCACAAACTAGTTAGCAACTTACAGTGAAGACACCACTTATTCCGCACTGTCTGCAGAACCACCGTCAACACAGCTCTGTATACAGTGAGTGGAGTCGGAGTGTGCTCTGCTGGACAAACTATGTTATAACACCAATTCAAAATCACCCCAAGCATTGTTTTCTGCATTATGTTCCGGAATTTTTTTTCCATATCTGCACATATCGGAAAACATATCCGTGATACTATATATCTGTGAAAGGCTAATATTGGCTGATACTATTGCCTAAGCAATAAATCGGTCAGGCACTACTGCAAACACAAGAGCAAAACTGGACCGAAAAAGTAGGATCATGACAGTTGACTTCATCATGACTAAACTTGGGGGCTTGGCGGCATGAGTAGGTGTGATGGTTTGAATTGTGAGAAGACCTGATTAGGCATTACAGAGACAACTTGACTTGAGGTGAAGACTTGTGCGTGACGTGACGTTTGACTTGGCGTAGTGTCTTGATCTGGTGTGATGGTTTGGCTTGGTGTAATGGCTTGAGTTGACTTGGCTTAATTAGCTTGACTAGGCTTTGCTGTTTGACTTGGCTTGATGGCTTGTTTAGACTCTGGGGCTTGAACAGGCTCAGTGATGGCCACAGGGAACAGAACAGGCTCGTCAATGGCCTCAGGGAACTGGACAGACTCGTCGACAGCCACAGGGAACTAGACAGGCTCAGGGAACTTGGCGGACTCATCAACAGCCTCACTGAACTGAGCAGATTCATCAACAGGCCTCCTTGTAGCGGTCGGCAGTGGGAACAGCCGCTTCCTCTGGTTATGCCGTTGAGAAGCCCGAGAGGCGCCGAAGAAGCTGCAATGGACTTTTGAGATTTTGTGCTCCGCCTCTGCGAAAGATGTTCCGTCTCTGCCAAACGGCTGAGATAGTCCACCAAATCCCAAAAGTAAAAAATGAAAAATTGGACTCTGCTTCTCTGGATGGATGGGCTTGTCCAGACCTGCCACAATAATCAACTTAAGGATGTCTCAGCGATTACCCCACCCAGAATCTGCTTCAGCCAACTCCAAAGCAAATTGATGGGGCGACCGTGATGAAAGCTGGTCCAGGGGTCGGGCAAGGATATGAGAGGCCGATTCCTTAAGGGCTGGAGCTGAATTCAATAAAATGTTCATGCCTTCTCTGGGTCCCAGTTGGCCATATTGTTTGGTCACATTTTTCGAGGAAGGACCCAAGAGGTGGGAATGGCAATGTTTTAAAGAGTTTTATTGAAAAAAAAGTAAATAAAACCGATTAAAAAATAAATAAACATAACTTGCAAACAAAACATATGAGGTAGTACAAAATAAAGCAAGATAACAATAAAACTGAAAACAAACTGACTAGGAGAAACGGTAACAACACAAAACTAACTGACTTTGGGTAAACTGGAATATACAGGAACAATATGACTAGGAACAAATCCCAACGATCTGGCAGTAAAGATGAGACAAAGGAGAGAATAAATAAAGGAAAGGGAGATGGCATACAGGTGCTGCCACTAAATGCGTACAGTGCGAATCAGTGCTGCCATGGAAACGCTGATTGCGCTGCCGAGCAGCACCTGTGAGAAACACGAGGCAGAGAGAGAAACAAAAGCACATGGGACAATCTGAGAGATGGGCGGGGGAAACTGTCACAATCCTGCCAACACCAGAATAAAACGAGACCAAAGTGACAGGATCATGACAATGTACCCATTTAGAGAGATAAGCAAACGAGTCTGTGTGTTTGGGTCTTAAGAAAATAATTTAAGTCAGACTCTGGATTATTAACATGTGATTGCCGAACAGAAATTATTGTGGCACTTGGCTGAAATTGCAGCGTATATGACTAGACTGTGTCCTTGTTTTTTAAGTGTAATTTAAGACCATGTTAACATCGTATTAGCATTCCACATTTTTTTGTTGTCAATATGTAAGGCTTTATTTCTTTGTGTCCTTGAAAAACAAAACCATCCAGGATCTGAGATCTGTATAGACCAATGTCTCCATTGGTTTGTCTGGGTCCAATCGCTCAGCAGAGCAGAACCAAGTCGCCTCAGGCTGAAGTCTTTACCTGACACACTGCTCTGTTATTTCCCTCTCTTAGTGCATGTGTGTGAGAGAGACAACTCAGCTGACTCAGCAGGACAGATTACAGGCTTTGTTGCGTTGTTGTGAAACCAGTGAAAACATGAGCGGAACAACATGTTTTTGTCACCAGGGATCATACTTTATAACAAGACATGCACTCATTTGTTATTAGCATGGAGCCACTGTGTTTGTGTGTGTGAGCAAGAGAGGTGTAGGGAAGGGTTTTTGCACAAACACATCACAACTGATATGCTTAATGTGAGTGCACACAAATGCTAAATTCTATTGTTTAAGTACTTTGTTTGAATGCTTGTTGAATTTCTGTCCATCTTACCAGCAAAACATGCTGCTTCATCAACATTTACTGTGAGAACCACAAATGAATGCCCGATGTTTGCATCTTCATTAGGCAGTGGAATGACATTTGAAGGGGTCATGTCATGAGGAATACAATTTTCCTTTCCTTTTTTACTTCTAAGTGGTCATTGTACTATAAAAAATAGACTGTAAGTTTCAGAACTCAAAACTTACTCCCAGTGCAAAAAAAGCATTAATTGAATCCAAGCTGCAAAAACAACTAATTCTGTGGTTTGTAAATATTAGGTTATTAAATAATGTGACATTACAATGTTTTATCAATTACTTCACGCCTCATTCTATAAGTAGATTTCACACGAGATCAGTAAAGCAGCTGTTTTAACCGCAATGATGATTTAAAGTTACAGTATATGGGTCAATGACGTGACGCCTACATTTTCTGTCCAACTGCATTTTTTATTTTTTTATTTTTTCAGTTAAAAAAAAGGTTTAAATGCATAAAAAGATACCATATATAGGTAGCACCTCTCCAATATATGTACTCACTCACTTTTCAAAAACCTTTATTTATTTGTAGTTTTTCTGTTATTTAAAGTGTCAAAATATCATGTGGTGCATCTGTCTGTCCATGACTGCTGTTTTGAAGACTTCTTTGAAATGACTCTAAATCTATTCAAATTTATTTGTTGCCCTATTTGGCATTATTTCCAGTGATTTGTTGTCCTGTACAAAATTGTATTTGTATTTACAGGTGCTGGTCATATAATTAGAATATCATCAAAAAGTTGATTTATTTCAGTAATTCCATTCAAAAAGTGAAACTTGGATATTATATTCATTCATTACACACAGACTGATATATTTCAAATGTTTATTTCATTTAATTGTGATGATTAAAACTGACAACTAATGAAAATCCCAAATTCAGTATTTCGGAAAATTAGAATATTACTTAAGATTTTTAGAAATGTTGGCCAACTGAAAAGTATGAACATGAAAAGTATGAGCATGTACAGCACTCAATACTTAGTTGGGGCTCCTTTTGCCTGAATTACTGCAGCAATGCGGCGTGGCATGGAGTCGATCAGTCTGTGGCACTGCTCAGGTGTTATGAGAGCCCAGGTTGCTCTGATAGTGGCCTTCAGCTCTTCTGCATTGTTGGGTCTGGCGTATCGCATCTTCCTCTTCACAATACCCCATAGATTTTCTATAGGGTTAAGGTCAGGCGAGTTTGCTGGCCAATTAAGAACAGGGATACCATGGTCCTTAAACCAGGTACTGGTAGCTTTGGCACTGTGTGCATGTGCCAAGTCCTGTTGGAAAATGAAATCTGCATCTCCATAAAATTGGTCAGCAGCAGGAAGCATGTAGTGCTCTAAAACTTCCTGGTAGACGGCTGCGTTGACCTTGGACCTCAGAAAACACAGTGGACCAACACCAGCAGATGACATGGCACCCCAAACCATCACTGACTGTGGAAACTTTACACTGGACTTCAAGCAACGTGGATTCTGTGCCTCTCCTCTCTTCCTCCAGACTCTGGGACCTTGTTTTCCAAAGGAAATGCAAAATTTACTTTCATCAGAGAACATAACTTTGGACCACTCAGCAGCAGTCCAGTCCTTTTTGTCTTTAGCCCAGGCGAGACGCTTCTGACGCTGTGTCTTGTTCAAGAGTGGCTTGACACAAGGAATGCGACAGCTGAAACCCGTGTCTTGCATACGTCTGTGCGTGGTGGTTCTTGAAGCACTGACTCCAGCTGCAGTCCACTTTTTGTGAATCTCCCCCCACATTTTTGAATGGGTTTTGTTTCACAATCCTCTCCAGGGTGCGGTTATCCCTATTGCTTGTACACTTATTTCTACCACATCTTTTTCCTCCCTTCGCCTCTCTATTAATGTGCTTGGACACAGAGCTCTGTGAACAGCCAGCCTCTTTAGCAATGACCTTTTGTGTCTTGCCCTCCTTGTTCAAGATGTCAATGGTCGTCTTTTGGACAGCTGTCAAGTCAGCAGTCTTCCCCATGATTGTGTAGCCTACCAAACTAGACTGAGAGACCATTTAAAGGCCTTTGCAGGTGTTTTGAGTTAATTAGCTGATTAGAGTGTGGCACCAGGTGTCTTCAATATTGAAACTTTTCACAATATTCTAATTTTCTGAGATACTGATTTTGGGGTTTTCATTAGTTGTCAGTTATAATCATCAAAATTAAAAGGAATGAACACTTGAAATATATCAGTCTGTGTGGGATGAATGTATACATTATACAAGTTTCACTTTTTGAATGGAATTACTGAAATAAATCAACTTTTTGATGATATTCTAATTATATACCAGCACCTGTATATTTATATTTCCATCATAATATACAAACAAACTTTTGTCCGATGATGTCCATTTTATGAAATATCATGTGGTGCGACCATCAAGAAATTACCACTTTGGGACTTTTATGTTGAAATCCATTCAAAGACAGGAAGTTGCATGATATTCAGTTTGCCAAGGACCCATGGAAGCTTCAAGCAGGTTTGTAACTCTCTCTCACATTTGGAAAGCAATTACCTTTTTTTTAACGGCTGGCCACACTTGAATATCATGTGGTATGACCTCAAAAAAAAACTATGAATATTATTTTTTTTCCACATCAATATATATTTTATACATTTTATAGTGACCTTATGTGGAAAGCTAGCTTTTTTTTATTTAGGTGGCTAATTCTGTGCCTGTAAATTTTAACTGAACTTGAAAATATCATGTGGTGCGACCAAATATCATGTGGTGCAACCATTGCAGAGTGTTTTCCATGTCCTAGATTGGCAGTTTTTGTGCTTTTATATACAATTGATGAATTATATACAAAGTACTTACAAGATTATTTGGAATAGATTTTTATGCAGTAATTGGAGTCATTTTTTCTAATATTTAAGATAGAATGGTTTGTTTAATCTTTGTACAATATCATGAGAAAAATATTTTTAAAAAATAATTTAGAGCATGTTGTTTCACTTTGGTAATGATGCAATTATTATGCATTCATTATTTATTTTTGTATTTATTTATTTATAACTGTTTTAATCTATTTCACCAGATGTCACTGCCAAGCAAAGTAAAAAGTGCACGCAATAGGCAGCATTAATTCTGACCCTGCAGCAATAGCAGAATACCTTGCTAGGAGAAGGGAAAGGTATGATTAAAAAAATTTAAATAATTAAAACTATAAATAAAGCAACATGAAGTACATATTGCTCTTGTGTGTTTTTCATTACCTGGGGGAAATAAATTTGTTCGTTTACATGTTCATCTCCTGTCATCTATTATTAGTCCAAAATAAAATAGGTAATACACTGTAGATTTATGGCATGATGCTATATTTCATTTATGTTTCAGCTACCAGAGAAGAAAATGTCAGGGAAAGATTCCATATGTGAAGTCAAGTGAGCTGCCAGAAAGAGAGAAGAAACGGAGAGAAATGGAGGGCTGCATCCAGTGCTTACAGGGAAAGGAACAAGATTTCAAACGCTGTGTTAGACCTTACACCGCCATCTATGGAGAAAGAGCTTCGGGAAACCTGCCCACAGATTACAGTTCTACATATATCAGTGAAGGACCTGTTACACAGTTCAGGAACAAAGCAAACTTTTCCTCCATAGTACTGTGCCTTTCCTTTCTGGGTTTAAGCATGTTACATGGAACTGTTCAGAAAAGTCCCATGGAAATGGTGCTGTAAAGACTGATGCAGATCTGTAGGTTCAACGAGGAGGCGAGCTGCAGACTCCGCTGGACTTGTATGAGATGCTGGGCAAAAAATCAAGGTTGAACTATTACTCACCATTGGGTAAGCAAAGAGAGCAATCAGAAGTATGATGAGCTGATTCCAAGCAAATTGACGGCTGTACGGGCACTTTAAAGATACACCAGGTTTTGTCTTCACAAGCTGCACAAATTAGTCAAAGGGAGGTGTCATGCTTCTGCAAGCATGCAGAAATGAAGACATGCCTATGTTACCAGGCAGTGAAAGTACACCTGAGGGACACCATGTGCCACACTGAGGATCCCTCAAGCACTCCTGAGCCACCAAGGGATCAAGCTAGTCTTCAAGACTTGAGTGGGAATTTGTGATTGAAACCTATGATGAGCTTCCATATGTAGGCCAGGTCTTTGAGGTTGTGCGAGAGGAAGTTCAGGTTAGCTCCATGCAGCAGTCTGGTGACAATAACTTATTCATGTGGCCACAAACTCCAGATGTTATTTTCTACTGTAAGATGTTAATGCTGTCATCTCAGAACCTGAGCCAGCAACCTCACGCTACTCCTAAATTGAGCAGCCAAGATTGGGCAAAGTTCTGAAATAACTGGGATTAAAGAAATACCTGCAGTTATCAAAACGTACCCCACTTTCACATGGACATTCCAAATATGAAATCAGCAACGTGATGATTGTCAAGTTAAATGAAATATTTGTTCAAAACAAAGCCATGAATGTGTGTTCCACTTGTAAATGTTTGTGATGAGATTTTTAGAAAAAAAAAAAAAAAAAAATTTATGAAAAATGTTTCATGTGTCAATGAAAATTCTGTGAAATTTTAATAAAAAATTTTTGTATGGAATTTACTGTTTATTGATCTCTTTAAATAGATTTTTAACTATATGAGATCTTCGTGTCATTTGGAGCGACCACTCATCATGTGGTGCGACCCAATAATAGCAATAACAGTATTAAATTCTAAATAAAATATCTAATTTATGTGGCTGAAATATTAATCACTGATATAGTATGCTTAAGTGAATGGTATTTTTTTAAACATTTGTATCACTTATGTGATTTACAGGAAAAATAAGTCTTAACTACATTTAAGAAGACAACAAATGCAAATACTTTATTTCTAAACACTTTATATTACTGATAACTTGTTAAAATTGTTAAGCATATTAAGGAAAATTAAAGAATTTTAAGATAAATCACGGTCGCACCACATAACATTTTTTTTATCTAGATGAAAAAACACTAAAATCACATATTTATTTTATATGAATTTATGTGTACAAAACATTCTTAATGTTTGAACAATTGCAATAGATATTCTTATTTTTGTATTTTAAAATTGGCCTGTTGAAAATCCTTCTACGTCATTGACCCATATGCTGTAAATAACGTACAATTTGTCATGTTTACGTTCTGCATCCATGGCGTTACTGCACTACCATGCCATACACACTAGGACTGAAAAGATTAGTCAACGTTATCGACAACGTCGATAATAAAAAAAAATTGTCAACAAAAATTTTCGTTGTTGAATATATGTTTGATCTAATTTAATGTAACATAAGATCACTTTAAACTGTAATGATGAGAGCAGCACTGCAGCTTGCACCTGACTAAGGAGAGGAAGAGTTACTTATCTCACAGTCCAGATGCACTCTAAACTTTCCAAACAGCTTCAGGTGATGCAGATTGCAAAGTATGAGGGAATTATAATGCAAAATTACAAAGTAAGTAAATACAGAAGCACTTTCGTTGTGGAATAAGTGGAGCTGGAGCTGCGTGTTGAGCGTCTTTTAAGGAAACACCCCAACTTTACATCTTAAACCCAGTTATATTTAATGCATTATAGCTTTATACAATTTTTAATAATAGGGAAGCAGATCATGTAAATAACTACAAACTCGAAACTGGCATTTTTCTGTGCGGTCAGCACCTCTTCTATGAGTTGTGCGAATGTTCGATCTGAGGGTGAGAGACAAACTGCATCCAGCTGATGCACACTCTGTCACAGGGACGCTTTTCCCTCTAGCATGCACGCTTGCTGCAGCTAGATTATAACGTATTGGCTCGCGATTTAATGAATCGTAATATATGTCACATTTCTTATTGTGAAGAAAATACGCAGCTTTATTAATACGAGAGAGTTTTTTTATGTGAGTTAAAGATAGATTGAAATGAACAAAGGTGGGAGAGGGTAGTCATCGCCCATTGTACACTGCAACAAAATATGTTTTTGATTTGTTTTTGTTTTGGCTTGTTTTACAATATAAATATGTAAAACTCTTAAAACAATTCAATTTTTTTTTATTAAAAAATAATCGTTAGTTGCAGCCATAACATGTGCCAGTTACCCTCTGTTATTGTATTTTATGATGACAATGATGCTCGGCAAAGACGGGTGTATAAAAGAGTGTAAATAGTCAGAATACAAAATGAGAATGATGATTAGAGAGGCATATCTCACTTAGCAAATGTGTAAATGGCTTTCAACTGCAGATGGCACATGAGTGAAGCAGCATATCAAACTACAGAGTAGGGGTGGGTGATATGATCAAAATCTTATATCATGGTAGGAGTAATTTTATACCACAATAAAGATTTAGGTCACAATGTAGGAAAAGTTTTCTGGAAAATCAATAAAAATTGTTTTATATATTTAAAAAAAAACATATTGTAATGCCTATATTTGTAAACTTCAAACTCAAATATAAAGTAAAAAAAATAAATAATTCCACTTCTTTTTAAAACTCAACCTTAACAAAAAGCTAAATTTCACATTATGCCAGTCTGATGTTAATCATCATCATTATTATTATATACTTTCCTCAAGAAACTAAGTTCTTCTCAAAGCAATGCAAAATATTTAGATTTTTTTAAATACATAAGAAAAAAAAATATCCAATGAAAATAAACTCCTCTTGCAGAACCTTTTTGACCAAATAAATGCGGAGTGCATCTTTTCATACATAATATTATTTTGCGTGCTTCATTTGCTAAAGCAGATTATGAGTGGTTATCATCGTTTGACACGGTTTGCAGATTAAATTTTTCTGCTCCGTGTCGGCTTTTGTGAACCCACACCACAGATGTCACACCTGTTTTAATAACAAGTTCCTCTACATTTTCATAACTTGTTTGGTATTCGTCCCATTATGTGGAGATGTCTTTCTCCACTAGGTTTTTTATTGGGTCAAAGATGATTGTGTGAGTGATCCCTCTGTGCGCTCTCCTGTCTGTGGAGCACAAATATTGGGAATCCTGCTGCGAGCTCCAGAGCCAGTCACATAAAATACAGTTGCCCATGGTTCTTCAATTCTCTCAGTCTCACATGAAGGCTTTCCCACTGGCTGATCAATGGCTGTATGAAGGTGCCTAGCAGCCAGTTCTAAGTTTTCCTGAAAGTTCTCACTGGCGAACTTTTATACTAACCCCCAAAACAAACTCAAAAACAGCTTGGTTTTACCCAGATTTAGTTTCAAATGACGTCACACTGTTTGTTCTTCGATTTTATATGAAGTATGCCGGGGCCTTAAGGACAGCTAGACCTACTACAATTCCAGAACACTGATGGAGACTTGCACAAAACAACTTCCTTTGCCCATCTGGACTATTTTCAATTATTTTTGTATATAACTCTTTCATAAAAGTTCACAGCAGATCTCTGTCTATTAACCTGAATCCCTCGTAAATGTGTGATTTGCTTATTAGCAACCCTCCATTGCTCACTGTCTCGACACCGCTGAGCTTCGTGCTTCCAATGGAAGTTTAAACTATGTAATCTTTTTCATACTTAGGAATTAAGGCTTGATGCTCTTCAGAGCCCACAGAGTACCATAGGCCACAACATACCTCTCCATCGCAGGTGCCTGTCTGGGATCAAACACTCTGATCATCTTGTTGATCTCTCTGGCAGGATGGACATCCCAGTGCTTTGACCATTTTTCAAATGCAATGTGAAATCCATCATGAAGGTTATCAAGTACATCCCACTTCTGTTCCATTAAGTAGGAACCAAGATCCTCTATGGTGTTATAAGCAGAGACTGTTGTGAGAGAGTGTGTGCCCTCAAGCCCCTCAGAGCTGTAAATAGTTTGCTACAACCCTCAGATATGAAGATCATCTTCACCTGCAGGGCCTCTAGCTTATCATCTGTATCAAGCAGTTCAAGGATGTTTCTAACTGCCTGAACAAAGGAATTCTCAGCCATAAAAAACTCCTTGTAGAGATGGACATGGTCAGCATGGTACTGATCTGATTTGAACCAGCTATTCCATCTTGTATTGCATTACTCAGGAGGTACCTTGTGCTTCACAGCATCCTTCATTGTCAAAAAGCACAGCCATATCCTCTTTCTTGCAGGTTATTTTGAAGAAAGCAGATTTCATCCACATCACTAAAGCTGTAACATCACTGAAGTATTTGTAGTGTTGCCAGGTCTCTCCCACCAAATTGATGACATAGCACAAGCAGGTTGCATGTGCACTGTTAGGCATTAGACATTTCAATACATCTTTATAGGCTTTAAGGCAATATGATGCATTGTCAGTTATCACTGCCAGAATGTCATTTAAGTACACCTGACTGGTGTGGAGAGACTGCAGCACTGCCTGAGAAAATGATGAAAAGTTGCAGCTCTCCATGAAGATTACATCAGTTAGAAAGTATTTGCCTTCAGTACCTGTTGAATTAAATAGGAAAATTACTTATAATACTTCTTCCAAATAGACTTATGTGCCTACAAGCAGCAGTGAGATAAATCAAAGTTATAGAATACCTAGCCATTGTTAAAGCTAAAAAAGAGTTACTACAATAAAAGCCAATGCTAATTTAATAAACACTCACGTATTACAATGTTGAGGACACTCTGGTCTTGGTTGTCTGAGGTTTCATTGACAACAACGAAGATTTTCTTTCCACGGATCTCTTGCAGCACTATTTGCATGTGTTGGTCAAAGACATGTGGCAGGTGAATCTGTCCAAGAATACTTTCGTTTTCTGGGAGTGTGCCTCCCTGTTTGCAAAACTTCACAAGAAAGTGACTCATCATCTTCATTTTCTCACGTGGTATGTCCGTCCCCACCACATTGTTACAAAATCCTCTACAAACTCATGTCTAGCATCTATTGATGTGAAGGTAGCTTCGATAGAATCCTGGAGGGCTGAGCTACCGGTAGTTGATTTTGCCTTGTTCTTGAGATGGACTTTCGATTTTAGATGGTCATTGCACAAATCTTTACCAGTCTTTACCAGTCAATAGTGTGTTGGCAAAACTTACAGAAAAGCTGTTTGCCAGACTCGTAGTCATTGGGATATTGTTCCGCCCGGTACTTGGCAGTTAATTGTGTGTTTCTTAATTGTTTAGATGCAGGTGTCTTACCGGAGGCAAGTTGTTCAGACATGTTTCTTATCAATGATGGCCATTCACGTGGTTACTAAGCAACATTGACTCATTTGGACATATTTTAGCAGGATTCAAAAGTCTCTGACTGGATATGTTGTATTTTAGTATTTTACACTATTGTGAGTTATGTGAAACACTTACGTTTGGAATACCAACACAGAAAAATATGCAAATTCCATGAGATTCCGTGTTTATAAGATTTTATATATAGATTTCGCGATTCCGTCCGTGTTTTCTGCAACGTGGAAAACGTTGACTGGGGAAAGGTGTCTTGTGTGTCTGTGTATATGTCTGTGTGAAGAGTACTCGCTCTGACTATGCTGTTAATGTTCTGAAGGCAAGCATGTTCCAGCTGTGAATTTTAGTTGTCATCTATTTTCATCCTCTTGTACCCCCTTTTTTTTCTTGGTTTTGTCTCTCCTTTCCTCCTCTCCTCTGATGCGCTTTACTTCTGTCTTGGTGTGACTGTGAGCTGTATATATACTCTGAAATAGAAGTAGATATTTGTGAGAGTTGCATTGAAACCTACCTGCATTTCAAATACTGTGAAAGCCTGTTTTTGTGTTCACTCTTCCATGACTGTTTGTGTGTATGTTCATTGTATATTCTCTTCAATTGCAATAAACAGTGTGCATAGCACATATTCGTGTTTTTACTAAATCTTTAAGTATGACCTTTTTAATAGTGATGCTTGCCTTAGTAAGTACCACTTACTGTGTGTGTGTGTGTGTGTGTGTGTGTGTGTGTGTGTGTGTGTGTGTTGGGATCCCCGCGGTGAACTTAAAGGAAGGAGGACCAAGGCTCTGGCACCACATCCACCATCTACTCGTCAAGATCTGGGAAAGGGAAGAGCTCCCCTCAGAGCTCCGGGATGCCCAGATTGTTGCCATATTCAAGAAAGAGGACAAGGCTGATGTGGAAACTATAGGGGCACCTCGCTCTTGTCAACAACAGGCAAAGTCCTTGCTCATGTCCTCGCCAACCGCCTGCTACCACTGATTCTGAGGAGGCACTCCCTGAATCACAGTGTGGCTTCCGTCCGTGCAGGGGAACAACTGACATGAACTTTACTGCTCGCCAACTAAAAGTGTCGGGAACAAGGACTGCCTCTGTACATGGCCTTTATAGACTTGAAAAAGGCCTTTGACTCTGTGGATCGTCAGGCACTGTGGAGCATACTATCAAGGTATGGATGTCATGACAAATACATCCGTGTACTGAGGCTACTGAATGATGGCATGTTAGCCACAGTGCTCAGTAACACTGGCTCTGAAGTTGAGCGATTTACTGTAGAGACTGGGATTAAGAGTGATGTATCATTGCACCCACCCTATTTGCCATCTTCATTGCAGCCATACTCCACCTCACTGGCCAAGAGTTGCCACAGGGGATCCCAATCCTTTACAGGACTGACGGCAGGCTCTTCAACCTTAACACGTTCAAAGCTAAGTGCAAAGTTAGGAATGCCATCATCAGGGAGCTGCAATACGCAGATGATAACATTATTGTTGCACACTTCCCTGAAGACCTCCAGGGCATTCTAAATGCCTTTGCCAAGGCATATAGAGCCCTGGGGTTGGCCTTGAACATCAACACCCAACCAGCCATCACTCCAGCCCATCATCAAAGTGGATAACGCCATTCTGGAAAGTGTGGAAAACTTCCCCTACATTGGAAGCCTTCTCTCTTACAAAGCCGATAGACTCTGAGGTTAACCATCGCCTGAGCTGTGCCAGTGGAGCCTATGCCAAACTCAAGACAAGAGTCTTTGATGACCGAGACCTGAGGGCTCAAACCAAGCTCCTGGTTTACAGAGCTGTTATTCTCTCAACTCTGCTGTATGGAGCAGAATCCTGGACCACCTACAGCAGACACATGAGAGCCCTGGAACTATTCCATCAAAGAGCCTTAAGAAAAATCTTGAGGATCATTTGGGAAGACAGATGCACAAACTCCAGCATTCTGGAGGAAACTAATATGCCCAGTATAACTACCATCATAAAGCAGCACCAACTCCGATGGACAGGCCATGTCATTCGCATGCCCAACAACCGTCTCCTTATGCAGATCCTGTACTCCCAGCTAAAAGAAGGACAGCGAGCCCCCCCGGTGGGCCAAAGAAACGCTTCAAGGACAATATTAAGGCCGGCGACTGGGAGGACCTCACGTTGAACATGGACTACTGGAGAAAAGCAGTGCAGGAAGGTGCAGCACACCACGAAACAGAACTCCTACATGCCGCAGAGGCAAAGCGGCAACACCACAAGGACATACGGAGAAAGGCTCCACCACCACACACCACCTCAATCTTCCATTGCCCACATTGCAGCAGATTCTGTGGATTACGGATTGGCCTTTATAGCCACAGGATCCACAAATAAGATGACCCGACTGAGAGGACAGTCATATTCGTTTCGAGTGACCGCTGAAGAAGTGTGTGTGTGTGTGTGTGTGCGTGTGTGTGTGTGTGTGTGTGCGTGTGCGGCATTGTCTGCTTCTCAACTGTTAAGCCTTAGGTATACTTCCATTTTGATCCATGCTCAGCGTCTGTGTAGAGCTGAACGCGAGCCTGTCAAAGTATATTCCATATAACTGTGCAGGCATACACGGGCGGTTGGCGTATGCAGGCTATGACTGCTATGAGACACTGGACTGTTTATCTTCAGGACTTTAGAGCCATAAAGATGTCTTTATATTCATTTAGACTTGAGTTATACAAATGCAGGTTTCTCTTGTCCTACTCACACACTCTTGCATGACTTGCACGTCCATTGTTGTTGTTTCTACATTCATCTTCTGATGTTTAGCAGCGATTTGCATCTTCTAGCATTTCTTTGTGACCTTATCTGCTCAAATCTGAGTGTTGCTACCTTGTGGACCCTCTAATTAGTGCAAATAATTTCAGGCGAATATGCATTCTTCGTGTTCAAAGACTCGTGGTTAGAAAAATTGGGCTGTGCACGTTCAGTGCTCGAGCACTCTGCTGATGACAAGAATTGTGTCATGTGTCTTGTATGTGGACACTCAGCGTTCTCGTCTGACCAAAGTATACTTTGGGCATTAGGGTGCCCAAAGAGCTCTTGCAAACACTCCTCTAGCTCTCATTATGCTCCATGTTCAATGTTTATTGAGGAATTCCCATGCTGTGTCTAGATTAAGTAACTTTACATAAATGTAGTCTTATCATCTAGAACAGCTCTGACCATTGGTCACCATTTAGGTCACCATGAGAATCAGTTAAACCCTTAATCCCCCGGCTCTCCTTCTAATAATGAGAAGCAGAATGAATGTGTGTGCATGTATGAAAGACAGATGGAGAGAATGAGTTCTCACATTAAAGATTTTCAAAAATGTTTGGATCGCTAAAGCTCTGTTCCAAAACTTAATGAGTTGTCTCTATGCCTTCATAGTTGTCAACTTTCTTAGGCAGCATCCTAACTGAAATGAACCCTTAAGTAACTTGACATTTTTCACTTTTGTGAAATTTGATTTGA
Source organism: Moxostoma hubbsi (assembly GCA_032164185.1). Lineage (NCBI taxonomy): Eukaryota > Metazoa > Chordata > Actinopteri > Cypriniformes > Catostomidae > Moxostoma > Moxostoma hubbsi. The sequence goes on along the minus strand of JAVLUX010000014.1, from coordinate 19,764,842 downwards.
AACACTGTACATTGACATGTTGTATGAATAGATTCACTACATATGACACAACACAATTCTGGCATGTAATGACTTTGTGAAATTTTGAACTTTCGTTTAGCTGTTCTTGATTTGGCAAGCATATTTCTCAGCTTGATTTCGGTTTTACACACACACACACACACACACACACACACACTTTTGTTGTCCCAAGCCCCTCTGGCAACATGCGCTGATGGGGCGGTGATCACGTTGTAACTCAAACATGAACAAACACACATGGATCTTGTTTTTTTTTCTATTCATCAGCTAAAATTGTAGTCTGGTTGTGAGTTTGTGCATGTTAGAGAGAGATAGAAGATAGTTTTCATTTCATGTCTGTGGCATTGTTTGATTTTAGGGCAATTTAGTTATTTTTTCCAGATCAGTAAAAAAAACTTACACACAAACATGTAGAATCTCATAGTTGCACACTCTTCACTCCATCACTTTCACAATCACACATGCAAACAAATGAACTAAAGTACAGTTCATGTAATCATTTTTAGTTTTTACTGCCATATTTTTTAGAAAGGCCCTTTAAAGCATATTGCATAATTGGGTCATGCCTCCCAAGCTCTTCATTGGATTGTGTGAATGTTCTTATTTTTAGCACATTTGTATCATTCAAGTCATTAGGTACCGCTGCATCAGCCACTCAGTTACTAGCAGGAAAGATACAGGGAATGAGTTTTGTGTGGAATGTTGATATAAAAATAAACTCTGTGTAACAGTGTTTGAAGCAATCTATATACAAGAAACAATGGACAAGCTGTTAGCAGGGCTTCTGTGTTATTTGAGAGTAACAAACTGTGGTGTTATTGATAGCGTATGGGTGTAAAATTGTGGCAGAAATGTTAGATGAAGAGTGAAATTTCTTTGCCACTTGCAGAAACAAATAAAACTTTATGTAAAATCAAGACAAACTTTGATGTTGGCTTCACAAAGCCTGGAAATGTAAAATAGTTTCAGATGTTTGAAGAACAAATGTCAGATGAACACCAGTTTGAACATTCTGTCAAAAGAAGTATGTGTTTTTTGTAGACACATTGATCAACTATGAGAAAACCTTCTTATCAGTTAGAAAAGACAGACATAGAACACCAAGTCAGAACAATCTGAAAGTCTGTGCAAAGTTTGATGGAAGTAAGGGGGAGTTAAAGTTTGACATTTTCACCTTTGTTTAGGGATTTTGGGAAAACCCTAAAACATATTAGTAAAATAAGTTGATGACTGTTAATAAATTGAATATTTGTTGAATTTAAGAAATCAAATGCACATTTGAATGCTAAAACTGTGCATTTAAATTTTGTATGTGTGCCAATACCTGACATTGACTTCAGATTGATCATATTCTTGTGCTAAAAAAAGGCTGCATAGCACAACGTATTCAGTTTAACAGACAGCAGGTCTTTTTAACAGAGAGCAAGATGCTTTTTAAAGTTTTTTATTTAAACACAGCATCTAAAAATCAGTGCTCCAGTTTTCGGTGTGAACAACCCCTTACAGTAGGTGTCTTTGGCCATTGTGTCTTGCTCTCTTAGAAGTGTTTCTCAGATTAAGCAATGAGTTTTTTAAACGCTTTGTCAGGAAAAGAGTTCAACCTCGCATTCGGTTCCATTCTGTTGTTTTGTCTGTTTGAACAGCCCCTGGCCTGGGTTAATATTCTGAGCTGCTTCACCACCCAGTTCAGCTGAATACTGCTGTCTGGTAAAATTGCTACCCTATATACAACTGAAATGAATATAAATCAATGTGATATTTTGCGTCATAAGGAAGCTTGAGTCTGGGGTAGTATACTGTGTCATCGGTGCAAGTGTAACTGTAACCATGTGAACTGTCTATTGAAGTTTTACTAAATAGTAAAATACACATTTTACTTGTGACTCAACATTTGTGAATAAGGGCCGACTAAAAGCAGCACCGCTCCTGAATGCATATAGCGGAAGTACTGCATACCCTAACTCTTATGGTATCAACTAATGTCTATTTCATCTCTCTCTCTTTTTTTTTTAAAGGAGATGGCTTTGGTGGCCCCTGAATCCCCATCAGAGCAGGCCAGAAGAGTCTTCCAGACCTTTGACCCTGAAGGTAAAGTTAAAAGCATTTAATCAGTTTTGTGTATGAGAGAGAGGATAAAAGAGTGAAGAAACTCAAGATGTCAACCCACCCCCACCCCCCCCCCCCCACCCCCGCAGCTGAAACAACATTTCCTCCTCAGAGAGGAAGATGAGATTTAGCTCCACCAAACGCAGAGCAGCTTAATTATTTATTATCTCTTCACCATATCATGAGAGTGCAAAGATCCATCCCTTAGTATGTTTATTTATGTATTACTGTAGCAGAGGACAAGAGATGTTTTTACCAGCCATTTTCATTTCTACAATTTAAAAAGGGGACTAAAATGTGTAAAGCATTCAAAGGAATAGTTCACCCAAAAATAAAATTTCTTTAATCATTTACCCACCCTCATGCGTTCACAGATGTTTATGTCTTTCTTTCTTCTGCAGAACACAAAATAAGATTTTTAAAAGACTAACTCCACTCTGTAGGTCCATACAATGTACTGTAAGTAAATGGGGTCCAAAACTTTGAAGCTCCAAAAAGCACAAAGTCAGTACAAATGTAATCCATAAGACTCCAGTTGAATAATTCATGTCATCTGAAGAGACCCACTTTTATTTACTCTACATATTGCCATTGCATCTGTTCTCACCCAAGACCAATTGGATCACCTCAGAAGACATGGATTAAACCACTGGAGTCTTATGGATTTCTTTTGTGCTGCCTTTGTGCTTTTTAGGCCTTTAAATTTTTGGACTCCATTGTATGGACCTACAGAGCTGAGATATTCTTCTCAAAATCTTTGTTTATGGAGAGTCCTCATAATGATAGGAGCACCAACGTGTGTGTGTGTCTGTGTCCGTGTGTGTCTTAAATAAGAGTCAGTCATGTGTGTGGAGCAGATTCGGCCGCAGGCACGAGGCCGCAGGTAATTACAGCCATACTGATATATACAACAGTTCAACGAACAAGTACATTTTAAAAAATTAGGAAAACCAAGTATGGTCATAAAAACGCATTTGTGCATGGAACTACTTTCTTACGCGATGAGTCAGAATCTGCCGGTTCAAAACAAATGATGTATCCAAGCCTCTGTTAGTAATTCAAATCAGAAATAGTATCACGGCTTGTGCTGTTTCTAACAAGTTTTTGGATAAACCAGGATAGGCGGCTGGATGTGTGTCTGTGTCTGTGTCTGTGTCTGTGTCTGTGTGTGTGTGTGTGTGTGTGTGTGTGTGTGTGTGTGTGTGTGTGTGTGTGTGTGTGTGTGTGTGTGTGTGTGTGAGAGAGAGAGAGAGAGATATGGAGCATGTGCGATCACCTGTTGCCACACCCAATCAGCGATTCTGTCAGATTTCTCAGTGGAAAATAGACATCCAAGCGGGGCTATTCCTCTCTATTTTGTGGTAGCCGGTGCGCAAGAGTCATTCACTATAGAAACAGCGGTTTATAGACGTGGTTTAATCCATGTCTTCTGAGGTGATCCAAACGGTCTTGGGTGAGAACAGACCAAAATGTATCTAAATTTTCACAATAATTCTAGACATCAGCAGTCTATATATATATATAAGTTATATATATATATATTAGTTATATATTAGTTCAGTGACTACAATTTTCATGATTTTCCCACAGTGTCTCCTTAAACAGACAGATATCAGCAGTAAAGACTAGACTTCACTCTCACACACTCTTCTTTACAGCCAACAACATATAGTTTCACATGAGACCACGTCCCATGTGTTGAAGTGTGTTTAGGTCAATGTAGCCAGTGTATGAAAAATGCATCAATTGATGAGCTAAACTGTACAAATGAATTGTAATCAAAACCAAGATGATCCTGTTATTTCGACAGCATTTCACGTAGTGAATTTATCGAATACAGAAACAGTAGAAATGTCCTCATACTGATCTTATAGCTAATTTTTATTTAAAAGTTTGCAATGCTTTATCCTCAAGTCTTCACGCTGAAAACACAGAAACCATTAGCTTGATGAAGACCTGAAAGGTTTACATGCAGTAAGTAGATTAAAAAAATTGGACAGCAATAGCGTTGGTATGTTTTTACTCTTTTATATAGTGTTCTGCATTGTATAGTGTGTTTTATAGTGTGTGTGTGTGTGCGCACGCTGCATTGTGTCCTGAACTACCCAACTTTGGTATGATGTACACACTTTTTTTATAAAATTATTCCAATTTATAGAACATGACTACAGATTTCTCTCCCTTTAGTAATCATTGCAGACTTAAACTCAAGATAGCCCATATACGATAAACAGCCAGCAGTATTTTATATCACCAGTGCTGCTGAGGATTTGTGGAAGGCCTCATATGATCATTTATCATTTAGGATAGTCAATGTGCTCAGATCGCAAAGTCAGCAATATGTAGCTTTATGAACAAAAACCCTGATGGTCCGTTAGTCATCTGTAGTGCAGTATTTCTTTGTCTTTTTTTTTTGGGCATCTCAACATTAAAAGAAATAAGCAAGAATATAAAATGGATAGGAAATATGCAGGAGAGGATAGAACCCCTTGGCTTATTTGAATACCTCACCTTTTCAATAACAAACATGTAATTGGATAAAAAAAATTAGATCAGAAGTATAATAGTAAAGGCATATTCATGAGATATAAAGTAAAAAGTACTTAAAGGGATATTTCAGGTGCAATACAAGTTAAACTCAATCAACAATAGTTGTGGCATAAAGTTGGTTACCACCCAAAAAAAAAAAGAAGAAATGTGAAGCTTAGACTGTAATTTTATTAAAGCACTTTCTTCTGATTAAATGTATTTGTGCTGTAAAGTTGTTTATATCGTAATTTTTACAGTAAATTTATGTTTTGTTAACATTACAGTGTTGTAAACATTACAAGTGTAATTTTACAACGATGCATCGATCAAATCACCATCATGTCATCGATTCAATGCGTAAACATTGTATATTTTTTTAAGATGCATCTTTATTGTAAAATTCTCTTGCCAGCCATGTCCATGTCCACAGGTGATGCAGTAACCTTCATGATATTCATCTCACTAGCGCTAAATATGCTTCTCATTTGGCCACACGTATCTGCGCGGAATGATCGAAGCCTGAAGTATCTTCTGCTCCATCCGTGGATGGCCGTTAACAGGGATGCGAGCTCTAAAATTGGGCTTCCCTCGATATAGTAGCGCATTTGAATTCTACATGAGAATTTTATAATTTAAAGCGTTATGGAGCAATTCATCCAACTCAAACGGCTGAATAGCTGCGATATTCTGAACAGCGCTGATGAGGGAAAGAGAAAACTGCCCTTCACCAACATCAATTACAAGACTTATCACATCTACGCATAAACACCCTTGCTAATATTAGTCACAGTAAACTGTAACATAATTTTTCAATACAACTTTTTAAGTTGTAGCCAAGAAAAAAAACACTACCCAGATTTTTACTTTTGTTTTTTTTTTTTCTAAAAAAAATAAAAATCAATTATGGTAATAAATATTATGCCACAAATGCTGTTGAATTAACTTATTTGTATTGAACCTGTAAATATCTTTTACACAGGAATTTGGAGAGTTTGAGTGTAAGATTTGAAGACTTGGTTCATCAGGGCAATCCTCGATCTGTGTTTGAAGTTATTTATGGAGGTTGACGTTTTAGCAATGTGTCTAAAGTAATGAATCTCTATACTTGATGGAGAATTGACAATGTGTCTTTATATCATATTTATATTTATATCCTTTGTCCAGGCTTTGTAGCTTGAATTGTTATTTTCTGCCCTACTTTTTCTTTGGTATTTATTGCTTGCTTGCTTTATAAAAGGCAGATCTCGTATTAAGCCAAGACTCCTGGGGAGAATCAAGAGAAGAGGTTGGGAGGGCCATTTGATGGAAAAAACAAGAACTTAGAGCAGAGATGTCCCACTGCACTATATCATAACTGTCTGGGAGAAGAGGGCTGTCTGTGTATATATATATATATATATATCACTAGATATGTAATAAACTTGCAGTGATAGCCCAGACTCCTCCAATGTATCACAGTGTTGTCAATATTATGATATATTCTTACTTGGATGCATGCATGTTTACTCTGCTATACTTGGAGCACAAAATTATCTGCCAAAATCTGTTATTTTTTTATTTTTTGGGGGGGACATCCTCTATCTCTAAAACCAGTAAGGTTTTAGTTTTTCATTACTTATAGGTTTTATCTTAGTTTTAGTTTTTATATCAAGTGATGCATATAGAATGGGGAAAAAAGGCATTTGTGCAATGTGGGTCGTATAGTTGGACACCCAAATGTACAGTTTGTAAATAATACTTATCATATTAAAAATCTTCATTTTAATAAGACCAAGTGAATTTCTTTACTGATATTACAGTAGACGAAAACACATAATTCTGATTTTAGTAAGCTTATTTTTTTAATTTTTTTTAACTTTAACCACAAAGTCCTCTTTAGTGCATTTGATGAGAAAATAAGTCTTGTCGCAACTCTGAAAACTGAACATCAAACAAAACTCAACCAATTCCAAATGAAATGTAAAACAAATCACTGATTGATGGTTCAGAATTGACAGAAGTAAGAATAAATTACTGGATATTATATTGTTTCTGTTTTCTTTGTTTTAACATCATGCATTGGTCCCAGACACTATTGAAATGCTAGTGCATTTACTATAGGGTGACTTGATTTTGAAAGTCTGAAACTGGGACACCTGGGGGGTTTGCGATACATATACATACATACATATATATATATATATATATATACACACACACACATTTGAAGTCAGAAGTTTACATTCACTTAGGTTGAAGTCATTAAAATGAATATTGTAAGCACTCCACATATTTAATATTAGCAAACTTTAGTTTTGACAAGTTGTTTAGGATATCTATTTTGTGCATGACACAAGTAATTTTTCTAACAATTGTTTACAGACAGATTGTTTCACTTTAATTGACTATCACAATTCCAGGGGGTAAGAAGTTTACATGCACATGCAAGTTAACTGTGCCTTTAAGCAGCTTGGAAAATTCCAGAAAATGATGTCAAGCCTTTAGACAATTAGCCAATTAGCTTTTGATAGGAGGTGTACTGAATTGGAGGTGTAACTGTGGATGTATTTTAAGGCCTACCTTCAAACTCAGTGCCTCTTTTCTTAACATCTTACGAAAATCAAAAGAAATCAGCCAAGACCTCAAAAACAAAATTGTGGACCTCCACAAGTCTGGTTTATCCTTGGGAGCAGTTTCCAAACGCCCGATTGTACCACGTTCATCTGTACTAACAATAATACACAAGTATAAATGCCATGGGACCACGCAGCTATCATACCGCTCAGGAAGGAGATGCATTCTGTCTCCTAGGGATGAACGTAGTTTGGTGTGAAAAGTGCAAATCAATCCCACAACAACAGTAAAGGACCTTTTGAAGATGCTGGAGGAAACGGGTTGAAAAGTATCTATATCCACAGTAAAATTAGTCCTATATTGACATAACCTGAAAGGCTGCTCTGCGTAGAAGAAGCCACTGCTCCAAAACCGCCATTAAAAAAAAACAGACTTCAGTTTGCAAGTGCACATGTTGACAAAGATCTTGGAGAAATGTCCTCTGTTCTGGTGAAACAAAAATTTAACTGTTTGGCCGTAATGACCATTGTTGTGTTTCGAGGAAAAAGGGTGAGGCTTGCAAGCCAAAGAACACCATTCCAACCGTGAAGCATGGGGGACCCCAAGCATACCTCCAAAGCTGTGGCAAAATGGCTTAAGGACAACAAAGTCAAGGTATTGGAGTGGCCATCACAAACACCTGACCTCAATCTGAAAATTTGTGGGCAGAGCTGAAAAAGCATGTGCAAGCAAGGAGGCCTAAAAAGCTGACTCAGTTAACACCAGTTCTGTCTGGAGGAATGGGCCAAAATTCCAGCAACTTTTTGTGAGACGTTTGTGGAAGGCTACCCAAAATGTTTGACCCAAGTTAAACAATTTAAAGGCAATGCTACCAAATACTAACAAAGTGTATGTAAACATCTGACCCACTGGGAATGTAATGAAAGAAATAAAAGCTGAAATATATCATTTATTTTTCTGACATTTCATATTCTTATAATAAAGTAGTGATCCTAACTGAATAAAAGAAAGGGAATGTTTTCAAAAATTTAATTTCAAGACATGTAAAAAACTGAGTTTAGATATATTTGGCTACAGTGTATATAAACTTCTGACTTCAACTGTATGTGTATATATATATATATATATATATATATATATATATATATATATATATATATATATATAGATAGATAGATAGATATATATAGATATATATATATATATAGATAGATAGATATAGATATATATAGATATATACAAACACACACTGGCGTCCAAAATTTTGGAATAATGTTCAGATTTAGCTGTTTCGAAAGGAAATTGGTACTTTAACTCACCAGTGGCATTTCAGCTAATCACAAAGTATAGTCAGGACATTTCTGATGTAACAGCACCATCACTATTTGAAAAAAGTCATTTTTGGAAAAATCTAGACACTAACACCTCATTCTTGAGAAATCATTCTAAATTGCTAATTTGGTGCTAGAAAATCACTTTCCATTATATCAAACACTGTTTGCTGAAAGCTGTTTGGTTTGTTAAATGAAGCTTAACATTGTATTTGTGTTTGAGTTGCAACATTATGCAGTAGACTGGCTTGTCTTAAGGTCAATATTAGGTCAAAAATGGCAATAAAAGAAAACGCTTTCTCTAGAATCTCATCACCCAATCATTGTTTTGAGGAATGAAGGTTATACAATGCTTGAAATTGCCAAAAAACAAAACTGAAGATTTCTTTCAAAGGTGTACACTACAGTCTTCAAAGCCAAAGGACAACTGGCTCTAACAAGGACAGAAAGAGATGTGGAAGGCCAGATGTGTACAACTAAGCAAGAGGATAAGTACGTTTGAGAAATAGATGCCTCACATGTCCTCAGCTGACAGCTTCATTGAATTCTACCCACTCAACACCAGTTTCATGTACAACAGTAAAGAGAAGACTCAGGGGTGCAGGTCTTATGGGAAGAATTGCAAAGAAAAAGCCAATTTTGAAACAGAAAAGCTTGGAGTGGGCAGATAATTGGAAAAGAGTGTTATGGATCTTTATTAAAATTTAAAAAAAACTTACAATAACATGGTTGCATAAGTGTGCACACCCTCTTATAACTGGGCATATGGCTGTGTTCAGAATTAACCAATCACATTCAAACTCATGTTAAATAGAAGTCATTACACACCTGCCATCATTTAAAGTGACTCTGATTAATCACAAATAAAGTTCA
>JAVLUX010000014.1:19482929-19750429 GCA_032164185.1 Moxostoma hubbsi | reverse complement strand
TGTCAGGATGAGCCTGCAGGAAGGGTACCACATGAAGGAGGAGGATATCTTCCCTGTAACACATAGCATTGAGATTGCCTGCATTGACAACAATTTCAGTCTGATGATGCTGTGACACACCGCCACAGGCCATGGACCCTCTACCTCCCTCTACCTCAAATTGATCATGCTCTAGAGGAAAGGCCTTGGTGTAACGCTCATTCCTACAATGATAAACACGATAGTCATCCAACCATCACCCCTGGTTTGACAAAACCACGACTCGTCAGTGAAGAGCACTTTTTGCCAGTCCTGTCTGGTCCAGCAAAGGTGGGTTTGTGCCCATAGTCAACATTTTTACCGGTGATGTCTGGTAAGGACCTGCCTTACAACAGGCCTAAAAGCCCTCAGTCCAGCCTCTCTCAGCCTATTGCAGACAGTCTGAGCACTGATGGAGAGATTATGCGTTGCTGGTGTAACTCGGGCAGTTGTTGTTGCCATCCTGTATTTGTCCCGCAGGTGTGATTTTGGGATATACCGATCCTGTGCAGGTGTTGTTACACGTGGTGTGCCACTGCGAGGACGATCAGCTGTCCTTCCTGTCTCCCTGTAGCGCTCTCTTAAGCGTCTCACAGTTTGGACATTGCAATTTATTGCCCTGGCCACATCTGCAGTCCTCATGCCTCGATGCAGCATGCCTAAGGTATGTTCACGCAGATGAGCAGGGACCCTGGGTTTTTATAACTGTGACATTAATTGCCTACCGTCTGTAAGCTGTTAGTATCTTAACGACTGTTCCACATATGCATGTTCATTAAAAGTTTATGGTTCATTAAACAAGCAAGGAAAACATTGTTTAAACCCTTTACAATAAAGATTTGTAAAGTTATTTGGATTTTTACAAAATTATCTTTAAAAAACAGTGTCCTGAAAATGGGATGTTTCTTTTTTTCTGAGTATATATATATATATATATATATATATATATATATATATATATATATATATATATATATATGTGTGTGTGTGTGTGTGTGTGTGTGTGGAGGGAGATCCCCTCGCAATTTGACCGATCTGGAACGTTTTTGCAAAGAAGACTAGGCAATATGTGCCAAGCTAAGAGACTCTTATCCAAACAGACTGAGTGCTGTAATAAAATCAAAGAGTGCTTCAACTAAGTATTAGTTCAGGGATGTGCTCACTTATGCAGTTAGGTTATTTTTTTAATTATTTTTTTTTTTTATGGTCATAGTGTTTGATAATTACCTCGTTACGCACCACTATTGGATGTCAAAAGAGAAAACTTTTTGTACTTCCAAATTCCATACACAGTTAAACATAAGATGAAGTATTTAATACACATGTCATGTGTCCAAAAGAGAAAGCAACACACATCTTTAGGTGTCTGACAGTAAGAACCCCATTCAGCATTTAATATCTGTGACTGCAATCACATTTGAAAGGTCAGAGTTTTTAATACCTGTAATGTTCGGACTGTTCTTGCACTTCTCTCTTAAATTATCCTTCTTATTATCTGCATGTTAGGAAACCAGAGCCTGTTCTCAGTATGTTGCACTTTTCCATGTATTTGCACACGGAGTGTTTCTTTCTGTGCCCTAGCCTTAATTTAATCTCAAAATCACATGTTTGTGGCTGACACTTTTGTTTATCACACTGGATAAGATTTGATGCTAAATAATAGGTGTGTGCCTGGTTTTGGAACAGTTTGTGCTGTTTTCATGCTGGATATGATGTTCCACAATGATGTAGAAACTGACACAAGATGTTTTTGTGTTGGACTAAGTTTAAGCCACATCCACTCCTGACAGTCAAGAAGTCATACGTTGTGTGCAATTACACTTGCATATTTCAAGGCAGCTGAAATTAATCTGGTCTGCTCTGACACCAGTTATGTAAATGGAGCCGCCTCAAACATATGAACTCACCACAGTATCCACTGAAGCATGTATGTAATGCTTCATCTAGTTTATCTTTCTTCTGAACCTCTCTGCCCTCCTCATTTTCTCTGTCTCAAGATACAGGGATAACACATCCGCAATGGTAACAATAATCAGAGGGGACAGAGAGTGCAGGAGTAATTCTGTATTGTTTGGTGTGTATCATGTTCTGTGTCGTATGTGAATGTGTGGGTGCAGAAGGAATAAATAAAGAGTTTAAAGAGAAAGCATGTTGGCACTAAAGAACCCCCCCCCCCCCTGTGTTTATATCACTTTACACAGTCTTTAAAAAACGTTAATCAGTTAATGGATATAGCAAAGACAGCATATTGCACAATTTTGTAAGTGTAGGTCCCAAGTAAATACAAATTTTTTTAATTTTGGGTCCTTGGCTGAGAAAGTTTAAGAACCTCTGCTTTAGATGCTTTGAGGGCAAACATCTCTGCTTTTTTGATGTGTCATGCTGCTAGTTACAACTCGATTACGGCCACAGATTCTACGGTACTATTCAAATTTCCTGTCTGTATGTAATTTCAAGTGGTTGTAGGGATATTTATTGTTCTAAATCCAGTCACCACAGGAAAGATGGAAAAGAGTTAGCAGGCCAACTGCTCAGCAAACATCCTTTCTGACACTTGAAAGCTGTGCAGATAAAAGGACACTAAACACACCATGGATCCATTTATTTATCACCCATTATCTGTGCGTGTTTGTGTGCATGGTTGATGAAATGTCTGTTAACGTGGCTTCAATTGGAGAGATGAAGCTCAGGTTTTATTGTGAGCATAAGACACAGGCATACAGTGTGTGTGGGTGGTGATCAGACTCCTGAAGCTCTAACATTCTGCCTCTTTACACTTTCTCCTCATCTTCAGATAACGGGTTCATTCCAGACACACTGCTTGAAGATGTTATGAAAGCTTTGGATCTCGTCTCAGAGCCAGACTAGTAAGTTTTTGTGTGTGCATGTGTAACGTTTTCGATTATAAAATGGATAGTTCCGGTCCTGAATGTGATCCAGCTGTATTAAAATACACAATATAGTATACTATGTCACAAAAGAACTGTTTACTTAGCAACTGTGGATATCTGTGCAATGCCCGCCCCGACTGTTAACGTTAGCACTAGGTAGGCTTATACGTCAAGGATTGTATATTTTTCGGAATGATAACTTTTTAATGGTTTATTTTTTTTAATTATTACATTTTTGTTAAAGGTACAGTTTCCCTAGAAATTAAAATTACATTATTTACTCACCATCATGCCATTCCAAACCTGTAAAATTTACTTCCATGGAACATTAAAGGATTATTTTTTAACATCTTCACACGTCTTTTCGCTATAAATGAAAGTGAATAGTGACTCCGGACCTTCAAGCTCTATAAAGGACAACAAAATAAAGTAGATTTTGTGCACAATTTTCCAAAATATTTCAAGCCATACAATCACGTTGTGTGATTAACAGACCAAAATTTAAGTTGTCATACACTTTCAAATTGGCATTATGTCATTTTCTTATATGCGCTTTTTATGGAAGTTGATCAGTGGTTTGATAAAAACAAAGTGATTGTCCTTTCTGGAGCTGGACAGCCAAGAGTCACTATTCACTTTCATTTTATAGTGAAAAGACTATTGAAGGCTTAAAAAGAAGCAAAAAGGCTGTTTCACTGTGACTAGATATTTCTTAATTAAAACACAAGAGCTACATGGCATAGGTTAGGATGCAATTTAATCAGTCTACTGACACATGTTGAGCAGAGAAGAGAAATAAAGAGTAAAATCCTCCTTCATATAAGCCCTTTTTAAAGCCAAATTTAACACTTGTTGAGTCTCTTTGAAGCCTTCACCTCCTAAAAGCTTCACCCCCAACTGAAATCTGTGATTTCAAGCCACCTGCTTTTTAAATCATTTTAACAGATTGAGAGACAACTTTATAAAGAGTTCTTTATATGAAAGTTAACATTTCAGAATTAGGTTAAGGTCCTGTATTTGATTTACACAATACCAATACCTGTTTTATCAAAAGTAGTTTGTCGAGTGTCGATGAAGTCTGTGCCTTTCTTTTGCCTCTTATGAAACTACATAAATCAAAATCAGCATTTTGGCAAACAGTTATTGTATTTTTTCTGTGAGCTTTAAAGTGACCTGTGATTGCATAAAAAGCATTTATCATCCTCTGATTACCAAGTTTGTGTCTGAGAAATGTTGTAATGTTGTCGGTCTTGTTTTATTCCTTAAAAAGGAAAGGTTGACTCTTTTAACATCACTGAGCTTGTTTTGAAACAATATTTCTCAGATTCCATGCATTACTCACTGTTATATTTAGTATCTGAACATAGCTACATTATGACTACAGCCTTAGACAACTTATCTCATTGCTTAACGATGCCAGTGACCCGTTCACGCTGAAACACGCATACGTGCGTGCCATGCACACAGTATCCTGAGGTCCACCTCTTATGCATCTTTGTACCTCTCTCTCTCTTTCTTATGCACACACAGTGTGAATCTGATGAAAAGTAAATTGGATCCAGAGGGGTTGGGCATTATTCTGTTGGGTCAGTTTCTGCTGGAGTTTTTCCCTGATCAGGTAATACACAACACATCAAAATGAGGCTCAAGTACAGTATTTAATGTCACAATACATTTGCTGACTTAAGACACACAGCCAGTCTCTTTCTCCACTTTTCTCCTGTCTCTGACTATATAGCTGTAATTTTTCCTCCCCCACGAATCATGGTCTTGCTCAACCCTCTTTACGTTTATACTGTTTTTTGTTGGTGATTGTTCAATGTTCAAATAAACCTACAATCAGCCCCAGATTTAATCTATGCACATGTAGCCCCTCTGAGAGGGAGAGAGAGAGAGAGAGAGAGAGGGAGAGGGAGAGAAGGGTGGTGGAATGAGAGAGAGAATCTGAGGGTTTCAGTTAGCTTGGAGTTGCAGCTCTACAGCTTTTTGTTAAATAGATAAGGGCTTGAGGGATGCATACAAAAAAGGCTTCAATTTACTATCAAATCAAATACTCTAACCCTGTTTTAGGCCCACTCAAACAAAAGCACACACTCGGCTCACTGTTGTATTTTTGGCAGTGAGGCAGGCATGTGGCATAGGGCTAGACAGAGGTATTTGGCTCCTATCAAAAGTGTGTGCCTGGGTCTTTCTGCTGGTTTGAGTGTGTCTGGGGTGTTTTGGAAACGGTTTGCAATCGGGCCTTTTTAGCAGATGAACAGGGAGTGATGTGATTGTTTTGGATTTAAGCCTGGCATACAGTGTGTAAGTTCTGACACTCGGTATGCTATGAGCTCCCTGCACACGTTACAAGTCAGTTTATCTGAAAATCATACAGGTGCAATCGTACACAACACGACTTTATGACATGGCGAATTCCGGAGAAATGGCATGGAGAAATCACATTAATTTTCATGCCATTTATCATTAAAAGGCATAAAGCCAGAAGAGGATATTGCTTTAATTCCTCGTAGCTTGCAGTTTAGAAATAAAAAAGAAGACTGGCATGGACAGGGGCTACATTAGCTAAAAACTCATCTGCCGATTTAAAAAAGAAAAAAATAATAATATTATTATTATTATTATATGATAATTATTACAAATGCTGTCCAACAGATTCAGATTTCAAAGGAAGTCTGTGTAATTTCATGACTGCATACATCAGTCATAATGTTGCTACCAGTATTGCATGATAATAAAGTGTACAAAATGAACTTCAGATTAAAAAAATTAAAATTTGCTCACCATTTCTGTTGTTTATACTTGGAAATAGTAAGGGCAAATAGGACATTTAGTGCAGAATTCCGAGTTATTTTAGTGGAGTAGGTTACCTGTATTTTTCAGCTTTAGATGTAGGCTACATCTTTATCATTCATTTGTGACACTACTTGCATGTTGATATCTGACATTCTGAAGAAGATCTGTGAGGTCTTGTCCATGTGAATGCACTTTAAAGCCGCATGTTGCAAAGTTTAAAAATCTTGTTTTAGTGCAGCGGTTGATTGGCAAGTAGAACTTTCAACCTGGAAGTCCTTGGTTTCACCAGACATGCACTTGGGGAGTTAAAATAAATCACATATCACTTATCCACTATCGTGTGCATATACAATTAGAACAGATGCTATATCCCCCTTAATGAAGCCCTAGAACTAAAACAAATGCAAGTATGATGAATAAAAATAGACCATGACAGAAATGTTAAAACTGTTCATCAGAGTGATAAAGATTGTTTTTTACCGTATGGCAAATGATTTGATTGAAGAACAGAGAACAACATGGCCTTTCTGTAGAATCATTCCCAGTGATGTGGTCGTGAATAATATGGGAAAAACTGTTTTAACATGATTCACTTTCTCCAAATGTGTAACAGCTTCATGAACACAACAGTTTTCATTGATCGTGTGAGTTGTTACACCTTCTCCTGATTGGTCAACTTCAGGTAGATCGCCAGATCGGCTCATTCAACCACAAACACCTCACGAATTCAAGCTGACAGCGTCCACATTTGTTTGCCATTTTTCTGAAATTATCAGGAGGTCATGAGCTGCTCATAAGCCTCTCGGCTCCACTTGTAATTCCTCTCACACAATGCGAGGCATGACCACACGAGCACCAACGATTTCCACGCAATCTCTCCAGACTGGAAAAAAACAATTGGGAGCTCTCACAACAGCTAAAAATCGCATCATGTACGCCCGCCTTTAAAGCATTGTATTTTACTTTGCTGTCAGTCTGGAGTATGTCTTTAGAACAAAAACCCAATGTTTCATACTCTCTGGTCTCTCTGGAGGGAGTTTATGGAGTGTGTTGTGATTTGTTTGAGATGGAATGAGTTGCTTTGGCTGTAAGTTTTTTTTTGGCATGCTATCCACCCTTAATTTTCAGCATAACTAGGGTGCCGCCATTTTCAATCTTGAATGTGGACTTCTTCGGGTAAAAGCCACCTTCAGCCTTTTCAGCAATGCGAAAATGCTACTTTATGCTGCTATATATTGCAGGCTGCAATATTGCATTATTTTTATAAACATTCGTTTGGACTGAATATAGTTTTACCATATCACATTTTGCCATCGTTTTATCACACGCAGTTGCATAGGCATACAACTGCATCAATGAGAGATCAGGCGCTGAAACTCTTAGCTCTGTCCGTCACGGCTACTACAAACTTTACACAACCAGGAGAGACCAGATAGCTGCTGGGAAATGCTGCTTTAACTTTCTTTGCACCAAAACTGCATCTTGTTTCATCTTGGCAAAGATAGTTTAATGAAGAACAAAACAAAAAAGACAAACTCACAAAGGTGGCGGACAGCTGCCCGTAAATCTCTCTCTCTCTGTCACACTGCAGTCTACAGTCGGCCTTTATCCCTCTCTGAGACTTGATTAGCCTGATTAGGGGCCGGGTGTGTAGCATCACGACCCGGCCCCACCCTCCGTCCTGTCACAATTGCCTTTTGAAAAATAAATAAATAAAGGCATCATCAGAGGTACGTATGAATGGGGATTTTCATGGAGACATGGAAATACTGCATCGTCACACTCTCGTTAAAGAGGCTGGTTTTATTATCGTCTCTTCAATACAACACACAGAAACAAATGAATGATTTACTTAATCTTTTACTATAAATGCTGACACTAGGCAATTATACGTTAGGATTATATTCTGCTCTACATGCTGTGGTTGTGTGATAGTTTATAAGTCCATATCACAAAATTCTGACATTATTATCTTTGTTGTTTACGTTGTGGTCAATGACAGTGGAACTTTGTCACACTTGCTGGAAATGCAGCCACTTGCTTTATAAATTGAGCCAGATCTATGCAGTATTTCTCACTTTGGACATATAGCTGTTATAATCTACTCTCTAGACTCAGACATGAACTGTAACAAATGCTATATGGCTTGGCAACTAGATTAAAACTGTACGTATTAGAATTTTCATAATTAAGGAAATGCAGACATTTAAAGACATTATTATCAAATGTCATTAAGGTGAAACTAATTAAAGTGTCTGAACATTGGTCTTTGTGTAAAGCTTTTATTCAAAAGTTATTAAAAACACATTGCTTTATGACATCAACTTGTATTCATCATCCACTCCATAAAGAAAAGTTCAAGGCATGGAATTAAACTTAAGTTTGCTTTTTTTAAATAAAATTATGTTGGACGATTATGCCCATTCATCTTGTGCGGCCTCATGCGAGGACTCGTTATTTTGGATTATTTTTGATGCACACAGTCAATTGACCAAACACCATGGTGTTAATTTCCTTGAACAGCTTCAACAAAAGTGCCTCTGTTTAGAAACCTCTTCAAACTTTTTCAATTAAACCCATTTGGTTGTGAAGAGAAGCATCTCTAGTTTTGTTTGATATGCTGCTTTTATATGGTTTTGTGCGCTCGGATGAGTGGTGTAGAGCTGTTTCCTGACAGATGTTCCAAAACATGTTCGATAACTTTTCAGAGTAACAAATATGTGGGTCATTTTGCTAAATTTTTGTCACATTTTTTGTATATTTTTGTTTGTTAACAACACTGTACAATAAGGTGCTATTCGTTAAAATTAGTAAATAAGAATAAATGTATTCATCCAAAAGCTGAAGAATGTAGCATTCAGAAGCTTTATATGGAGTTAGGATGAAAATTAGGTGCATTTCAAACTGTTCTGAGACCAGTGCAGACAGACAGCACACTGGAGGTTAAGTCATTCACTAAATGGGGAGCATGGGTGCATCCTATAGCTTTCCTATGTACAGGCACGGATTTGGAAAGCAGAGGCCCCTGGGCACAAAATCTTGGAGCCCCCCCCCCCCCCCCACCTCCCTCCAAGAACTCGTGGCCCAAACTCAAACAGAATCATAATTTTTAGAAACAGTAAAAGGAAGCTGTTGGTTTTTCTTTAGTTTAAAACAAAACCACTTCCTCCAACTCCATTTCTTGTGATGTTAACTGTGACAGCAAAGGAGATCTATAAATATCTATAAAAAAATGACATATGTTTCATGTTTCGGTGATAAGTATTTGCAGAGTTTCAGTTCATTATTGTGACGTGTTTCAGAAATATGCTCGTGGAGACAGAGACGTCTGATAGCTCACCTTATTTATTTTCTTTATTTTACAAAAGCACAAGGTTTTGTTGTTATTGTTAGTGTACACAAATAAAAGTAGACCCTTTATAGTATCTAATGATGTCTTACACTTATCTGTATGCCCCAAAATGAGAATTCTTTGTTTCCGCTGTAAAGACAAAAAATCCAGCAGGAGGCGCCGGTGCGTCCGTTGACCCCAGAGGGTTAATCAACGGAAGGTTCTAAAAATATTAAAAACAACAAAATGATACTTCTCTGCAGTGAACTGACGGAGAAAAAACAAAGATATAGGCTACTTTTAAAATATTATGTGAAATATTATGTAAAAGTACCCTGAACGAGAGAATGACTCCCACATATTATGCATTGATAAGCCTAGACCACATATCTGGTCATAAAAATGAACAGTCAACATTAATACAACAACGTTACATGATTTAAAAAGCAACTAATCATACGGGGACAGAGGGGTGGTGAAATGCAGGTGCTGGACTCTACACTGCAAAAAGTTATTTTGAAGACAAGTATTTTTGTCTTGTTTTCCAGTAAAAATATCTAAACATTCTTAAAACGTGATTTATTTACATGACGAGCAAACTGGCATGATATTTTAAGTCTAGTTTTTAGAGAAATCTAACCAAATTTAGTGAGATTTATGCCAATGTTAATTTATGTTTGCCAATGGAGTAAGAAAAACAAACTTAATTTAAAGAGAAAACAAGTTTATTTTGCCTACCCCATTGTCAGATTTTGTTTCTGTTTTTTAGTCTAAATTCACAAAATTTAGTCAGATTTATCTTAAAACAAGACTTAATATCTTATCCCATTTTGCTTGACATGTAAATAAATCATGTTTTTTGTCTCTCCAGCCGGGCTGATGTTCTCTGTCTTGTCGTGCTGGTGCTGATGCTCAGGTTCATCTGAAATAGCAAGGCTGGATGTTGTGTTAAAATCCTCTTCGCTAGCATCACCGCAGGCGCTGCCAGGCTCTTTATTTGCGTCGAGCTGACTTTCGAAAAAAAGTGGAGATGGTTGGAATATTTCTCCTAATTAAATCCTCTCTGCTATCCTTCTCCCTTTTAGCTTTCCATTTGTGGCTCCACTGCTCCACCGTTTTTCGATGTCCTCAATTCTCTTTTTTTCACACTATCTTCTACTGCCGGTCCTGCCGCTATCAACAGTTTGCGCGGTAACCTGACTCATTGTCATCATCAGACACAGCCGACACAGCCAAAAAACTGATCATGATACTTTTTTGTGCGCAAATAAATTATTTGTTTGATATGCTGCTTTTATATGGTTTTGTGCGCTGATAAACATGAAGTACTCGGATGAGTGCTGTAGAGCTGTTTTCTGACAGATGTTCCAAAACATGTTCGATAACTTTTCAGAGTAACAAATGTGTGGGTCATTTTGCTACATTTTTGTCACATTTTTTGTATATTTTTGTTTGTTAACAACACTGTACAATAAGGTGCTATTCATTAACATTAGTAAATGAGAATAAATGTATTCATCCAAAAGCTGAAAAATGTAGCATTCAGAAGCTTTATATGGAGAGCTTTAGCTTTCCTATGTAAAGGCATGATTTGGAAAGCAGAGGCCCCTGTGCACAAAATCTTGGAAACCCCCCTTCACCCCCCCTCCCAGAACTCGTGGCCCAAACTCAAACAGAATCTTAATTTTTAGAAACAGTAAAAGGAAGCTGTGGGTTTTTCTTTGGATTAAAACAAAACCACTTCCTCCAACTCCATTTCTTGTGACCTTAACTGTGACAGCAAAGGAGATCTATAAATATCTATAAAAAAATGACATGTTTCATGTTTCGGTGATAAGTATTCGCGGAGTTTTAGTTCATTATTGTGACGTGTAAATAAAAACAACTTAGTCCTGCTGTCCACATATGAGGACATACATTTTTAAGGAAAACTAATTTATTTATTTATTTATTTTTTTACTTGTTTATTAGGTGCTACTAATTACAAATAAAAAAATGAAATGGAAATGCACACAGAATTCATGCAGTGGTCTCAGGAGGTTAAAGCACCTTGTGATTTGCTTAGGGAAAGTAGTTGAAAAAACTAAGATGAAAGTGATTAAATCATAAAATAATAAAAAAAACACGTTCACCTTAAACCTTAAATTGAGCTCTAATTTATTTTCTTTAGGCAGCATTAACTGCATTAGTTAAACATAATACAAAAACAAATTTGATAACACAGTGGAAATTATTAGGCATCATTGGTGACCACAAGGTAATTTATTAAGCTTACACTCTATTTCTTTAAGCAAAGACTAAGTGAAGTAAATAAAATGTTGTAGCCGTTTTATGAAAGTAAAAATGATGTTGGTTGTGTAGAACTTTCTAGAGGTAATGGTTTATTTATATTTAAATTATTATTATTATTATGTTTACATTTATAATTGTCTTTATGATGTTCATTTGTATTGGCAATTTTCCACCTGTTGTCGTAGAAGGATACTTGTGTCACAGCAAATGAGGGTTGGTGGAAGGAGTTGAAAATGGTGAATGTTTGGATTTGAAGAGGTGGTTGTATATGATTTTTTACCACTTTATTTAAATTGCTTTTTCATTTCATTTAAAGTGTAATTTGAATTTAGGATTATCTTTATGTTTTCCGTGTTTCTATAAATTAATTTCCACGGCCTAACTGCCACACAAACAATTGTTCAAGAAAACTGCAATTCAAGGACGTGTTATCATTTAGGAAAGTGAAGAATGTGACGCCAGTTCTGCTTGGTTCAGATTTTAACCATATTATTTGTATAATAATTTTTAATCCTATTTTTTTATATTACTTGTGTCATGTAGGTAATACGTTTACTTAACGGGGCTCTGCAGTGGGCGCAGGGGGATTGACGATATAATCGGATATCATGATATTTTTCTTAAATTAAAAAAAAAATGCCATTTCTCCCAGTCCTAATCTGCACTGATGTTAAAGACCTGATGTTTTCACACACAAACATGCACAGTATATAGAAGCTTACATGTCCACACTGACACGTGTTCTCTTGCTGTTCCAGGATTCAGTGATTCCAGACTCATTTCCTGTATATCACTATAACGGCCTAAAGCAGTCCAACCACAATGAAAAGGTAAGACACACATTCACGCTTACTAATACCGATGCTCTAAGATCTCTATTTTTTATATTCTGCCTGCATATGTCACTAATAAAAAAATCTGTCGTTTCATCAGAACATTTATTACATTTCGATTCAAGATTACGAGGTCAAAAAAAAAAAAAAACATGCATGGATGAAGCGTTCACAATAAGATCAATATTATTTGCATTTAGAAAATTGGGTGCATTTTTACTTCATGCTGAATTTAAGTCTAGAAATGTGCTTTTGAATGCTCAACAGATTCCCTAAATTAATAATAAATTTCATAAAAAAATAAATTGCCATCATTCACTTAACCTCATTCATGCTTCTGTTATAAGTTATAAGACACGCGAGAACCTATTGTGCTTGATGTCACTGACGTAAAAAAGGCATGAAGTAATTTTGTTAACTACAATTTCTAAAGCTTAAACTAAAATGTATTAAAACGAAACAGAAACACACATGACCATGAAATAGACACTTAACTGTAGTAGCCAAACCATTGCTGAAACAAAGTGAAATTTAATTTCAAAATTACTATCATTGTGCTTGGTTTGAGTTTGTATATAAACATGCATTAAAATAGCCAGAAATCCTGAGGCTTCAGTTCAGTAAAATTGTTTTAGAGTAGATCATTTTGGCTTCACATATGCAGGACCTCTCCAATCATTTAGTCCACTTCAACCCTACCCCTTTCTTAAAAAAACCACAACCTTGCGTAGAGTTCAATGAAGCGTCAATCGCATGTTGGTGATGATGTCTAGGTGTATTTTCATCTGTTTTCCTTCAAATCTATTGTTCCTTAACACAAATTTCCTTGGTTATGGGTCAGCTGGCTTGAATTTAACATTTTGAATGAGGAGGCATAATGGCGAATTCGCGGTTGTGTTCGAGACATTTTACGGCTGAATTGCTGAGGAAATCAATACAATGCTATGCTTCGAATACAATGCTTCGAACGCCTCTGGAGTTATTTTTTAATGCAGTTATTTTGGGATGCACAGCACGAGTAAGTGGGTTTTTTTTACCCCTTTATTTTTAGTGTATTGAAAACGTTAAAATGTGGTTATCTTTTACTCACTCTTTTTTCAATTCTACAGCCTCTTCACAAGCAAAGTCCGTGATGTGCTCATGCATTTATGTTGTCAGTTTGATCTTAAATGTGTTCAGATTGCTGCTCAATTTCACCGATAACTGGCTCTGACTCGAGCAGCACAGTGGTGGGGGTGTGTGTCCATATGCAACGCCCATATTTTCACAATCCAATAAACAACCAATGGATAAACTGAAATCCCCACCCCACATTTTTTTCTTGTTCGATAAGCTGTTTCCCTCTGAAATCTGTTTATATTTAGAGTGATATGTAGACACATTGACATGTGCAGAGATAGCATGATGACCACAAAATAATAAAGGTATTTTTGTTGTTTATTTTATTTGTAATTTTTTTAATTTGTTATTATTTTTGTATTTGTTAGCAAAAACATTTTTTTAGCAATAATTTGTTCAAGGTTTCGTATTTAAAATATCCCTCATAATAAATCACTCAAAACAAAGAATCATATTCTGTGTCAGCCCCTTACAGACCCCTTTATGATCTCTGGTACTTATTCTTATGGTATGTCCTCTGTACTGCCACTGGTACTTGAGAGTTTTTTGTTACCGTCAAGACCTATTCCTCATTTTCCATGCACATCCCCATTAAGAGTACTAATGAAATTTAAATCCTTAAACACTAGAGAAAATCACACACCTTGACCACCTCATGCATTCATTTATCATATTATATTCTTACGGAAGTGTATGTGTCTAGAGAGATTGACAGACATTTAGGGATAATTGGCCGGAACTGCCACATCAGGCCCCTAAACACACACAGGTTACTCTTCATTACTCTGGCAAACTCATTAGCAGTAGCAGTAAAGTGTGCAGCCTTTGTTGTTGTGGCTTCCTCTATGACACTCGTATATTCACACGGGCCCTTTTTCAGGAACCAAATGCCCTGCAAAATGTTAGGATCTCTTCTGGCTGTAACATGGATCATACTGGCAATTGTAGTGAAAACCCAGGTTGCCTTTCTGTTCAAGTCATATTATCATCTGAAGGGAGTTGCTCTCATTATGTCATCCTCCTGCAGTTCTGCTTCATGTCACTTATAGATTGTTGACCACTGTCCCATGCTGTCAGAGCTATTCATTAACGATTTTAAATGGAGTGATGTGACAAAAAGCAAAAAAAAAAAAAATTTTAAGTTTACGTTTAAAAGCCCTGTATTGATGGCTGTAATTCAGTTTACTTCGACTGTCATTGACAAAGTTCCACATACCCTTGTCACTTGTGCATTCATTTTTTAAATATTTTGGCTAAATGTATTATGTGCAATCTATAGCATACACTCACCGGCCACTTTAAGGACACCTGTACACCATCAAATTCATGCGATTTATCTATTCAGTCAATCATGTTGCAGCATTGTAATGTATAAAATCATGGAGATCAGATGGGTCAGGAGCTTTAGTTAATGATCACATCAACCATCAGAATGGGGAAAAGATGTGATCTCAATGATTTAGACAGTGGCATGACTGCCAGACGGGCTGGTTTGAGTATTTCTGTAACTGCTGATCTCCTGGGATTTTCACGTGCAACAGTCTCTAGAGTGTAAAGAGATTGGTGTGAAAAAGGGAAAAAAAACATCCAACTAGTGACATTTCATGACAGAGGTCTGAGGAGAATGGCAAGACTGGTCGAAGCTGACAGGAAGGTGACTAACCAGAATAACCACATGTTACAACAGTTCTATGCAGAAAAGCATTTCTGAACATACAACACGTCGAACATTGAGACAGACGGGCTACAGCAGCAGAAGACCCCTCCGGGTACCACTACTGTCAGCTTAGAACAGGAAACTGAGGCTGCAGTGGGCACAGGCACATTAAAGCTGGACAGTAGATGATTGGAAAAACATTTCCTGGTCTAACAAATCTGGATTTGTAATGAGGTATTCAACTATTCGGTGGTTATTGCAATGATTAATCATTAGCTCTTAACCGACTATTCAGCTTGTTCCCTGACTTAAAAGGTTATATTAAATGTGCTTGCTAACAATAAAGAGGACAAAATCATCTTAAAAATACCTTTAATGACTCACTAAATTAAAGGAAAAAGTTTAATTCAGTAAAGAATTTCACTGCAAATAATCAGAAAGGTGTTTTTGTTTTGTTTTCCATTTAAAAATGTCGAAAAATTCTTAAAATAAGATACATTTATTTGAGAAGCAGCATATAAGATATTCTGACTTAAAGAGAATGTATCTTAAAGATAAGTGTATTTTGTATATAAGTGCATTTTTATATTCAAGATCTATTCTTTAAAATTGAGTCTAAATATTGTATATGCTGCTTCTCAGGTGAAAGCATCTTTTTTTTTTTTTTTTTTTTTTTTTTTTTTTACAGGATTTTTAGATATTTAAAAATATTTTTATATTTAATATTATAGGGCTGGGTAATATGGCCAAAATTGTTATCATGATAATATTTTTCACATTGTTCGATATCGATATTTATCACAATATACATTTACACATTGCACTTTCTTATTTTTTTATTTCAAAGTTGACGGAAGAAAACTAAACAGTCAAAATATTCTCTACAAAACTGCACAGGGGGTCCAGACACGGCCAAAACAGTGGGGTCTGCGGGATCTTTTATCAAAATATCAAAATATGTTATAGTTTATCAATTGAAAATGAATGTTAAAAGATCATCTGTTTGTTCTGAAGTAAATATATATATTTTTTGCACACAAACACTCAAAACTGGATTTATAATGTAGATGGCATTCATTGAAACAAAGTCATGCCTACTCCATCAGTTTGTATAGAGATGCAGAATTTGAAGTTACTAAACTAAAATGTCATGGAGTTCCTATTGTTGACTGTGCATGAATCTTCTATAATTTAATTCAGTCTGGATCTTTTATATAATATATATATATATATAGTCTGACCCTACGTTACCACTGGTGCATTGTGAGCGAAGCAGAGAGCGTTTTCAATTCATTCCTATGAAAGCAGAGTGCCATGCTCGCAAGGTGGATCGTATGATTGGCAGTGGTGCGGAGCAAGCTCTCTCCTAGTGCAGTGAGCGCCTTGGAGAGGATTTTGTCCGCCCCAGTGGAAACGCTGCCTGAGAAAGCCGAACTGCTTGTGTTTTAGCGACACGCAGTAAATATAGAAAATTCCTCAAAAGCTTATCGTGGATTTTCTTTATCGTGATATATAGTGATATCGTTTTATCGCCCAGCCCTATAATATTATATTCAACATTCTCAGATAACAATTTTTTCTTCTGCAGTGTAGCTGCTAAAGAAAATGTACGTTGTTTTAATGGAGTTTTAGATATTTATATTGTAAAACAAGCCAAAACAAATCAAAAACGTATTTTGTTGTAGTGTATAATGTGGGGTGAAGGCTACCTCTCTCACCTTTCTGTTTACTTCAATCCAAAAAACTCTCTTTTTAATAAAGCTGCATATTGTCAATTTTCTTCACAATAAGAAATGCACAGTGACATATATTATGATTCAATAAATCACAAGCCATCGCGTTATAATCTAGTTGCATTAAGTGTACGTGCTCAAGGCATTAGCATCCCTGTGACAGAGTGTGCCTCAGCCGGGTGTGTTTCAATCTCTCCCCCTTAGATCGGGACATTCGCACAACTCATAGCTGACCGCACAGAGAAATGCCAATTTCGGAGTTTGTATTTATTTACATGATCTACTTCTGTATTATTTGAACTTTAATAAAGCTATACGGCATTACAGTAAATATTACTGCATTAAAGATGTTTTCTTTAAAGAGCTCCAGCTCCATTATTCCACAACAAGAGTTCTTCTGTATTTACTTATTTTGTATTTTTGCATTATTCCCTCATACTTTGCGATCTACATCACCTGAAGCTGTTTGGAAAGTTTAGAGTACATCTAGACTTTGAGCTGTTTTCTTCTTCTCCTCAGTCAGGGGCAAACTGCAGTGCTACTCTCATGCATCATCATTAGAATTTAATGTGATCTTATGTTATGTTAAATGAGATCAAACCACTCTTCGACAACGAAAGTTTTTGTCGAAAATGTATTGTCGACGTTGACGATAACTAATCGTTTCAGCCCTATTGACAACTTTCTGTATGTGGCACTTTTCTTGTTCATTTCTGTTACACACCTTTGTTTTCTATAATGAAAAATACTTTCCTTGCATTCTAATAAGGAACATGTTGTTTGAATCATTTTAAAGTTACTGAAAATTACCTTTTAAATGTAGAAAAATCAAATTGTAATCGTCCTTGAGTTTGAAAAAATCTGTCAGCACCAACAGTCATGCCACAGTCTAAATCACTTAGATAAAAACATTTTCCCATTCTGAAGGTTGATGTGAACATTAACTGAAGCTCCTGACCCATATCTGCATGATTTTATGCATTACATTGCTGCCACGCGATTGGCTGATTAGATATCGCATGAATAAGTAGATGTACAGGTGACCTAATAATGTGGCCTGTGCTTTGTATTTTACTATATTTAAATCCATTCCAGGGAATTTGCACTTTTTTAGATTTTGCCTTTTGATTTTAGACTTCTACCATCATGGAAATATTAGGTCATTTTAAAATTGGGATTCCCGGGTCTCTAAAAGTCATGGAAATTAATTTAAAGTCTTAAAATTTTTCTAAGAGAAAATCCTTATTTAATCCAGAATATTAACAAAAACAGTTTAATTCCTTTTGTACATAAAGACTGAACTTCTAATACTGGTTATGAGCACCTGTGCATTAATTTTAGTCTGAATATAAAGAAATGCTTTTATTAAAGATTAGCTCAACAGAAAGCCCAACCAACTGACAGTGTATGACAAAAGAAAAGAAAAAACTCATACTCATAAACTCATAAAATCTGGCCACTCAGTGAAAGTATTTAGATTATGTATTGTAAACATGATGCACGCAGTGTGTACACAATTGCAGAAAAGAATGTTCTGGCTAACATAGGTAACTCCACCAGTCCACATGACCAGGGCAGACTGCCAGGTATAATAAATGTGTGTATTCAGATGGGAAGTGGGGCTCTGTAGATCGCAACTTTCAGGTTCCAGTAATGGAAAAAAATCCCTTTCATTTTTTCATTAGGCAAATTAATATTTAGCAATAACATAAAAAAAGACAGAACTACCGTGAGCTCTTAGGTTGTAATTCGATGGTATATGCTTCTGTTAAAGCCATCAGTCTGCGTTATTTAAATTGTATTTTTATAAATCCTGTTTAGTTACAGAATTCCCAGTGAAGAACTACACTACCCAAGATCCTAAAGGAGAAAATCCACCAATCAGAGAATCAAGGCCAACAAAGCACACCAAACAAGCGCTACAGCAACCACCCACTTGCATCACATAATGTGAAAGACGCAATTAAGTTGGTCTTCCTACTTTCTCAAACTACTCATTTATTTGTATAATTTTGAATGCTTTGCAATAAACCTAAAATATATTTTCTCTATTTATAATTAACAACTTAAAATCAGTCATTTAATATTTTTTCCATAGTTTTTTTATTTAAGTCAGTCCCAAATGCTTTATTTGATTATAGTTCATGCCCTCATAAAAATCGGTAAGTACACAGTCTTGTAGAACTATTTTATGAAGATTTATTTGTTTGATTTTTATGATTTTATAAAATCCCTGTTACTTACATACTTTAGGAGCCAAGTCAGCTGAAAAAGTGGGCAGACACTTTTGCGCTCTTTTGACCAGAAGAAATGCCTGGTTATGGTTGTCAATTTAATCAGCTGGACGATGTAACCCTCCTTTCTTTGCACTACAATGTGTTGTCTACTACAGCCAAGAGTTAAAAATAGGAATATGGTAATTCAGTTTTCATATACTTGCTGATAGATGCTGACATCATCTTTCTGGCTTCACTATTAGGTTACTGAAAAGTGGAGAAGTGTAAAACCTTAAGAAGACAAAGACATCTTCATAACTTCCAGTATAGTTAACCTTAAACTTGAGCTGAACATATGTGGTTCTTGAAACAGAAAATTTCAGCTCTGAAAGCTTAAAAGTTTATGGTTAAAGGGTCTTAAACAGGAAATCACATCTCAACATCGGCCAGAAGGGGAAAAATAACATTCTTAAATTATTCTGCCTACTGACAACTTTTGCAGTCGTAAATCCATTTTACAGATATGCTGTCAAAGAGAACATCCACATGTTCTGGTTTTCATACAGCACGTTTAACAATGGGAAAACAAGTGAACACTCATGCTTGATGACACAAGCAACTTTTTTGCTGAAACACAGGGTTGAGACAATAAAGAGAGAGAGACTTAAGCTACATCCGAAATCGCACACTGTCATGTTCTGGCTAACATAGATAACTCCACCGGTCCACATAACCAGAGCAGACTAATAAATGTGTGTATTCAGATGAGACACAAGCAACTTTTTAGCTGAAACACAGGGTTGAGCGGAGGTTATTTGGCCGTTTAGAGGAAAAATGACAAGTGGTGCCTTGCAAGTCTGTGATCTGCTTCCAAATGACTTGGACTAAGAGAATTATGTTGTCAGCATGTCTGAGCCTTCTCAACAACATAGTACTCTAGTGTGTATTCAGTGGTGTAGTCGCACTGAATATAACCACTGAGAATGTTTGTGTCCACCACCAGAGGGAGTGTTGAAGATTTACATTAGATCATGCTACTGAGTGAATAGGCTAGCTTGAACAGGAACTTGATTGTTCAATGATGATAATTATTGTTTTGTGTGTGTTAGAGAGGATATGTCTGAGGCTTGATTATTTTGAACAGCACTGTTTAATTCCTGGATTTAAGGGTAATCTAGAGTCAGTAATCCCCTAATCTCACTCGATACTGGCAACATTAAACCCACTCATACAAACTTTCATACTACAGCATAGTTCCATGTGTATGCATTAAAAAAAAAAATTATCACACATACAATGTTTTTTAAGTTTCAGCACACTTACTGAACACAATGCATAACAGCAATAGAAAACATACAAATTTTGGCACATGTTCACCATGACAGTTTTCTAAGGGCAAATTCTTCCCTGGCAATAAGGGGCCCTCCATATGGAAGCCATCTACTGTCTCATGTCTGATGACATCATTGCAGGAGGCCAGGTCTCTAATGAGACAATAAAGAGAGAGAGACTTAAGCTACATCCGAAATCGCATACTGTCAGAGCATGTACTGTATTTGATGGACGCATTTCTCTGCCTGTAAAAAGTACGTGCTTTAGGTATGCATTCTACAGTAGTATTAGGGATGTATAATATGAAGTTCACGATACAATATATTCTCTATTCGATGTAAAAACACTATTGTTTATTTTTAACAAAATAAAGTTCTTTAATACACAAATAAATAAATGCTAATGCTCAAATAATAAAGAGTTTCTCATATACCTTTATAAGAAAAGATCACAAACAAATAAACCTTCAAAAATAGTTAAGACTGATCAGGTGCATGACAAGCAGAACTAAACAGTATGTGAAAGATTATACACAATATAATTTGTTTTTCATCATTACTTTTGACATAAAATTGTAGTCTATCAAAATAATATTATATCATGAAATTGTATACATAATAGTGATATGAGCTGTCACTGTTTGAAATAATGTGTACAATTTCTAAGTAATTATATTGAGTTTACATTAATTGGTATAAAAAGCATTAAAATGTTACTGTCTTTTGAAGATTTCAACAGGTGTCTGATTGAGTGAACATAAAACGTCAGGAGGCGATTTTCTAGGTATTCCTCTACTTAAAGGGATAGTTCACCCAAAAATGTAAAATTTCTCATCATTTACTCACCCTAATGCCATCCCAGATATGTATGACTTTTTTTTTCTTCTGCTGAACACAAAGATTTTTAGAAGAAATTTCAGCTCTGTGGGTCCTCACAATGCAAGTGAATAGGTATCAAAATTTTCATAAAGCAGCTTAAAAGTAATCCATAAAACAATTTATTGTACGTGATTATGGATTGATCTTAATGCCATATAGATCCGATGATGCAAACATGACACTTCCAGGAGCGCCAAAACAAACATCTCATATTAAGGCACATCGATATTTTTTAGAACACTAACAGCCCAATTCTATAAAATTATTGTTTAGCTTTTTAAAATATGCTGGCAACATGCCTGTATTAAATTAAATAAATTACCAAATGAATAAAGCATTAAATTAAATAATTCTCAAAATGTTTTCTTTTAAGACCATAAACTATCAGAACTATTTGTCCCATCCTGAGTTCACTTTCAGAAAATGAGCTTTTGAACATTTTAAAACTTTTAAATATTTTAAATCTAACCATGTTTACCTCAGATCGCATTTGCCGAGCTTCTTCAGAAAATGTTAATTGCATTATGACACAATTTATTTTAGATGACAATCAATTTCAGTTGGACATTAAAAGTTACTGGACAAATATGCGGGACACAATGCAGTTGTGATGGTGATGCTTTAGATTAGATGATTGTTTAAAATAGCCTATTAAATATTAGGAATGTTTCATATGTAAACCCTGATATTACACCACATTAATTTTTCTTTAATAGCTGTGCACACCGTATATGCATATGCACATGGATGGATGGTCCTTATACTAAGACCGAAAGTTTCCCCCACAACTTGGTGCAGGTTTCCAGCTTGAACATGACGATTTGCTTTTGGGTGAGAACCGGTGGCAACCTGCGATAGGCGCATCAGGACCAATATTACAATCCTATCAGAAGGGCAACTGCTCCCATTTGAGTCTTCTGACTGCATTTATTTATGTTTTATGCATAATATTTTTTACGCATTTTCACTTTCGCATTTTTAGAAAAATAGCGCAAAAAGTGGATGGAAACTACATCGTATGGTTTGGAATATTATTGTAGTGCCTTTTTAAAAATAAATGATCGTGACTACTTTATCTGCTTATGTCTTTTCTATTGTTGAAAACTGGTTAGGTTTTGGCATAAATGTGCGGTTGGGTCCTTAAAAATATCTATATATAGTGTAATGTATTTAAAATTATGTATATCAGAGTGTCTCTTTCATGTTTTATATTGTTGATTATCGGTTGGGTTTAGAAATGGGGATGGGTTAGGGGATCTAAAATATTGTATTTGTATACACTAATATATTTGTAAGTATTATAAAAAATTGAGGTTAAGCACACAAAATAATATTCAAAGATTGATAACTGATGACAAAGTTTTCTTGTTGAAAACAATGGGGTTTCTCACCTTTGGCATCATCATCATGCAGACGCAGATAGCTTCTGCATAAGCGTCAAAATTGTATGCTTAGGGAATGAGAATGGGTTGCATTCTCATGTCGTAAGAACACGTTTATAGATCTGTAACATCTTAAGTAAATATGCACTTCATCACTGCGCATGCTCACACTAAATGCGACGTGTGTAATGAGCTGCCAAAAGCTGCACATGTGAGAGAGGGAGAGAGAGACACAGAGAAGCTGAATTATTCATCCAGATTGTGGAATTACAGTTTGATACAAAAACAAAATGATTGATTTGATTTGTTCATCTGTATGGATTGGTTTACCAGTTCTCAGCTACATGTTAAAATGAATAAAATAGTGTGGAAATTCCTGCATTATGCATGTGGAACATGCAGGATTGATTTAATTTGTGCGCAATACCCGCCATCCCATGCCGAATTTCAGGCCCTGATAATAATAATGATAATTATTATAAGAATAAGAATAGTTGTTATAACTACATAAAAATTACAGAAATATATTAGTCCTACAATTGTATTATAATGAAAAATAATAGCTATCTATATTATTATTATACCCAATTAATATTTCTTTAATAATTTAATAAAAGTGGCATTGCCATGGGATCTTGTTAAACCCAGGAGATGATCTAATCTGCTCTTCTGTCTGCCAAAACTTGGTGTCAGGATTGTCTCTATATTGTCCCATCCCTAGCAAGTAGTATGAATAGATTCTGGATATACGGTACTTCATCCGTGAATTTGGGCACTGTCCCTTGACTCAAATATGCAACATAATAACAACTTCCCAAATAATCTACACTAGTTTTGTTAAACCAGCACCATTTAAGTACAACAAATAACTTTCTTTGTATGTATAATCTTTACAGTTGAAAAGAGCCGCCAGACTCTCAGTTCTCTGCCATTTTCTTTAAATCCAGCATTTTAAATGCAAAGTCGCCTCAGCTCCCATAGGATTATGGGATAGGAAAGTGTCCAGGAAATAGTAGGTCATCCAGGTATTTCTAGCTTTCTGTTTTATGAACGCTGAGGATTCAGATACACTACAACATTGGCATACTTTTTATGGCATACTGTGTACTAAGGAGGTATGGTTATTTGGATGCAGTACATATTCTAATGCTGGGATTCCCAAAATCTGGAACTGCTTTTTCCCATGGTTTCATTTAGAAGGTTGGTAAGTGTCTCAAAGGACTAACCAAAGCATCTTTTGTGTTTACACATACTTGAGCATGTGCAAGTTTTGTATGTTCACTGATCTTTGTTTAAGTAACTGTCTTGTTGTCCCCCACCCCTTCTGTTTTTCTCTGCCAGGTAAGTTACGTTGAGGGCACTGCTCTGGTCATGGGTTTTGAGGACCCTATGGTACGCACAGACGACACCCCAGTCAAACGCTGTCTACAGACCAAATGGCCCTACATCGAGCTCTTGTGGACCACAGAGAGGTCGCCCTCACTGAATTAAGCTTTAATCTCTAACCTTCCACCAGCCAACCTTTGGCTGCAAAGACCATTAACTTCAGGAAAGCTGAACCCTCATAGGTCTCCTCACTCTCTGCACTACATTTAGGGGGCCAACACAGGGCCTGAAGTTGAACTGAGAGATGATGCACTGACAATAAAGCTCTTCTCTGCTTTTTACACATCTCAACTGGCTTGTACATTTGATTATTGGGCTAATTTTGTGCTTAAAGCCCTGAAGTTATGTGTTGGTTTTGTTTCTAATCTGTTATGTATACCAAATGTATTTGATTTTGCAGATGTTCAAATTATTTTATCAACTTTCTACATGATTTTGTTTACTGCTCAGAAAAGATCTGCTCTTTGAACTAGCACACCGACTGTGATAATCTTTTGAATTATTTATGGAATTGTTTATATATAGAGAGTTTTTTGTGATTGATTGATTGATGATTAAATGTAAGTGGTTGTGAATATTTAAGGATTATTTGACCAAGTGTGTGTGTGTGTGTGTGTGTGTGTGTGTGTGTGTGTGTGTGTGTGTGTGTGTGTGTGTGTGTGTGCGTGCATGTTTGCGCACGTTTGGGTGTGTTCGTGCTAGAGGGAGGGAGAGAGAGAGAGAAATAGTCATCTGATGGGTTGTTATGTTCTACGACACTGTTCTGGCCCTGGGAGGAAGTCTGTTTAGACAGATTTACAAAATAATGCACTTCATGCTGGGCACCTAAAGACAGTTGGGAGGATAGGAGAGGTTGATTTTAGTATTTATCTTTGAAGTAAGTCTCTGGAATGACACTATGATTCTCTGCATGAGAGAGAAGAATAAAGACGTTCACCCTGATAGTTCATTCAAATAAACACCTTTTTTTTTCTTTATGTCTGGACTGTGGCGTGTTTGTCTTGTATAAGATTAAATGTCCTTGACCAACACTCTAAAGGAATAGTTCACCTGAAATTTAAAATCATACTCTAATTCATGGCTTCCCACAGTCAAAGAGGTAGTTGCAATCCATCTTTGGGCCTCTTCTGCACTGCCATGGAAATCTAAGCTGGTGCATTCATCCAAGCTTTGTAGTATCACATTCAACTTGTTGGGTAATGCATAGACGTCGGCAGGTCAGGCTATTCACACATGGCGGTGTTGCAGTCCTACCAAGCAGATATGCTGAAGGACTTTGATGTGAACAATCTAGATCCTGAGTCCTTCCAAGAGCTGCTTTGCACCACAGATTTTGCTCTCTGGGCTACCAAGATTAATGCCCAGGCCATCAGCAGATCTGTAGCCTGGAGTCTAAAGAGCACCAGATCTGGCTCAATTTGTCAAGTCTGAGTGATGAGGACAAGGCCATCTTGCTTCATACCCCTGTGTGTCAGCAGGGCCTCTTAGGTGGCACTATTGATGATTTCACTGAGAGGTTTCAGTAAGCCAAGAAGCAATCACTGGCCTACAGACACATCCTGTCAATGTGGGGTAGCTCTGTAGCCTAGCCGGTTTGCATGCTTTCTTTCTCTGTGCTGCGCCCAGCCAAACAAATTGCTACCAGCACTAACCCTGTTCCTTCTCATAGAGGGGTGTTTGAGCCACCGGTGAGAAAGATACCTTAGCAACCTGGACCCATGTGAAAGGTGGCACATCCTGGACCTTGTCCCAGAGGTAAAGATCCTTCTGGGCAGGCCAAGCATTCTTGATGGTTTGGCACCAACGGAGCGGGGACGTATGCATATGGACCAGTCCACTCTGGCTCAGAAGAAGTCCTGGAACACTTCTCTGTGTCCCCACACAGTTATCCTGCTCTTCCCTGCTATTCCCTCTCGGAAGATACATTTTCTGTTTTTGTTGGTTGCTAAAAGACAACCCCATGCGCTCAAACCCCAATGGTCTCAAACCAGATATTGTGTCTTCTGACCCGCTACTTGATCATGTGGCTACTTGAGGATGCCTTGTGAGGGTATGACGCATGTACATTGACCTAATGAGTCAATTCAGGGAGTCTGAAAAACTCTGCTTTAGAGGTCGTTCAAAGGGTTTTACCATCTACAAGCAAAGAATTTCCCACTGGGTCATGGATGCCATTGTGCTTGCTTGTGATTCTTAAGGCATACAATGTCCAATGGGAATGAAAGCTTATTCCACCAGGAGTATGGCCTCCTCTTGGGCATGGTCAAAGCGTGTGTCACTAAAAGACATATGTCTGGCTGCAGGTTGGGCTTCCCCTAACACCTTAACCAAGGAATATAACCTGCATGTATCTTCCCTCTCTTCCCAGATTTCACATAAGAAAATTGTTGATTATCCAGTGATCAATGACCAGTTGGTTAGTGTCATTGTATTGGGTGTTTAATCAAAAACTGGGTAAATTCTCTCTATTTCCATTAAGGTGGATGAGAGCATGCAAATAATCTTTCACTACCCTATTGGCTAGTGTCATTGTACCACATCCCTTGGCCAGGCAACTGCCCTGCTACCCAAATATCCTTCTCACTAAATGAGAAGATGTGTTGAGACACTGCGCCACTACCTGGTATAGCTAGTGTCTCTATTCAAACCATATGGTGTATTGTTACTCCACTCTCCTTCCTATTTTTCAATATGAAATTTTGGTTATAGAATGCCTTTTACTACATTGTAGGTCTTTATGTCTTCGTAGTACCAGTGAAATTTTTGCATTTAAACATATCAGCAGTCCTGGGCCGGCTGCTAGTTATCAGGTGCTTGTTGCGTCATAGTCATAAACAATCTTGGGAGAAAAAGATCTAAACTTTAAGGATGCTGATTTCATCACTTTTTGCCTTGTCTGGTGTCCTGTATACATTATTAAGTTCTTTGGCACACTGTCAGGGATTCTGTTACTGCTCAGCATGTGATAATATTTCACTCCAGTCAAGAGAAAGTGTAAATATTAACATGAATTATTACTTAAATGGACCAATGTTTTCATTCACAGTAGGTGATAAAAATGATAGTAATATCAATGTCTGTCTGGATTATGAAAACATGGAGGATTTTATTCATCATAGACTGAGATTATCAGTTCTTGGCAAAAAGCAAAATTTCAAGAAATCTTTATAAATAAATGGAAAATTTGGAGGAGAGTATTTTGGGGTGGTTAATTTCAAACATCACTAAAATAGAAATACAGTGCTGTGCATTGTATCTGGACTCTTGATCCATTTTCGAATTACAAATTCAACAAATATATATATATATATATATATATAAAATAAAATAAATTATAAAGCAATGAAATTGCCCTACAATTAGCCACTTACTGTGAAACTGAAATAACTGCTACATTATTTGGATCAAATCCCCACAATTAAGTAATCATTATTAAGATTGAATAAGAATTTTCAAGATCCTCTGTGACAATGAAGAATAAAGTAGTCATTAAATTAAAGAAAATGCATAAATTTGAAATGGTGAAAACAATATCCAAGTGTATATGAATGTCCCAGCAGCTCAATTATTAAGAAGAGGCTGTGCCTAAAAACAAACCGTACGGGAATGACCATTTTGAAGGGGTTATAAAGTAAAAGTGCACCCATTAACCATATAAGAGATCTGCAGAAAACTTGTCTGTATGGGAGGATAGGACAAAAGAAGCTAAAGAAACATATAAAAACACATGTGGAGTTTGCCAAATGCAGCATAATAGTAATCCATAAAAGAAAGAAAAAGATTATTATTTTTTTATTATTGTTGTGGTCAGATGAGACCAAGCTAAAGATTTATAATCAAAATTCAAAGTGAAATGTGTGGTACAAATCTAGCAAACCTCAAACATCACCTCCACTGAAGTATGATTGCAGTAACATTAATCTGTTGACATGCTTTCCTTCAACAAAGCACTAGTCATCTTAAAACAGAAACAAGAATGTATAGTGTAAACTTAAAGGAAATGCTGTAGTCCCAAACACAAGGCATGTTTCGATAAGCATGTTGTCTTGTGACTTGTAATGTAACATTACAATATTTTTTCAATTTTAATCAAGTTACATTGGTTTGAATAAAAATACCACAGAAAAGAAAATTGTTTTGAAATTTGGTAAAGAAACTGTTTAACAGCTGAATACTTTTGCAAGACTTTTTATAGTGTCTGTGATCCCACTTTTCATGCCTTATCTGTTCTTAAAAAAATAATCTCTTTTGCATCTTCCTCATATCAAGAACATTTTATGAATTCCATCCAAGACTAAGCAAAGCTGATGATGTTGTTACACTTATAATGCTGCAATAAAAGTTATTCAATGTTTTTTTACAGTGTAATTACACAGATTTCCCAGAATTGTTGCCAACATGTAAAATTGTATGCAACATATATTCTGTTTTTGTTTGTTTTTTGTCTTCAAGCTTGTGTGACTTGTTTTAAAACCTCATTGTTTCTAGTCAGTATGATACAAAAATGTCTGGCTCCTTGCCTCCCAGAGCCTAAGAGGGGAATTCAGAGAATGTTTTTGAGCTCCCTCATTCTCCTCATATGAAAGTGCAATACATGGACCATGCCTAATCTATTATTTTTTACAATTGTGAATTTGTGTGTCTCTGTTTTGGGTGTTCTTCTCTCTTTTTTTCCCTTTGTTTACAAAAACACTTCAGAGACAGATGACCACTTTTTGAAATGAGAAGGATAAATGACTACTGTGTCCTTTATTAGACCAGACAAAGTGGTGACAACAATCATAGGTGATCCAAATCTGAAACCATTGTTTCAAAATAAGTGTGGAGCTGAGAGAAATCATATCCTTAATGAATATTGTTGGGTCACCAACTATCTTCAGCTCCTTGAAAAGTCTCCCACCCAAAAATGGACAACAGAGCAACAATAACAGGAATTTCCATGGTTCTAATAATCTGATGGGGTAAATTGTTGCTTTATTGCTAATTCTATTTTTATATTACTGTAGGGCGTGTAGGCCTCTAGCCTCATACAAATGATGTCTAACTTTGGAATTTGGATTCACATTCACCTATAAAGTTGTGTAAGATATCTATTCATAAAGGCAGTTTTGTGTATACATTTTAGTTTTGTACAAAGCTCTTCTCAGATGGCTGGAATATGAGTCTTGGAGCACAAAAGCGCAAATCACATTATAGGCGTTAATGGGAAAGACTTAATAGACAGTCACAAGATTAAAACTGACACACAGATGGTGTCCATAAGCAGGCCCCATCTTGTGATCAGATGTGAACAGCGCAACTACATTTAGATTTGCTCCAAGGAAACAAGTAAAAAAGAAGTTATTGTTGGTTGGCTGTAAAAAACACCCAGACTGTTTATTTTCTTAGAACGCGAAGCTTGTACTTATCGCGCATGCTTCATACCAACGTTTAACTTTGGACGTCTGACACAGATAATTACTGTTCATTATTTTCAGCTTGTGAAAAATGAGTAATTAAAAGCATGCGCTTTAAGCTTGATACAAACATTTAATAATGCAATAGGCTATATCTAACTAAGTGAAATTATCGTAGTAACTTTTCTCTATAGGTCTATTAGTAATAAAAGTCATTTGATTTTGTATATGAGAACAGATTATGTGTACCATAAAAGGAGTTGGCCGGATGCTGTCGTGCGTAGCTCATTATAATAATTAGTAGGGAGAGAGCTCGCGCAGAGAAATGCGCGCTGCTCGCATGAAAAAGCAGCAGACGCATGTAGCGCACACTCAACTTATGACGGCTGAGCACAGACGGGACAAGCTGCCAATATCTTTTATTTACACATCTCTAAACACATTTGGAATATATTTGGAGACAATTTACTGAAGCCATGCTCCCTTGTTTTGTCCGCCTGTTCTCTCGTAGAGGTTTGCTATTTTTTTCAATATTATGCGAAGCTGCTGCTTTTAACTTGGATTTGGAAAAGCCAACTGTGTACAGTGGACCAGAGGGAAGTTATTTTGGATACTCGCTGGACTTTTACCATCCTACACAGAACAGAAACGCGTAAGTGGGGTTATTATTATTATTATTATTATTAATTATGTCTGATTAATCTTATTTTGTTTAATCAAATTTGCAAGCTCCCACAGACAACCATATTCCAGTGCATGCCATAAAACCACAATATCAGAGGACATACTTAAAATTATACCACATATCCTTATGTGAAACTCCACATTCAGCACCAGCAACGTGGACCAATTTCCAATCCGCCTGAAGTTATTTTTGAAATGTAGTCGTCTGGTTTTTGCATATTAACAGCTAGGTGAACTGAAAAGGCTAGTTTATTGAAATCTACCAGACATCAAGTAACTTACATTTTAATAGCGTTCTTCTGAGTTGAGTGTTATAGCCTATGTGTAATATTTTGATCTAGTGGGATGCTGTTGTGTGTATAAATATACGTTTCTCTCTCCAGCATGTCGGTGCTGGTTGGGGCTCCTAAAGCGAACACCTCTCAACCAGGAATTGAGGAGGGAGGAGCGGTGTACTACTGCCCCTGGCCGGCATCAGACCCTGACTCCTGCCGACAGATTCCCTTTGATAAATCAAGTAGGTACCCTAATAAATTAAACTCCTTAAAAAATACTAGAAGCTGTCATTCTTTGATATTTTTATCAAAGCAAAATTTCATTAAAGGCGACATCTTTAGTGTAGGCTACATAAATTCTTGCTCTGCCAATAAAAAGACCAAAAACCACATCCAAGAAAGAGTTCATTTAACCGCATATGGTTTGGTTTAAAATTTCAGGAGCGAAGTAATTAGCCTACTATAGGTTTCTAGAGAAAGGCGCGTAACTTTACATCAGTGCTCAATCTGCCACAATTAAGTCCATTGCGCGCATCTATAAGCTACGGGTCACCAGAGTGTTTTATCTATACATTTTAGAAATGCCCCACTCCTCTCCCAATTATTTTGTCCTCTAGTGTCGTTTATTTCGTTCGGTGTGGAAAAAAGTGTACACGAAGGCTGTTGGTATTGTGCACGGGAGTCACATTTGCAATGCCAGTATGCCCGAAGGAGAGATGGCTTTTTTGAGAGACACAACACACTGTTAAATCACATTTTAATCGATGCTTTTACGATTTTATTGTACTAGTTTTAGTAGCCATGGCTTGCCAGTAAATACAGTGGTCAGTTTGGAGTTCCTCAGAAATGTGGCGTCTCGCGGACAGGAGGCAGACTCGCGCGCTGTGGAATGTTAGCGCTGATCTTTCGTCAGAGTCGCGCGGTTTTATTCATAGCATTCTCTAGAGGGAGCTTTAATCGCAGTATTTATGCTTTTCCTGAAGAACAGACTACTAGGATACGCTTATCACAACTGTCTATATTTTAGCATTCACAATAAATTCAATATCAACAAGAAACAGCAAACAAGAATTTAAGATGTTGTTTTTATTTTCTTTAGAACTGAATTGTATTGTTAGTTTTATATTCTCTCTATACCATTATCACTGTACTAATGCTACACCATGTATTCTTTAACATGCCTAACCCGTGCTCCTGTGTTTATACATTCATGTTACCAGAAGTATGCCTTATATGTTCAACATGTGTGTTATAAGATTGCTTTATTCTCTGTCTGCCCTTGTATATGGGTTTGTGCCCTTTTGACCTGATTAGGTTTCAGAGCTGGATGCAGAGAGAGCTTAGTTTATAGTTGTTATTGTTCCAAGTAATGTACAGACGCGAGTCAGCGAACATATGAAGTCTCAACACCTGTGTTCGTATTTTGCTGAGATCATGAAATGTATGAGCACTTGGCAAAGATGTATGCACGAGCTGTTCTGCAACATATTCATTCACACTTCAACAGGTCACAACAATATGACCTGACACCTTGAGTTACAATTTATACCCGTGCAGTATTCGCTGTACCAAGGGTATAAAGACCTTTTTGTGTACTGTTGAGTTCAGGGAGGCTGCAACATATGGCGACTCTACCAACTTTGAGGAATACACATCATCACTGATCAGCTACATCAGCAAGTCCATTGATGTTACTTTCTGCAAGACCATCCCCACATGCTCCAACCAGAAGCCGTGGATTACTGCGGAGGTGCTTGCGCTGCTTAGGACCCGAGACTCCACCTTCAGAGCAGGCGACAAGGCAGCCCTAAGAACATCGTGGGCCAAACTGTCCCGGGCCATGAGAGAGGCAAAGCTTGCACAGAATCCATAGTCACTTCCAGGACAGCGGCGACACGTGGCGCATGTGGCATGGCATCCAGGCCATCACAAACTACAGGACAACATCAGTTGCCTGTGACAAAGATGCCTTCCTTCCAGATGTGCTGATGTGGTGGCGAGGAAGACCCCTCCTCCCAACAATCAGGTGCTCTCTCTTACCAAGGCCGATGTGAGAAACTCTACGTAGAGTGTTGACTCGGAAGGCTGCTGGACCAGACAACATTACTGGCAGTGTGCTTGGAGGATGTGCAGACCAGCTGGCAGATGTTCTTGCTGACATCTTCAACATCTCTCTGAGCAGCGCCATCATTCCAACGTGCTTCAATGCCACCACCTTCGTCCCCATGCCAAAGAAGTCTTCAGTGTCCTACCTCAAAGACTACCATCCCATCGCACTCATACCCATCATCATGAAGTGCTTCGATAGGCACGTCATGAGGCACATTAAAACCCAGCTGCCCCCCTCACTAGACCTACTGCAGTTTGCGTATCGTCCCAACCGTTCAACAGACGACGCCATCGCCACCTCCCATCTGGTCCTCACCACCTAGATAAAAAGAACTCATATGTTTGAATGCTTCTCATAGACTTCAGCTCAGCATTCAACAAGATCATTCCTCAGCACCTGATTGGAAAGCTGAACCTGCTGGGCCTGGACACATCCCTCTGCAACTGGATCCTGGACTTCCTAACCTCAGTCCGTCCGGATCGGGAACAGCATCTCCACCACCATCACACTGAGCTACTGGGGCCCCCCAGGGCTGTGTGCTCAGTCCACTGCTGTTCACTCTGCTGACTCACGACTATGCAGCAATGCACAGCTCGAACCACACCGTCAAGTTCGCCGATGACACGACCGTGGTGTCATCAGCAAGAACGACAAGACAGCATACACAGAGGAGGTGCAGCGGCTAACGGACTGGTGTAGAGCCAACAACCTGTCTCTGATTGTGGACAAAACAAAAGTGATGGTTGTTGACTTCAGAAGAGCACATAGTGAACACTCCGCTGAACATCGACGGCTCCTGTGAAGATCATCAAGAGCACCAAATTCCTTGGTGTTCACCTGGCGGAGAACCTCACCTGGTCCCTCAACACCAGCTCTATTACCAAGAAAGACCAGCAGCGTCTCTACTTAATTTGAAGTGTGAGAAAAGCACATCTCTCACCACCATCCTCACTACATTCTATAGAGGGATTATTGAGAGCATCCTGAGCAGCTGCATCACTGCCTGGTTTGGGACTTGCACCATTTTGGACTGCAAAGCCCTGCAGAGGATAGTGAGAACAGCTGAGAAGGTCATCAGGGTCTCTCCTCCCTCCATCAAAGACATTTACACAAAACGCTGCATCCGCAAAGCCACCAGCATTGTGGATGACCCCACACACCCCTCACACAAACTCTTTACCCTCCTGCCGTCTGGCAAGAGGTACCGAAGCATTCGGGCCCTCACGGCCAGACTGTGTAACCGCTTCTTCCCCCAAGCCATCAGACTCCTCAATACTCAGGGACTGGACTGATATACACACACACACACACACACACACACACACATACCTGTACACCATCCATCTTTTTCACATGTCCAGAGTTGCACTTTAATTCATTGTCACATTATACCTGGCTGCTACCTCAATAACTGCCATGTCCATAGAACACTATTTCATAGTATGTTATGTTTACATTTAGCATTTTAGAAAATGTCATCTTTTTGCACTACACGATTACAAATGTGTGTACTGGTCGGCGCTACACTGTCTCTTACTGTGCCTATTGTCTTGTCCCTGTTAGTAATTTATTGAACTGTCCCGTACACTTTGCACATGCACTTTATGTAGAAATGTTATTTAGTCTGTGTTGTCTCATGTGGTTCTGTGTTTGTCCTATGTTGATTTGTGGCACCATGGTCCTGGAGGAACGTTGTCTCCTTTCGCTGTGTATTGTACTAACTGTATATGGTTGAACGACAATAAAAAAAACACTTGACAAGACTTCGTATTATTAGGTTTATTCCAGGACTTAGTCCTCGGATATATCTACATAACATTTTATAATCAAACATTAAATTTTCTGTATTATCGCATTTATTCTAATTTCATATTTTATAAATTAAAAAATTGTTATTCCTTCTGCAAATCATCTGATTAATGGAAGTAATTTCCATCTGCTGGATCTCAATGGATCAGTTTTTAATTTATTGTTTTGTTTACTTGAATTTGATGGTGAAAGAATTTTGCATTGGACATACTATACTGTGATGTAAGGAATCGATTCTCAGCTATTTAAAGTTATAGTATACCCTTATACTATCCCAGATGTGCATGACTTTCTTCTGCTGAACATAAACAAATATTTTTAGAAGAACATCTCCGCTCTGTAGGTCCACACAAGTGAATGGTGACCAGAACTGCAAAAAGGAGCAAGTCAGTATAAAGGTAATCCATCAGACTCCAGTAGTTGAATCGATGTCTTCTGAAGTGATCCAGTTGTTTTTGGATGCGAACAGACCAAAATATGTCAAATTTTTGACTTTACATCTTGTCATTGTAG
Source organism: Moxostoma hubbsi (assembly GCA_032164185.1). Taxonomy (NCBI): domain Eukaryota; kingdom Metazoa; phylum Chordata; class Actinopteri; order Cypriniformes; family Catostomidae; genus Moxostoma; species Moxostoma hubbsi. The sequence continues at coordinate 19,715,778 of JAVLUX010000014.1, read as the reverse complement.
TCTCTTAAGCATGATCCCGATTTCAAGCTTCCGAGCACTTGACCCATGCACAGAGCACTAGATGGCATTATAGGAAGTGTAATCGAGCTTGAAATCATGATTGCCAAGGAGACTGCTGCCAAGATGTACAGTGAAAAGGGAGTTATTTTAGTCTGTTCTCACCCAAGAACCCAAAACCAACTGGATCACTTTCATTGTATGGATCTACATAGCTGAGATATTCTAAAATGTTTTGTTTGTGTTCAGCAGAAGAAAGAAATCATACATATCTGGGATGGCATGAGGTGAGAGAATTCTCATTTTTGGGGGAACTATCCCTTTAAGTGAAGCATTGAGGTCTGTTCTGAAATATTTATGTGCATGTTCAAATGGATTGTCTGTTGAAGATGAAAGCAGTTGTGCTCTGGTTCAATCTTTTAAAAGGAGTCTGATGGTAATGAGGTGAGCGAGAGAGAGGCAGAGGTAGTGTGCCTGTATGTGTGCACATGCAAGAGAGGGGGGGTTAAAAGAACTGTGAACATACCGGAAATAAGGAAAGAGTTCAGACTCTGAAGAAGGTGGGCAGAAGTGCTGTCTGTTTTTTGTTTTTTTGTTAGTGTCTGAAAACACACACGCCATGCATTTCCAATCTCCACTCCTTCAAGAACATCTACCCAGAACACACATTTTCAGATTCATTAGTCACAAGGTCTTTAACACAATTGACCTTTTGACCATGTATGCTCTTCCCACTGTGGTCCTCCGAGGTGTGTTCGTAATGCAGTCCTGTCCGAGAAGAGTATATTCATTAGATGCAGCAGACATGGTCATGTTCCAGTTGACCTTGTGTTTCTGATTTTCACACCAACTAACTGTACATGCACAAACTTATACATACAATTATTGTACATACTTACATTATATAGGATGTCCTTACAGTTACATTCAACACATTGAATATGTTTCTTTTGAAGACTAAATGCACTATATGGCTTTTTTTATTGTTTCTGTCTGAGCACTCTCAATCTTATTAACAGAGTAGAGTGCATGTGTTAGTCTAGACTGTGATTCATAACACAGGTCAGCTTTGTTTACAAAGATCGCAGTCATTGTTATATCAGCCATTATTAATATCACTGCATCAGAAAGGAATCATTTATAACAGAGAAATTTTTCAGGCATGTGTTGGACAAAATGAATGAAACCTGTTTTAAAGCACCAAATGATGGCCTGTTGTCCTTTTTTAATTGTGAGTCTGGCCAAGCATGTTCATGCAGTGTGAGACCAGAACCGTGCTCATTAAAACAGATTTGCTGATTTTTGGGATGTTTGTGTTAAAACAGAATTCTTGTGTTTATGACATTTAAATGGTACCAAATTAATTTGAGTGGTTTAGAAGAATTTATTTTTTTTTTATGTCTGTGTTTAATGTAATTTTGTTAATCCAATCTGCTCTACAGTGAGACCCAGATAAGTATGTTGACCTTCATCAGCAAAAATGTAATACAATGGAGCACGATCATATTGCACTCATATGCTTGTGTAACATAATCCATGCACACAATATACCTAAACTCTCACATAACTAGAAAGAAATGTATTTTGGCATGAAGAGATCTTTTGGAGAAGGTAAAACCATTAATTACTTAAAGGGAAAGTTCACTCAAAAATTATAAATCTCTTATAATTTACTCACCCTCATGCCATCTCAAACTCGTGTGACTTTCTGTCTTATGCATGATACAAATATATTTATAGTCCATACAATGTAAGTCAGTGCAATGGGTTCATTAAAGGCAGCATAAAAGTAAGTGACATAATCCATGTCTTGGGAGAGGCACAGGTCAAAATTTAAGTGCTTATTCATTATAAATTTTGACATCCACAGTCTCTTGGTGCCTTCATGAGATAAGCTTGTTCACAAACTTCCACGCACTTGCACCGTGTTCCAATCGGACCAGATGTCAACATTTATAGTAAATAAATTATACTTAAATTTGTGTTTGTTTCTCAACCATAAGGATCATATGGATTACTTTAATGCTGCCTTTATGCCCTTCTTGAATCTTAAAAGGGTCATGAAATGGAGAATCAAATTTTCCTTGATATTTAGACATATAAGAAGTAACCGTACTATAAATCACACAGTAAATTTCAGAACTCAAAACTTCCTTCCCAGTCTAAAAAGAGCATTTGTAGTTGCCACCCTGCTGAAACATCTCGTTTTAAATCTTAAACCTGTCTGTTCATGAGATCATGACACATTGCTCATTTGTATTTGGACATCTCACAATATGCATCATCGCACCCTTGGCCCGACCAACTTGCGTGCATTTCAAGTTAAGAGAGCAGGCTTTCCATGGCTAACTATCCTACATAACACCTAAGGGGACCCATCTGGACTATTTTGAATTATTTTGTATATGAACTCATATACTCTTTGCCATGTATCTCGCCACTTTTAAAACGTGCAGTGTGAAGTTACAACTCTGAAAGAAAGAAGCAATTATCTTTCATTCAGCTGCTTCCTGTGTTGCTTTGAGCACAAACACATGAATGCGTTCTTTCACCCATCTGCGCTATTTTTTTTTTTTTTTATTGTTGGTTTATGTAAACATAGGACGTCTTTGGATGTCTTTGACCGTTCTGGTGTGCTTCCAGCAATGTGCACCTTCAGTATATATGTGTGTAATTTCACCGTGTCTTGGACTATGATGTTTTAATTTTTTTTTTTCGGCTCATGTCAGTGTCGATTGTTTGTGAACATCATAAAATGATTCCAGCTTTGCAAAGAAATGTTTATTGTAAGGATTATTTATTGTTAAAACACTTCAAAAATTTAAGTAAACAATTTAATTCATGAATATTTCAAATGTCATTACTGTTTGATAGTTTATGGTGCTGAGTGTTAACATTCATGCTTGAGATGAACAGTTTAATATATTCAGATGCAATATGTTGGATGCGTATTATGTGTAAACCCTGCAATTTTGATAAGTAAATTATGAGAGAATTATTCATCATTTTTGGGTGGACTATCCCACATTATATTCTGGGTTAAATACTTGTTAAGATTTGTGGTCAATTAACACAAAGTAATTTCAACTCATCCTGATGTAGGGTGCCATTTAGAATAGAAGTCTATGGACAACAGTTGTATGCTTGCAAATTACATAATGACTGTGACATAATCATTTCATAGTTTAGAGTAATATATGTTAGAATTGCAGATGTATTTGCTATTTCAAGAGGTAAAGTAAAATATTTGCATTGAGGGTGAAGAGGAAATTCCATAGCAAATAATGAGAGATGGAGGGTAGAAAGCAGAGAAGAATTAGTTTGTGTTTTTAAGAGGTGAAGACTGTACCTTATGGAACTCCAAACATGCCCAGCAGCACCGAGATCTTTTCTGGAACACACAGCACCTCCGTAGGTACAAATCCACAGCCACATGTCCACAAGAGTAAAACGACCCCCTGTAGATATGCCTTCATATAAAGAATACAGTCAGACTCATTCGAAAACACTTTATAATTTGTTGTTTCATGGCTCATGCTGTTTCCAAAGTGAGTATATTGACGCAAGTACTTGCAATGTGTTGCATTTCTCAGCTGCCAGGTCTTTTCTGATTATTATAATGAAGTCTCACTCTCTATTTATACTGTCGTTCTTTCTTTCTTTCTTTCTTTTTTCCCAGATAACAGGATGATTAAAGTGAATGGGACACGGGAGCCTCTGGAGTTTAAATCCCATCAGTGGTTTGGAGCCACAGTCAGGACCCACAAAGGCAAAGTGGTGGTAAGTGATGCTCAGAAACATAAATCAGTTAATGAACATTTGCATCATAGTCTAGCTGAATACTTACTTCTGCATATTCATGGTTGTGGTTGGAAATGCTGCTCTTAAACAGGGAGCAGACAGAGGCAAAGCTGCCCATCAGTGGGTAGCAAACTTCTGTTTAAGCGCATTGCATCATTCAACATAATTTGAATTCTTGAACATCATGTTTCAATCATGAATTCTGGAGCTTAATATAAGGGATGTGTTGATCCGTGCATGTGGGTGTTGGAAGATTGTTCTTTCCCTGGCATGAAATGAATGAGGGGGATTTGCAAAATTTGATTTTAGGTTGATTGTGTGAGGTGAAGAACTGCTTATGGTTGAAAGAAACGGGGTTCCTACAGTCATGAAAATCCTGGAAAAAGGAAATTTGAAGTCCGGGTTTTCCAGGCCAAGAAAATGGGGGGGGGGGGGGGGGGCACTATTGTGGTGGGGTTACACTTAAAACGTTAAAGTCCCTGTATGCATACAGTAAGTCAGGCTTATGAGGTATCATTTGAGAGCTTATAAAAATCATCACATGGAAGATTGTTCTTTCCCTGGTATGAAGTGAATTAGAGCCCTTAGAGGTAATGGATTAGAAACATTTATATAAGTTTTTTTTTTTTTAAATCACAAAGTGAAATAATTCAAGTAATTACTGTAAGCCATCAAAAAGAAACATCTCATTTATGTACCGATCGCTGATGCTGTAAGCCCCAAATAGTTCAAAACATTATATTTGCTTTTATCTTAGGCAGTTTTCTAAAACAAATTAGCCATTTTTTTACATGTATGTGAGCTTGCTTGACTGAATAATCCTATTGATGATAAAATGTTATTTATCATCACAAAGGGAAGTGTAAAGCAGTTCAATGGAAAGGAGGCAGCGAGAACTGGCTTAACAATAAAAATAAGAGTTTTAATAACAAACTGAAAAACACACAAACATAAACGCACAGAGCAGCTGGCTGTAATTCTCTCTCTATCTCTCGAACCGTCATCACCGGCCGCCTTTAACCCTTGCGGGTCCCTAACAGGCTGATTGGGTACCGGCTGTGCATTGTTCCCTCCTCCACTCTACACTCCTCCCGGTGTTGTCTCAGGCCGGGGAGGCTAAAAACAACAACAACAAATAAAATAGACGAGGGACAAAGTCCAACACAAAGCGACCGAGAGAGGGGGGAAAAAAAAACTCACCGTTTCTCTGATGCACCATTACATCATCCTCGATCACCACTCCACCCTCTCAGGCGGACGGCAGCCGCTCTTCCCAGGGCGGACTGTATTCAGACCTATGACCCCTGGCGGACAGAACACCCCTCAGCTTTCCCGGCGACTCGTGGGGACACTCCTTCGCCCCTGGTAGCGGCCCTACCGCTCCAGGCGGTCGGGGAGTTGCGTCCCTCCTCCCCTCGCGGACGGCGTTCTTCTTTTGACCCCTCCGCATTTCTATGGGACGGCAGGGCACCAATGTAAAGCAGTTCAATGGAAAGGAGGAGGCGAGAACTAGGTTGACAATATAAATTAATAGTTTTAATAACAAACTGAACGAAAAACACACAAACATAAGCACACAGAGCAGCTGCCTGTAATTGTCTCTCTCTCGAACGGTCATCACCAGCCACCTTTATCCCCACACGCCCCCATCAGGCTGATTGGGGACCATGCATGCATTGTTCCATCCCGGCCCCACCCTCCTCTGCTCTACAGGAAGGATTTCAGCTTTCTAACATTTCTAGTCCACTCAGGGGCCAAGGTACTCAATGAAATGACAAGGGTGGTGCATTAACTGAAAATTAGACTGAATGTCTATGGACGAGCACATTTTTTAGGGCTAAAATACAGCTGAACAATGCCTACAACTACGATCTGTATATTGTTTATATGAATGTAATAGAGAAGAAAAAAAAAACATTTAGTGCTTGCTGCCATCTAGATAAATGAAATGAGACTTTTCAAAGTGAGGTAGACTAAAAAGAACCGGAATTACACGTTTACAAAGTTAGGACAACAACAAATACATTTTTTTTTTAGTCCACAGAATGTGTGAATGGTGAGCTTTTAAATTTGAGTGTCAAACATTTTAGGGGTTAGTAAAATATTTAACAATATGTCATTTTCTATTAAATATTACCTGTAAATAGTAAACATTAATTGCTCTAAAATATTTAATCAGCTAGATATTGCTCTTCTCTTTTGTAGAGTAAAACTTGCCTGAAATCCATAGTGATATCCAGTTTGTAAACAAATTATAACTGAGTCAGTTCTTTTCAATTGATTAGTCATTCTGATGGATTCTTTTGTGAATCAGAATGAATTTAAAGCTTTCCTCTTTTTTTTTCCAGTAAACATCTGGAAAAGTCGTGTAAAAGTAAAGAAACTTCCTTGGTAAAGTTTTTTGGCCAGATTCATTACATGAGGGGGAGCAGCAATGACCAAATGTGCCTTTTTGTTCTTCAAACAAGCAAATACTCAAAACACTTTGCTTTTTTAAATGCATTTATATAGAAAATACACGAAGCAGCTCCAGATTTCTTTGCTCTGACCTCTGCTTCTGCACTCCCTCCACAACTACTCTCCTCTCAGGGGCATCCTCATCATTTTATAAAATTTCAAATAGAGGAGCCAATTAGATTCAGGGAATTTAACTTAATGTGGTTATTTTTGGGGGAATAAAGCCTATTCAGTGTCTTTGTTTGTTTCTTTTTCATCTCTCAGTGCTGTTAGTTACATTTGAAATGTTGTCTGTTTCTGCAGGTGTGTGCTCCCCTCTATCACTGGAGGACTGTGAAGGTCAGCAGTGAGATGGATCCAGTGGGAACATGTTATGTGGCAGTGCAGAACTTCAGTGCCTTTGCTGAGTATTCACCTTGTAGAACCAGTGAGTATCAACATGTATACACAAACATACACAAACAAATAGTCACACAAAACCAGTGAGCATTGCAGTTACTTACTTGCTGACTGAAAAGAAAATATCTAAGCATCACTATGCTTGCTAGAACATACTCCGTAGAATATATTTTGCACATTTACATTTTTGTAGTATATAGAGCCAGGACACATTCCCATGTTTTCTGCACCGATTCACAGACACGGTCGCTGCTTTTCAGATTGCCCAGCTGGGCTAGTTGCCATGCCTTGCTGTAAACCGAGATCAAAGGGAAGCTCACATGTTTGTTTTGATGTAATTTCCTACTTATTTCCTGTGCTTTGAGATTTAAATTCACAGATACGGGGAATGCTGATTAATTTACTATGATTTGTTGGCATTCTATCTGATTCACACATTGCACTAAATTAACCTCTCCAGACATCACCAGGGAGTACAAAACACACATTAACCCACATAGAGACAGATCTGTATTAACAGGTAGTATAGGGTGAAGCAGTATATATGTATGAATGATGATATCTGTGCCTAATGTTTTTAGAGGGGAAATAAGTGTATGATATATGAGCTCATAATGGCTGTGAATTACGTTCCTTACTCTGTCAAACAATATCAAGTATCAACCGTCTGCCTGGCATGTCAGCAAAGCATCCTGCCAAGGTTGCTCAATGTGGACATTGTGATCACTATGAAATGGTCATGTAATGCAGGGCTATTCAGCTTCTTTGACAAGTGGGCCAGATGGAAAAAATCTTCAGGGCACACAGGCCAAGCCAGAATATTTTGTTATCGAAAAGCTTCTATCTACAGATATTGTGTTATAGCAGGCCTATTATATTTGTTCACTAAATAATAAAACAAAGTATGTGTTTTTAGAGCTTTTTTTTATCAAAATAAATATTTCCACCTAGCAGGAAATTCTGTGGGGGAAAAATACAGGTAACTTGAGACAAAAAAAATTCTAATGATAAAAAAATGTTATCTAAAAAGTGCTTTCAAAATTGGCCCATTATAGAGAGAATAAATCTGACTGATTTCAATTTTATTTAAAATTAACTGACGTTTATTAAACCGTAGATGCAATGATTTAAACTTGACTTTTCACAATTTTTCTGTTGCTCCGAACTCACGCCTGTCTGTTATCTATGATTTTACTCCTTTAATCATCCCCTTCCATCAAAATGACGACGGATAATGATTATTTGTAGCGCAGCCTCTAAAAGCATCTAAGCTGTCCTGCACAAGACACTGTAGACATTAAAGCAACATCTGTCTAGCACAAACAGATACAAAATGTGTTTGGTGTAAACGGTCCCCAAGACAACTGTCAACCTCACACAGGTCACTGAAAATTTCTGATGGGCCGGATTTGGCCCGCAGGCTGCCAGCTGAATAGCTCTAATGTACTGTATGCACATACACCACATTTTCAAGTGCAGTAGGGCCAAAAACTATTTGAGAATTGAGAAGTCACAAATGAGACGCTAGGGAAGAGTGAAAGAAAAGAAACTGGGATGGTAATAGAGAAGGGAGAGTGAAAGTGAGTTGATTGTATGCTATACCAAGGCACATGCTGTGTTGCAGATGTTGGGATTGGTAGTGATATGTAACTCACCTTGAGCTTCGGGCCCCCATTCTATGACATTATATCAACACACACAGGACGCAACTTACTGTGCATCATATTACAGGAACAGCTGCTTACTGTGATATCGGCAAGTAGAACATGTTACTGGATCAACATCCATGTTAGTCTAATCAGATTTTATGATTAGGCTTAGGTTAGGGTTTGAACAGCATTCTTATAAGCTTATAATTGCTCTCAGATTTTAGAATTGGGGTTAGGAAAGGGTTATACAGTGGCATCGGTGTGCGGTGCCCTTTTTATGACATGCGTTATGCTGCGTTTTCTTCCCAAACAGTTCAACCTTGGTTTCATCCGTCCACAGAACATTTTTCCAGTAGCATTGTGGAGTGTCGAGATGCTCTTTGGCAAACTTCAGGCTTGAAGCAATGTTTTGGATGGAAAGCAACAGCTTCCTATGTGGTGTCCTGCCATGGATTTCTGTATAGTAGACTCGTATACCTAGATGATAACCAGATCCAGTGATCTCTCAAGGCTTTAGCTGTCACACTAGTGCTCTTTTTACCTCATTTAGCATTCTGTGGTATGCCCTTTGAGTCGTCTTGGCTGGACGGCCACTTCTAGGGAGAGTAGCCACAGTACTAAATCGTCTCCATTTATAGACAGTTTGTCTAACTGTGAATCGATAAATATCTAAGCTCTTTGAGTTTTATGTAAACCAATCATTTTTAGTTGTAGGTCTTCTGAGATCTCTTTTTTTGTGAGGCATGGTCCACGTCAGCAGATGCAGAATGTTGGAGTGCGTTTTATAAGTCAAAGTAGCTCCAACTCACACCTTCAATCTCGTTTCATTAATTGGATGCCAGGTTTGCCAACTCCTGACTCTAATTAGCTTTTGTTGATGTCATTGGCCTAGGGGTTCACATACTTTTTCCAGCCTACACTGTGAATGTGAGTGATGTATTTAATACATACAAGAGCAATATAAATACGTGTGTGGTGTTAGTTCAAATAGATTGTTTGTTCATTATTGTAACAAATTTATACATAAATGAGGGTAATTCCAAATCTTGCCACTAACTGTTTATTTTCCAGAACCTAGAAATGATGCACGTTTTAAGTGGTTACCAATTATTCTCTAGTACAAATATACACATTCACATGCACAATGGTCTCAACTGTACATTAGAGGATATGCTGTAGCAACATACTTGTGAACACATAGAACTTCTAACACAGAGAACTTAATATACATTTGGGTGAATTTTAGGTAAATTGTACCAATTAGTGGCACAATTTACCTGAACTGACTCTACTTTGCATTACTGCCACACCAATACTGTACGCAACATGTAGTTTACTTATTAACTTGCATAAGCTCTATTTACACTAGTAATTCATAGATGATTCCGAGGTTGAGGAACTCAATATGTTAAATCTTATCTTAATCACTATTGTATAACTGAGACTGTTCTAAACTTTGTAGATAACCCGGACCCCGAAGGACAGGGCTTCTGCCAAGCAGGCTTCAGTGTTGACTTTACTAAGGTAATAAATCCCTCTCATCTGTGTGTGTGTGTGTGTGTGTGTGTGTGTGTGTGTGTGTGTGTGTGTGTGTGTGTGTGTGTGTGTGTGTGTGTGTGTGTGTGTGTGTGTGTGTGTGTGTGTGTGTGTGTGTGTGTGTGTGTGTGTGTGTGTGTGTGTGTGTGTGTGTGTGTGTGTGTGTGTGTGTTCTTTTTACACACTTTTTTTGACATTAGTCCCCATCTCTAAACTGCAAAGGGTTATTTCCTAATTCTTGCTCTCTTCTCTATACGTAATGAACTCGGTGAGTAGAGCAGAGAGAGGGGTGAGTTTAAAGGTTAGACTGAGGACGGAGGGATAAAGAGAAATGAAAAGAGAGAGAGAGCGAGAGGCTGGAGACAGATATGTCACTTTGACCCTACATCCTTTTGTCACAGCCAGTCAGGACAGAAATCAGGAAGAGGGCTGTTTCCCTTTTTCATGCCTTATTTCTCTGTCTCTCTAATGCTCTTATGTTAAAAAAATAAACCGTACCCGGCACGTTCCTTTTCTAAATAATTTCTCGGAATATTCAGTACTCAACTGAATAATGTTTATAGTAACAAATGTGTTAAATAACTATAACAATTCATTAATAATACATTTTTGCAATAATTAAATTTACATTTGAATAATTATGTAATATAATAAATAATACAAGCACATTTTTACAAATTTTTTACAAATTATGTCAAAATTATGACCGACATTGTTTTTGTATTCAAGTCAAGTTTTTACATGTTTAAAACTTACCACTTTATTTAGAAATGTTTATCTAACATATCTAATTGTTCACACAGACACAAAAAATAACATGGAATCTGTGCCTTGTATGATTTTCAAAGATGTAACAGGACATCAAACACTCACAGAAATAAACACAGACATATTTTAGTTCTTGCTCTTATTTCTTCGCTCTATGTATTTTTATTTTTATTTTATCTTAGGAAGGGACTCTGGTTGTGGGAGGACCAGGGAGTTTCTACTGGCAAGGTAACAATTCTTTAATTCGACTTCTATAATTCTATCCTTCTACAGAGTCTTTAACTGATTGGCAGATACTAGACTATCATTTCCCAGACTGTCTCACAGGACCCTAAAAATCTCAGCTTTCCACAGAATGACCAACATGACCCTTCCTCTACCTTCTGAGCAATATAACAGATAGATGACATGTCACCTCCCTTGAGCCCTGTTAACAAAATATTCAGAGATTATCTGTTTTTGGGGTTTCATAGTTGAGTCTGCTTAGCCAATCAGTGCTCAGTGCTCACTCCTCAGTGAAGTATTCTGCCACAATTCACTTATCAGTGTTGGGTCAATGGAAACAGTAGTTGTATAGTGTCTTTGAAAATAAGAAACAAAGTGGTCAATGAGCTGCCTTGTCTGGCCAGTGGCTTTATTGTTGGCTCACCATAAAAGCTGTAATCATCGCTTTTAAATTCTAGTTACAGCAAGTTAATGAACAATGCCTGCACTTCCGATATATATCAGACTGGGCAATTAATCAGCCAATATAATTTTTTTTTTTTTTAGATTGTTTTGTTGACACTGGCCATTCTGTAGCAAATTGGCAGATTAACAATGGGTGTGACATAATTTCAAGCAAAATCTGCCCTAAAAGATTAAGTTTGTTTCGGTGGTTCGTAACAGCTGCCCAGGGTGAATTTTCATAAAAACTTTGTACAGGCTCCTAAACACCTCACTGATACTGGTCCAGATCATTGTTAGGTCTGACCTGGACCTTCACCTACTTTGAGGCCAACAGATTTTTCACTTTTGTTTAATTAGTCTTCAAAATGAATCAAATCCTCTCAAATAATCTTAAATGCACATTCACTCTGTTGTTTGATAAGCTGCTTCATGCATGTTCCTTCTGCAGCAAAATCTATTTTCACATCTGCCCATAGTAAGGTGTGCCTCTGTTACCATCATTCTTTTGTCTGTATTCTGCCCATTAACACTCTTTTATACACCCATCTTTGCAGTAGTATCAGTATCATCATAAAGTACAATAACAGAGGGTTACCAGCTCATATTCTGGCCATGAATAGCATGTTAGTTCATTAGCGCCATGAATGTAGAATGTAAACATGACAAATTACACATTATCTACAGCGTTTATATTACTTTAAATCATTATCGAGTGGTTAAAACAGCTTCTTTTACTGATCTCGTGTGAGTTCTACTCAGAATGAGGCATGAAGTCATTGATAACACATTTTAATGTCACATTAGTTAAGATTTTACATGTAGTCTTGTTCATCTTCATATTTAAATGCTCCTCTAAACACCACCCACGGTGTTGTGGCCGGTGTCTGAATGTTCGCAAACTGTATGCCTTTTGTTCATCTTTTTCAATCTTCTTTGTCTCTGAGCGAAGAACGAAGAAGCACTTCACTGTACGTATGCTGTTGCATTTAGAAGGAAGGACCTTTCCTTTTTATAGATGGAGTGAGAGAGGACATTCCTCCTCTTAATAACTCAAAAATGTGTGACATGGGCTTGAACTTCCTTTATTACAACTAAATGAGGCACAGCTAAATATTTTGTGGCCGGTTGTGTGTGCGCGAGCGTGTGTGCGTGCGTGTTTTCATTTGGGTTAGCACAATGATAGATGTTGATTGTTGTGTAATTGCAGTCGAATGTGGGCAGTGTATGCTTTTAAGGCATGCGTACAGATAAGGACAATATTGAGACCCCCCACAGACTCAACTTAGAGTTCCATCCATTAATACATACTGTTGTTACTGGGTTTCACATCACTTTTTTTTCATGTGCAGTCAAATTAAACCTGTACACAATTGCATTTAAAAAATGTACAAACTGTTAAAATAATTAGTGCTTGAATCTCCTTACTATATTTTTATGTAGTCCCAATGCAAGTGGATAAAGTAAATCTCAACTTTATAAATTTAAATTGATTGTACATAGTAAAATTTAAGTTGTGACAGAATGTTCAAGAATCGTGTTGCATTTCTCATTTTAATTAGCTAAATTGAACACGCAATAAAAATAAATGTTTTGAACAGTCATGCTGTGAACAAATACAGAGGCTTTAAAAATTATGACCTGCCACTAGCTTTCTCTTCGCTCCCCATTTTCCCACACTCTGTCCATCTTGACCATCTTGACCTCAACCCTTCATTACTTTGTTTTGATAAAAGACAACAGATTTCTGTGAGGAGGAAAAGTGGTGTTACCCACGTTATATGTGTGTCCACAAAATTCAGAAAAAAAATGTAGGTTAATAGAGGAACATGTACACACAGACCCAGTTACACACTGCTGAATACACACATTAAGAGAGAGATTAATTGTTGGGGTCCAGGTCAAGCTGTAGACTTGGTAGTAAAAGAGAGTAATGCGTGTATTGAACTTGAACAACAAAAACAGAGAATCTCTCTCACTCGCTCTTGCTCTGTTTTACCATGTCATTTTCCTCAGAGCTTGTGTTATTGCCCAGTAAATAGATGCAGTAGCATATGATAAATTCTGAATGCTGTGAAAACATTACATATAGCTTCTGACACCGCTTGTGAAGCAGAGGGTCTATGCCCCTTTGAAAGATCCTTTACTCGTGGTTCTGCTGAATTTTGATGTTGCCTTTTGAAAGTTCTTCAAATTGAAGCCTCTTCTCCTCAGACCAAAACTAATTTAATACATTTAATTATATAAAATTTATAAAATAAAAATTAACACACTTAATCTTGCCCTCTAAACTGTATGTAAATTCTGTAAAAAGGGATTTGGTCATAGACACCCGTCTGCATTTGTACATGGACCAACAATTAAAAATAGCTCAAACAGAACACCAGAATACATTCTGTGTGAACGGCCCCAGTCTACCTTGGACAGACTGACAAAGTTGTTGGATTGGCAAAATGGATTGTTGAGGACTGTAGGCCACAACAATCTTATTTCTTATTTCAGTGATAAGAAAATAAAAAGTATATTTACTTTTATAAGCCACTTTGTGTTACATCATTCAGATGTACTATCTCGTCTGCCTCAATTATTTAATATCTTTGAATTGCACACATCATGCACACAAAATCATTAAACTAATGAAATCATCTGACATGTCCCACTGTGTAAAAACATTCCTATTAATGGATTCCAAGGAGATCAATGTTTTCCTTTTAGGAATTGTAACAGTTCAAGGATGGGAAAGTAGAAAGCGGGAACCGGCTGAGCAATCCACGTAAACTTTAATGACTCAAAAGAACTTAAACATAACATAAAACTCGCAGACACATGCATACACACAGTGGCCGTGTGTGTCTCTCTCCCTCTGGCATCCCTGGCTCCTCCTTTATGTCTCTTCTGCTGATTAGGCAACTTAGCGCGGCAACGTCCTCTTCCTCATCATGGAATATTTTTCTCACATTTTAACATTTTGAAGCAGTGCTAGACATGTCATGTGATATGTTTATGTGTTTAGGTCAAGTGGTCACTGCAGGAGTTGCAGAGATATTGAATGGCTATTCTTTGAAAAGCATCCTGCGCAAAGTTCAGGGAGAGAAACAGACTGTGGCTGCATCAGACACATATGATGACAGTTACCTAGGTAAGTAGGGCCCTATGTGTGTTCGCTTTTGAAAAGTAAATGTACTTTATGGGACACCAGTGATTTGCTTGAGGCTCTGTTTTTGGATCAGGGAAACCGGCCCTCAGCCAAATGAATAAACACTCGCGCACATGAACACAAGCTTTTTTGTGGATGTTAAGGTAACCTTCGCCCGATGTCCCATAGCTCAGTTTGGGGCTGAGTTTGTGCCTACTGATAACATTTCCATCTGGAAATGTGGACCCCAAAACACACACAGAAAATATACCTTAAATGCACACTTTGACCTCACATTTTCCATCATGTAAGTAATCTTCATCACAGCTGGTCTGTCATGATAATGTGCAATCGACGACATAAAAGACATAAAACCAACTTGAGTAAACATAATTTTTAAATTGACCCACTTTAGTCAGCTAATTTAACTTTTCCTTACTGTAAAGTCTAAAGTTTTTTTTTTTTCCCCTTTGCCTGGTAGGATACTCTGTAGCTGTTGGAGAGTTCACAGGTGACTCAGAGCAAGGTGAGACCTTTTAACCTTTTTACATACACACGTTTCACACACACCGATTAAGCATAGTCTTGGATGAAGTGTCTCTCTGAACTGCAATTCATATAACCTTTGGAATAGACAACGTTTTGTAAATAATAAAAACTGAATCCAAACCCAAAATTTATCATGCTCTTATTATTGACTGTCTATTTTCCTGTGTGCAGGTCTGTGCATAGCAAGTAAAATAAAGTGATTTTATTAATTACAAACCCAAACCTGACTCGTTTGTCGGGTCCTGTCATGCTCAGTTTGGGTAGCCTTTATCTCACACACAATAACAGTGGTCTGTTCTTTGTGTTAACCCATTTGTAGAGTTTGTGGTGTCTGTTGTAGACTTTGTGTCTTTGGCAGTTTTGTTGTGTCTGTCAAATTTGTTGTGACTTTTCTAAAGTTTGTACCGTGTCTATTGTCGAGTTTGGGTTGTGGCTTTTGTAGAGTTTGTGTTGTGTTTTTTGTTGAGTTTCTGTTGTGACTTGTAAAGTTTGTTGTGTCTGTTTGTAATGTCTTTTGCAGTTTGTATTGTCTTGAATTTGTGTATTTCGTAGAGTTACAGTTCTGACTTTTGTAGAGTTTGTGTTGTCTTTCGTAGTGCTTGTGTCTGTTGGTGTTGTCCTTTGCCGATTATGTACTGTGTTGTTTGTTGTGTGTTTTGTAGAATTTGTGGTGTGTCTTACATGGAGTTTCTGTTGTGAATTTTGTGTTGTCTTTTGCAGAGTTTATGTGCTGACTTTTTTTAGGGCAGGGGCATAATTCATTTATCTGTATTCCAGATCGGATCGCACCCCGTCGACCGCGTTGCCTTTCAAAGTATACTCTTTTGACCATGAGTGAATATAAACATGTTCATCACATGCACTCTACGAACACTTTGTGATACTCTTTTAGTACAGTCAACGGCTGGCGAATGTGCCAATGATGTGCACAGATGAGGACTGTGTGCATGTTGAGAAAATCTGTGAACTGAGCTTATAGCAATGCGGACAACAAAAGTAAACTTTTGGGCTTTACAGTTTGTTTTCTGTCTTTCGTAGTTTGTATAGTGTCTAGAGTTTATGTTGCACCTTTTATAGTGTTTTTGTTATGTCTTTGCAAAGTTTGTAATGTGTCTAGAGTTTGTGTTGCACATTTATGTCAATTGTGCTGTCGTTCGAATATTTGGTGTTTTGTCTTTTGAAGAGTTTCTGTTGTGCCTTATGTAGAGTTTGTAAGTCCATGGATGAATATAAACATATGAGAGTATGTTTTGTCTCCATGTGTGGTTGTTGTGGGAGATCTGTTGCCTGCTAAGCTTTGATCGGACCCTTCAGCCTCAGACCAAAATTACAGAGCCCTCGCAGTATTCTGTCGCTGAATTGCCACCCAATGACAAACAGCCCGTCTGCAGTCTGTCATCCCTTTCAGACACACAAACGCATCAGTACACCCACACAAACTCTTTCACAAGCAGTCATCACCATACCTATCTGTCAAACTGCACCATCTTTGCTCTCTCTCTCTCTCTCTCTCTCTCTCTCTCTCTTGCGCGCGCGCTTTGAATACTGGGAGTTTGGGTTACAGCAGCAACAAACGGGTGAGAGGAGTGATTTGGGTTTTTTTCACAAAATTTCTTGACTTTCTTTTTTCGGTTTCTCCTTTTTTTTTTTTCTTCCTTTATGTATTATTTTTCTTTGTGTATAAATTTATTAATTTATGGGAAGTTTAGACTTTGTGGTGGAGGCCTGAGATGGAGGCTCACCCAAGTGGAAGTGTCCCCTTACTCACTCCACCATGGGGTCAGGTGTGTACCTGACGTGGATTCTAATGTGGAAGACATGCTTGTCGCTGTTGGTGAACAAATTGGATATGAGAATATAATTTCAGCGTCAAGGATGAACAAAGCAGTGATGTTTTTTCTCAAAGATGAAAGCTTTGTGAGTAAACTAATTGAAAATTGCGTTTGGGTGAATGGAGCTTTTACTGTGTCACCGCTTGTGTCGCAATCTGTTAGTCATGATTTCAAATGTGCCCCCCCTTCATATTAAACAGTGGCATTGAAAGAGAATTGTTGAGGTTTGGAAACATGGCCAGTGAAGTGAAAATGATTCCATTGAGGTGTAAGAATGAAGCATTGAAACACAAGTGTTGTCAATTAGGCATCAGGTGTTTTGTTTCTTGATCAACAATCGCTAGACATTTTCTTTCCGAATCAAACACGAAGGTAAATCATACATGATTTACGTGAGTACCAAAAATGTTAAATGTTTCGAATGTGTAGACATTGGACATAAAAAGATTGCTTGCCCACACAATAAAACGCACCTAGAGAATAATGCAAATGATATTGAAGTCATTTCTAGTGTACCGAATGGAGAAAATATAGAGATTAGTAAGGAACCAAATAACACAACAATTGATTGGAAAAACAAAGATGAATATGGAAATGAAGAGATGAGTAATCAGAAGAAAACTCAACTGGCAGTGTAGTTGGTAATTGTACTGAAAAGAGAGAACATTTGTGTGTAGGTGTTGATGATGGTGATATGATGATGAAGTGTGTCTTCATGCTGTTACCAAAGGTTGTGACAAATGATGCACAAAGCACTGGGCAGATTTTGTTGTCCCATTTAACTGATAATACTGATGAGCAAGATGACATGGAGGATGATGATAACTTTTCAGAAGCATCTGATATTCTTTCTCAGTTTGGTGAAGATCAAGTATACTGTAAACGAGGTTAATGTCTTCCTGGATGCCACATTTGGAAAAACTATTGAGATTGGAGAATTCTTCCCTGATGCAAAAACATTTTTTCAATCGGCTGTGAAAATCCAACAGACCGCAAGCTATGATGAATTAAGCAGAAGAAAAAGATTTATATTAAAATAAATTGTAACAAAATTGAGAAGAAAAATAGCCCTTGAAAAAGTTAACAACTCCTTAATGATTAAATTATTTGGGGTGTATTCTCAGTCTTTCTCTTTGCTAACCATTTTTTTTTCTTTCTTTTTCGGAGCATTAAGATAAGAACAATTAACATTAATGGAGGAAGGGATGGTAAAAGAAGAGCTGTGTTGAAAGAATATATTAGATATGGACATAATTTTCTTACAGGAGACACATGGTGACATAGCTAATGAGATAAAATGGAAGAAGTGGTGGGTAGGAAATATTTTTCTAAGTCATGCCTCTAACACTAAGGGTGGTGTTGCTATTTTGTGCTCAAAGAAAATTAGCACAACTTTTGTATCAAGTGATGAAATAGAGAAAGGTCGGATTTTGGCTGGTTAATTTCATTGGTTTTTCTTTTGTTTTTGTTAATGTCTATGCACCTAATAATGGAGCAAAAAGGATAAAAGGTCTTTAAAAATGGCCAAAGTAAGTTAGAGAATTATGATAAAAATGCTTGTCTAGTTTTGGGTGGTGACTGGAATTGTACATTTTAGATTTTACCTTAGATGGGAATGGAGAAGAACCATGTCCTCTTTCTGCTTGTTAAAATAATGTAATGAGTCACTTTGATTTGTGTGCTGTTTGGAGAGTACAACATCCAGTAGAAAACCAATATACTTGGTGTAAGTCTCTAAGTGACCACATCAGCTTTGCAAGGTTAGATCGTTTTTACATTAATAAAGACTGGTGTAATAGAATTTTAAAGGCCTGAATTTACCCCGATGGTTTTACAGATCATTTATGTATTATTGTTTTTAATTTAAAAAAGACAAAATGTCATAGTTATTATTGGCTTTTTAATATAAAATTGTTACAATATGCTTTCTTTTGTGAAAAATTACATTTATTTTGGGCAAAACAGAGTGAGCCATAGAATGATTTTGATGTTGTGCATTGGTGGGATGTAGGGAAAGCACGCATAAGGATCTTTTGCCTGAATTATACAGCCAATGCAATTGATTGTTTAAAAAAAAAAACTGTTATAGAATTGGAAAATGAAATCAAATCAATTGAAAGAAGTCTAATTAACCAAAATGGTGAATCAACTGAAAGACTGAATTAAAAAAGGAAAGCTTTGGCCTCACTTTAATAAGCTTTAATAAGAGCTCGCTTCCTTTCTCTGAGAGAGATGGATGCATGAAGTTCATTCTTTTTTTAGTTTTGAAAAGAGGGAAGGAGCGCGGAAAGTCTATGATACATCTAAAGAAATCAGATGGAACTGTGACAACTAATCCTAAAGAAATGAGAACAATGGCCATTGATTTTTATAAAGAACTTTTTTCTGTTGGTCCTTGTGATATTGGCTGTATGGATGACCTTTTTAAAGATTTACCAAAGTTGACTGATAAACCGAGGAATCAACTGAAATTGAAATTAACATTGAAATAACAAAGCTGTTAATCAGTTATCCATTGGACGTGCACCTGGAATTGATGGACTTCCTGCCGAATTTTATAAACAGTTTTTGGACTTATTAAAAGATGATTTTCTTGAGGTTTTTAAATCATCTTACAGGAAAAAAGAACTGCCAACAAGCTGTAGAAGAGCTGTTTTGTCTTTTTGTTACCAAAGAAAGGCGATCTTGGTCTTTTTTAAAGAACTGGAGACCACTGGCAATTTTGTGTACTGACTATAAAATCTTAGCGAAATGTCTTTCAAATAGATTGAAATTGTATGTAGAACATTTAGTAAATGATTATCAAATGTATTGTATTCCTGACAGAACAATAATGGATAACATCTATCTTGTTTGTGATATTGCAAGAAGGGATGATGACAATATTGGAATATTTGCAATTCATCAAGAAAAGGCATTTGATAGAGTCGGTCACTTTTATTTGATTAGATCCCTTAAAGCTTTTGGTTTTGGTGATCTCTTTATTTCATGGATTAAGGACAATGTTAAAGGTTGGAGGGCTAAGTCAACCAGTGACAGTATTTAGAGGTATTAGACAAGGTTGTCCATTGTCAGGAATGTTATATTCTTTAGCTATCAAACCTTTGCTTCGTCAACTGGAAATTGTTTTTGATGGCTTTCTAATTGAAGGACAAAAAGCTAAACCTAAGTTTTCTGCATATGCTGATGACATCACTGTTTATCAAAAGCAAAAAAATGTGTTTGTTTTAAAAAGTTTTAAAGAAGTATGAAAATGCCTCCTTAGCAAAGGTAAACTGGAGAAAAGTGAAGGTTTTATTTTAGGAAATTGATCTGCAGGAGAGCTACCAGACTTACCAGGAGGTAAAGAAAGCCTGAAAATACTGGGTATTTATTTAGGAACTGATAAATATATCCAGAAGAACTGGGAAGGAATGTATGATAAGATGTGACCGTTTGTTACAGTGGACATGGGTGCTGCCTCAGCTATCATTTAGGGGTAGAGTTTTGATCACAAACAATCTAGCTGCTTCAGCATTTTGGCATAAACTAAATTCCTTGAAGTAGTTCATTTATTACAAAAGAAAATAAATGACTTTTTTTGGTCTGTCACCACTGGGTAAAATCTGCTATTTTATATTTTCCTGTCAGAAGGTGGACAAGGCTTAATAGATATAAAAGGCAGAATTAAGGCTTTCAGGCTGCAGAAAAATCTGTTGGGCTGATACAGTTGTTCCTTGTTACGCAGTACGAATTGTTTTAAATTTGATTTAAATTTGTTTTTAATTACCCCGAAAGATATGGAATGGAAGGATTTTTCTGTTTTATAAATCAATTTTGAAAGTGTGGAATTCTGTTTTTCCAAGTACAGAGGGATTTAAATTGTGAAGGTTGGATAAAAAATTTACCTCTCTTTAACAACCCTCTAATATGAGCAAATGTGTTGAAAACGAGACAGAGTGCACAGTTTTGTCCAATCTAAAGAATGGTAACAAGTATAAAAGTCCACAAGAATTGTGTAGTTTGACAGGCATTAAGTCTGAGATTTATGGAAAAAGTAATGAAGGAATTTTTTTTTCTGTTCTTCCTTCTCCTTCTATCTACAGATAAAGTCTAATAGAAACTAACTGTGAGGTGGTGGTGGTGGTGGCTAGAGCACAGGGCTCCTAATCAGAAGGTCGCTGGTTCGAACGCCATGACCACCACCATTATGCCCTTGAGCAAGGCACTTAACTCCAGGTTGCTCTGGGGGGATTGTCCCTGTAATAAGTGCACTGTAAGTCGCTTTGGATAAAAGCGTCTGCCAAATGCATAAATGTAAATGTAACTGTGGTATACAAGAGGAGGAAATGAAAGCAAGTTTTCCTAAACTTAGATTTCAATGATGGTAGATGAAAAGCCTGAAAAAGGATCTCCTCTTGTTTTATGTATACCTGAACTGAATGTGTTTGAAGATGTTTCAAAGAAAGCCCTATATTTATCATGTGTGAAAGTCTCTCATCAATCTGAACTTGTAAAGAATCAAAGTGGTTGGATCTGTTTGGGCAAGACTCATCTTCTATGAGATGTTGGAGGTCCCTCTATAAGTCACCCATTGAAAAACGCACGGCAGATCTTCAATGGAGGATTGTACATTGGGTAATTGTGACGAATATGGATTTGGCACGGTTTGACCCCACCGTGGGGGAAGAATGTTTATTTTGTGGTCATGAAGAAACTTTAAAGCATCTATTTTTGGATTGTTCTAGGTTTATTGATTTTGTTTGAGATTTTAAAGAGGTGGCTTGGAGCACTTGGAGATGATATGGATGAAAAAATATTTATAATTGGCTCAAAGTATGTTGCCACAGATAGAAAAAGAATTTCTTAATTTTCAAAGTTGGCAATATGGATTACAAGGAAGAATAAACTTAAGGATAGTGGAGCGACTAAACCTGAACTTAATTTAATGGCCTTTGTATCTGCAAGGATTTTGGTTGCTTTCAGTGATTTCTGGGGACAAGCAGAAGTGTTGTGTGTAGTTGATCAAGAGGAGATTTTATTCCTAAATCTGTAATTTTAATTTTCTTTTTTTTTTTTCAGGTGAATTTTTTTGTATATGCTTTTATGTTAATGCAAGTATGTTATGTGTGATACGTTTGATCTTTTGTTATTGTCTGGGAATAGATCTTTTAGGATTTTCTTTTTTTTTTCTTCATTTTTTATTAATCTTATTGAAAAAAGAGATGTTAAAATCAAGTCGCTCGCTCTCGTGCGCGCTCTCATTACACACATCTATCTGGTCTGGATTAGTGGTGAATTTAGAGAGGAGAGACATGCTGATTCCTCTGTGTCAGGGTTTCATAATTGGGCTCTTGCTGTGGTGCACTTTGTGGTTGAGAAAGGCGGGAAATTAGGAATAGTTTGTGATTTTGTTGCGACTAAGCTGTGATGGGTCTCTGGGAATCTGAGAGCTTTTGACAAGCAAAAAAGATGCACAATTTTGTACCTTTTTTTTTTTTGTATCATCTCTCTGCGATCTTGGTGGGTGGGATGGAGATCTGACAGACTACAGCAAACACCACATCCCTGTCTCCAAGGTCATCCATCAGACCCCTTACAATCTTTCTCACTCTCCCTCTTTCTCTAGCTCTTTCACCTCTCTGGCTCTCTCTTCTAAATGTTTATATTAAATGAGTGAGTGACATGATGTTGACAGAGAAGATTTACAAAAATCACAGCTTTCACTTCACTGTTTACCTTAAGGTGCAACAGATAAGTGGTCGTGTATACAGTATGTGCATGTATATACATTACTGGATATTTAGTTACATACAAACACTTAAGACAGGAAACATTTATTTTTATTATTGTTCTCAACTGGAGGACATAATTTGTTTTCATAATTTGTACTATTCTCAAATACATAAACCTGCTGACACATATGTAAATATCTCAGGTGCTTATGTGTGTGAGTGACTCCTATGTCTTTTTACGCAGAACTGGTAGCAGGGGTACCTCGAGGAGCACAGAACTTTGGTTATGTAAGTAACCAAATCTTTAAACAATCTTGATTTCCTGTCTTTTTGGCATAGTAAAATCAGGAGTGAGAGGTCAGAGGTAAAGTTCAAGGGGGAAGGGAAAATTTGAAAAGCGTTCAAGAGGTTAGTCATTACTTGCAAAGGAAAACAACCATGTGTAGCTCTAAAATTAAAGCTACTTTTTAACAAATAAACTAGTGCAAGCTAGATGCCGTATTGCATGTCGTAATGCATATTCTGGTAAAAAAAATGTCACTTATGGACATGTATATGTTTAAGTGGATGTGAGATTCCCATCTGGATGTGATTTGAAGTCTTATGAAGGAATTCCCAATTAGTGCTGTACCGTCTATAAAGCCGGGGTGTTAAACAGAAACATAGGCAGCTGGATGGGTGGTTTCTAAAGTAGACAGTGAATTTGTGTCTATTTTCTCACTGCATGGTATGTTCTTGAGTAATAACCATACAGCATATGGCTTTGTTTGATTTACAATGATTGGTATGATTTTCTCAATCATAGATGCCACATAAAACATCCACTAACAATATTCTGTCTCTAATTAGAAAGCTAATTGCCTAACATGAGAACAATCACTTTTCTTTGGGGTGGTGGACAGTAATGTGGTCAGATGCACAAGTCCAGTACATCACAAATCCAGATAATGTCTCCAGATACATGAGATTCTATCATAATTGAAAGCAATGCTTTATGTGCAATATAATCAGACTTTTCTACTTTTTTAGGTGGCTGTAATCAATGCAACAAATCTGACATTCATTCAGAATTTCTCCGGGGAGCAGGTGAATTACTGCCTGACATTTGTGAATTACTTTTTTGTTAGTTCAACAATCTTTATTCATTAGCTTCAATCTACTACTGATTGTAAAAGTTGTTTACATAATCACAATAATCTGGTGTGCTGTGCGATATTAATTTTAGCTTTCATTTGACCATATGACCGCATTTAATTTGACCGCATAATGCATTCCAAATCAACAGAAGATGTTTCACTTTGCATGTGATAATTAATGCAGATTTCATTTGATTTCATGCAAGATTGTTTCTCGCAGATGGCCTCATATTTTGGATACACTGTTGCTGTGACCGATCTAAATGGAGATGGGTAAGTTGACTTCCATGTCCAATAACTTGAAAGATAAATTTAATCAATGTCCAATGACTTGTAAGATTAATTATTTAGTAAAATGTTATCTTAGGCAGAAGATGGAGCAAATTTGTAATTATGAAATCTGAAAAGCAAAAGAGCATGACAGTTTCGCTGCCATTGCTATTGTGTGTTCATCCCAGTCTGTCTGCTGAAACAAGACTTATGATTTGGTATGAGCTAATCAAGTTTACTTGCTCATGCTGTTTTTAGTTAAAAGGTGTATGCAAACCTAAACAGGACCATCAGGTAATATATAGGGGTTGGATTATTTAGATCAGTGTTTCCCAACCACTGTGCCGTGGATTGTCAGGTGTGCCATGGAAAATTTATAAAATTCCACAAAATAAATAAATGCATGAAAAAATATATATATATTTTCAGGGATCCAAACTCCTCAACTTTGGGAAAATTCTCAGTTTTTAAACCATAATCGTCACTTTTGTGATTGTGAAAAACAATAATGTGCAAAAGTGAGTGATATTGATACGCGTTAAGCGTCTTTCACATGACTTGAGTCAGCGCTGCAGAATACATTGAAGTCTATGAAGTGATATCACACCAAAGTGTTTTTAACATGTTTTTGCTTCACCAATAATGTCTTTGAGAGTACTAAGCAACAAGATATATTTAAAAACTGTCTATAATTTCTTTTAATTTAATATTACCGTTGTCATTTACAAATAACCAAGTCCCCAGTTATTGAACTAATTTAAATTCACCAAGAAAATGCTTAGACCTAAACAAAAATGAGTCATTTTATTACTTTCTGCTATCAAAGCAACTGCAAGCTTTTTTCTCTCTTCCAAATACATGTTTTCAATGTTTATAGTGCACGCCTCCCGCTTTTTTACATGGCAAACTCGTAAAATCGCCCCTCTGTCACGTTTTCTGCAACTCTGTGCTTGACGCTGGGTTCTGCCTCCCAGATCCAAATTAAAACTGCCACGAGACGTCATCTGTCCAAGGCAAAGACACAAAATCTAATGAGAATTGCCTCAGCATCAGTCTCCCTTGATGCTTTACGAATAGGTGAGCACCCACTTTAAGTCGAAGCGGATGTGTTTTGTTCATATTTTAATCGTATTTGTTTTTTGCAATATTGCGTTGTTCATATTTTAGTGGCCACCGCTGTCACTGCGGGGAAAAAAAACATTCATCTGCTTCATGTGGTGTCTGTTTTTCATCTGTTCTCTTCATAATCTGCTTGTCCTTTAAATTCATGATTAAAAATGAAAATGTGAATGAAAATAAAAGCTATTAAATGTCTTATCATTAAAATATTAAAATGACTTAGTAATTGGTTGTGACGGAATTTTTTTTACGACCCTGTCTGTCAAAATGACAGATGATGAGAAAGTCTAACACAGGCACTGTATGTGACTTGTTTTTTTAAAAAATTTTTGTATAGCTGAATTTCAAACATTACAAGTTAACACGCTACAAAGACAGACAGAAAACAATGGACAAGTTCTTGAAAAGGAAAAATATTGACGATGGTTAGCCTATGTAGGATAGTTTTGTGCCGTAGAATTATTATTATTATTATTATTTTTTTTTTTTTTTTTTTAGTCTTCTGTTTTTACTTGACCCTTATCCTAATGCCTGTGTATTCCAGATGGGACATTTTATATAAAATACATTTTATATATTAAAAAAAAGGATACAAAACCTTACTGGCACATTAGTGCCAAAACTTGTCTCTTCTCTTAACTTCCCTTCAGTTCTCTTCTTTCACTTCACTTCTCTTCACTTAATTTCTCGTCTTTACACTTCTCGTCTCTTCTCTTAACTTCCCTTCAGTTCTCTTCTTTTCACTTCACTTCTCTGCACATCTCTTCACCTATCTTCACTTCTCGTCACTTCTCTTTTCCTCTCTTCACTTCTGTTCACTTCATCTCTTTGCACTTCTCTTTATATCTCTGCACTTCATTCCTCTTCTCTTCATTTCTCGTTTCTTCATTTTCCAATAGTACAATGTTAAGTTCTCAGTAAAACAACAGTATGCACAAAACCCTATAAACAAAGAGCCATTTAATGATAATCCAGCAATAGCCAACACATATTTTCCAAGAGAGCAAATTACAGCTCTTTACTCTAATAGTTGTTGAAATGGCTCATTTGTATGAGAATATTCCTCAGTGTCCAGGGTTAAAGTCTGCGTTTCAGTTTTGTTATTCCTTGCTACCAAATTATAAAACATGGATAACAGGGGTTGTTTGAGATCCTATAGACCTAATTCACAGCAGTGACATCTTTGATTTATTTTGATTGGAATGACAACAAGGCTGTGAGGGACAGAAGTAGTCTTTTCAATGGGTTGTATTTTTAATGGGTTGTTGGATCGTTCTGCAGACAAAACATTGAAAACATTTTCAAGAAAATTCGGTAGACAAGCTTTATACTGTTTGTGCCATTGAAGAGATGTAAGTCAATTCCTCACAGCCTCATTGTCATTCCCATTAAAAATGGCACTAGCGTTATAAGGTCTATAACACGATTAGGCAACAGTGCATCTGAAACTAGAGCAACATAGTCTGAGATGAACAAATTTAAACTTTTTTTCATTCTGTTTTACCATGTATGTTCAACAGCATCTTTGTTGATCTTTGTCTAGATTATTCTCTGAATGCCTTTTTTCTGAATTGTAAGAACATTTTGGTATTCCTCCATCAGTCCAAGGCATCATTTCCAAGGCTTTATTACAAATCCATATCTTCATGCAAGACATCTCTGTTTTATATTTTCAGCATTTTTATGATGTATGTTTTATCTCCTGCCATCATACTGTCATGTGCTGTCTTAGCTCTGGCTCGTATTTTCAATGGTTACAGTACAGCTCCTTGACCCATGCATTTGTTATTTGTATATATTGCTGTAATGAAACCCTAAGGTTGGAGCCATGTGATCCTTTGATTTCAAATATGCTCTATAAAAAGGAGTGACTTTGTGAAAAGTGAAATAAATGTTCAGAGGCTAGGGATTCGTTCATTCGTGTTCCAAGCCAGCAGCTTGGACATTTTTTTAATACATGTAGAATTTGTGTTACTTATGAATTCAGTAAATGTAAAGCCTGGATGTGTTGGTGTAAATATATATGAATTGGTATGTGTTTAGAACAGATTAACCTTTTTGGGGGGACTAGGTGTCTTAAAGGGACAGTTCACCCAAAAATGAAAAGTCTCTCATTTACTCACTCACTTCTGCTGAACACAAACTAATTTTTTTAGAAGAATATCTTGGGTTTGTAGGTCCTTTCAATGCAAGTGAATGGTGGCCAGACCTTTCAAGCTCAAAGTCACATAGGCAGCATAAAAATAATCCCTGTGACTTCAGGGGCTTAATATGTCTTCTCTCACTTTGGGTGAGAAACAGATCAATATTTCAATCCTTTTTTACCATAAATCTCCACTTTTTAATTTTCAGATTGTGAAAGAATGTGACAGTGAAAGTGGAGATTTATAGTAAAAAGGGACTTAAATATCGCTCTGTTTCTCACCTACCCCTATCATATCGATCCTGAAGACATAGATTTAACCACTGGAGTGATATTGTAGAACAGATCAAGTTCACGGACAAGGAAGAGGCGAGAAACTGGCTTGACATATAAAATAATAGGTTTAATGGAGAACTCAAAAGACAAACACATAAGACAACGGACATGTCCGTGAACGATCTCTCTCTCCCGCACGTCGTCCGCAATCGGCCTTTAACCCTCTCAGAGGCTTGATTAGCCTAATACGGGACCGGGCATTTTGAGCCACGACCCGGCCCCGCCCTCCACTGTGCCACAGATA
Source organism: Moxostoma hubbsi (assembly GCA_032164185.1). NCBI lineage: Eukaryota > Metazoa > Chordata > Actinopteri > Cypriniformes > Catostomidae > Moxostoma > Moxostoma hubbsi. The sequence continues at coordinate 19,688,026 of JAVLUX010000014.1, read as the reverse complement.
TGGATTACTTTTATGTTGCCTTTGTGATTTTTGTTCCTTAAAAGATCTGGTCCCCATCACTTGCATTGTATAGACCTACAGATCTGAAATATTCTTCTAAAAATCTTTGTGTTCTGCAGAAGAAAGAAAGCCATACACATCTGGGATGTCATGAGGGCGAGTAAATGAGAAATTTATTTTTGGGTGAACTATCCCTTTAATAAACATACTAAACGGTGTCTGGTTTCTGTGATAAGTTACATTTAACTAGCATTAGGGAATTTAAAATATTATTAGCTCTGTATTAAACAATAGATTTCGCCTGTGTCTGCAGACTAGATGATGTGTTGGTTGGAGCCCCACTCTACATGGATCGAGAGTTTGAGAGTAAACCTCGTGAGGTGGGACGTGTGTACTTATACCTGCAAGAGGATTCACTAATCTTCTCCCCTCCCAGAACACTCACTGGAACACACCTGTTCGGTCGCTATGGAAGTGCCATTGCCCCTCTCGGAGATATCAACCAGGATGGGTATCTGGGTAAGTGTGCACATTAATGCATTTCTAGGATGTTGTGTTTGCAAATATTTCCAAAGACAAAGATTCTACTGTTTCATTTTGCCTTGCTGCTCTAGGCACGCATTTCCTCCTTACCATGTTTTGTGTTGGATATCCTGTCTCTATATCGCATGCTTAATTTTCAGTTCTAAAGTCAATCAGGAAGTTTAAAGTTAGTGATTTGGTGCCCTTGTCTGTGTCCTGTGATGATTCGGGTGTGACTCATTAAAATCAGGATCAAGACAGCATCCACAATGGAAATTGCTACATGTTACTTCACAGACACATTGAGGATGAGTTCAATACTGATGAATTCATACTTAGTTTTCAACAGTTCATCCTGCATTTGAATGGAAACGGGTGTCCAGGGGTGGAGTCCAGACCAGAATAATCACCCACAGATTATCTTCATTACTGCAGACAGATAGAGTTGAGATGTTCCCTCTAGAGAAAGATCTGAGAGGTTTTCTGCTTTGCACGGATGACTGTGTGTGTATGTTTGAGTGTGTGCGCATACAGTCTCTGGAAGAGACAGCCCCATATGTTATTGTAACATGAACTGAGATATCACAATAAATGCTTTAAAAATGGCACTGGACTTGAATGAAAGTAAGCAGAGTGTGATATACATACATGTGCATTGACCAATCAGAGATTTAAGCCACCTCATCCATACACAAACTCGCACACTAGTTCACACGCACTGATTTCCTGATATAAATTGAAATCCGTGACTTTAGAACGTGTATGGAATGCAGGTGTGCCTAGAGACATGAATGTATAATGTGGTCCTGTGTTTCGAATAGGAGAGCTACAGTACGGTAACAAAATACACTTATTTATGGAGGGCTTGCTTTTGCCAATTATTTTATGGATCTTTGCTTGTTTTTTCTGGCTATGTAAAAGTATCACATTCTGAGATGATGCTGCCAGGAGATTTGGAGAATAGCCTAATGATCAATATCTGATATAGAGCTAAAGAAACTAATATCACAAACTGCATTCTTGGTTTACACCAGCCATATGGCCACATTGTAAACTGTCTTAAGCCTCCCAGTTTTTTGTTTTAGTGCTGTTACTAGGAGCCCCAGACTGAATCTGTTTTGCTGGAAAGTCTATAGAATGAATTTAAATGGTAAAAAGTAAATCTGTGTATCTTTCACAAGACATCTGCATGCACAGGATAGTTGCCTCTGATGGTAGAAGCACATATGATTTAAGTTATCAGGGTTCAGATGGTCATGGAAATATTGGGTCCAATTTTTATAAAATTTATTTTTTTAAATCCTTATCCAGTAATCACAAGCAACTGGTAAAAAATTGGTCAAAAAGTGTGGAAACTTAGATATAAATAATTTGGCATATGTTGAAGTTCCTAAATTTTCACGGAAAAGATTTTAAACGTTATTCCTTAAAGCTCTTGTGAGTTTGTACCTCAGTAAATCATGTAATACATTTAAAGTGAGTGCCTGAGAATGGGGTGAGATTAGGTCTATAAGCATAAGTGTATAATGTATGCATGCTCTTTTGGGCCCAGTGGTTTCATATGTCCGTAAAACAGCTCTTTCTATCAGTTATGCTATGTGGTATATTTATACATTCAATTAAGGCCAAGCCACAAAATTAAGTATCCTGTAAAGTGTCATGTATTCACTTTCGTGTGATGTGATGATCAGTGTTGGTGAGTAACGTAATAGTAATGGGATTACGTCTTTAAAATACAAAATATAAGTAACTGTTTCCACTACAGTTACAATTTTAAATAATTGAGAATTAGAATAGTTACATTCAAAAAGTGTTTTCAATACTGAAGAGAACTTGTTTTTGTTGTCATTTGTTTCATTTAATATTTAGTCCTTTCAGATGGAAAACATTTATACATCATACAGTGCATTTGAACAGTGGTGAAACACTTTCTTATAATAATTCCTTAAATGTATATAGTGCTTTTCTAGGCACTCAAAGCACTTTACATAGTTTAGGGGGACTCTCCTCAACCACCACCAGTGTGCGGCATCCACCTGGATGATGCAACAGCAGCCATTGTGCCCCAGTACAATCACCACACACCAGCTAACGGTGGAGAGGAGCGAATAGTGATTCAGCCAATGAATCAATGGGGATTATTAAGAGGCCATGATTGAGAAGGGCCTATGGGGGAAATTTGCCCACAGACAGTCAGGATCTCTGTTTAACATCTCATCTGAATGATGGTGGATTTTAACAGTATTGTCTCCATCACTATACTGGGGCATTAAGACCCACACCAGACCACAGGGTGAGCACCCCCTGCTGGCCTCCATAATACCTCTTCCAGCAGGAACCTTAGTTTTCTCCAGAAGGTCTCCTATCCAGGTACTGGTCAGGCTCATTCCTGCTTAGCTTCAGTGGGCAATTGATCTTGAGCTGCAGGATGATATAGCATATGATGTGTTACATTCATATGAGCAGACAGAGAAGTAAGTTTGGAGCAGAAGGAATAGAAATAAACCTTGTGGAAATTGTCAGCTTTACACTAAGCAAAAATGCTATTTATAGCAATTATACATGCACATGCTTCCAGGCAAAATCATATATTTTTTATCAAGAACATTCACATTAGATCATAATTTCTTTTTTTCTAGTAATAATTTTTGATATTAGGGCAAAAATTGTATTCTTGATGATAATATTTGTATTGTTTTCCTGTAAAAATATCTAAAAAACCTTAAAACAAGATATAATAGATTGATTTCGTTTTAGAAACGACACTGCATAAGATATTTAGGTTTTTCAGAGAATGTATTTTTAACATGTGCATTTGTCTTCGTGTACTGGCAGACAAGTGAAAAAAAAATCCAGTGCTGAAGAAGTAATCCAAAGTATTTGGAATACGTTGCTGACCTTGAGTAATCTAACGGAATACATTATAAATTAAATTTTACTGCATGTATTCTGTAATCGGTAGTGGAATACACTTCAAAAGTCCATCTGGCTGTAAAGTACGGTCCATTATGTACACTGGCTGTCTTTACATTATTGGAATAATGTAAAGATATTGCTGTTTCGGAAGGAAATTGGTTCATTAATTCACGAAAGTGGCATTCAGCTGATCACTAAGTATAGTATGGACATTACTGATGTAAAAAACAGCACCATCACTATTTGAACAAATGTAGACAGGCCCCATTTCCAGCGGCCATCACTTATGGTCACATCACAACTTATCTTTGAGTAATCATGCTAAATTGCTAATTTGGTACTAGAAGATCATTCGCCATTTCATCAAACAAAGTTGAAAGCTATTTGGTTCATTAACTGAAGCTTAACATTGTCTTTTTGTGTTTGTTTTTGAGATGCTACTGTATACATGTCTTAAGGTCAAAAAAAAGAAACGTTTTTCTCTAGGAACTTATCAGTCAATCATTGTTTTGAGGAATGAAGACTATACAATGCGTGAAATTGCCATAAAACTGAAGATTTCATACAAAGGTCCAGTCTTCAAAGACAAAGGACATCTGGCTCTAACAAGGACAGAAAGAGATGTGGAAGGCCAGATGTACAACTAAACAAGAGGATAAGTACATCGGAGTCTCTAGTTTGAGAAATAGGCGCCTCACATGTCCTCAGCTGACAGCTTCATTGAATTCTACCCTCTCAACACCAGTTTCATGTTCAACAGTAAAGAGAAGACTCAGGGGTGCAGGTCTTATGGGAAGAATTACAAATAAAGTCACTTTTGAGAGAGGAAAAACAATAAGAAAATGTTAGAAATGGGAAAAGAGCGTTATGGATCTTAACCACATTGAGCTTTTGTGGGATCAGCTAGACTTTAAGGTGCGTGAGAAGTGCCCGACAAGAAAGCCATACCTATGGCAAGTGCAACAGGAAGTGTGGGGGGGAGAATGTCACCCAAGTATCTGGACAAACTGACAGCTAGAATGCCATGGATTTGCAAAGCTTTCATTGCTGCATGTGGAGGATTTTTTTTTATGAGAACACTTAAGTAGTTTTAGAAGTTCTGAAAAAAAATCAAATTGTAATTTTTCAAATGATTAATCTCCTGACTATATATTGTGATCAGTTGAATGTCACTTTGGTGAATAACGTACCATTTTCTATCCATAAGAGCAAAATCTGTACATTATTCCAAACCTTTGGCCTCCAGTGTAAGTCTGCATATATACTGAAGTTCACTCAATGTAATTTGGCAGTCGCAAGGCCAACCATTGGTCTCTTAATGCTGGAGGACTTTGGTCACTGTGTCAGCTACTGTGTCCAGGAAAAGGAAATGACCAAGGATCATCAAAAACATGTGAGGGATATTTATAAAGAGGAACTCACCCAAGACAAACAAAGTGTTATTACATACTCTTAACACACATGCATACACACGGTTGTCCAGTGGAGGGAAATTACTTGAGGTGATTTTATTTTTCTGTGTGTAATTAAACTTACCTTCTTCTACCGCTGAATGGTTTGCTTAGATTGGATGACTTTCATGAGCAAACATTCCTGTTAGATCTGCCACAACAGAGCAAAACACTCAAGTTCTGGAAAAGTTCCGGAATGCCATTTATTTTTTTACATAAGAGGATTGACTTTTAGCCATAACTTATACACATTTAAAGACAGAACTACCAGACAGCATTATTTCAACTTCATTAAAAAAAAAAAAATTCTTGTTTAGTAGCAAAATTCTTAGTGAAGAATAAAACTAGCCATGATCCGTAAGCAAAATTATCCCCCAATCATAGAATCACACCAATCAATGCACACCAAAAGGGCTCCACAGTGTCCATCATTCCCATGACACACTGCGAATGATACAAGTTTGAGATGGTCTCCATACACACTCAAAATACTTATGAACACTTATAAACAAAAAACATCCAGTGAGCGGCAGTTCTGCGGATGGAAACAACTTGTTGATGAGAGAGGTCAACAAAGAATGGCCAGACTGGTTTAAGCTGACTGAAAGGCTACAGTATCTCCGACAGTGACTCTATACAATTGTAGTGAACAGAATAGCATCTCAGAATACACAACACGTCAAAACTTGGGCTAAAACAGCAGAAGACCATGTTGGGTTCCATAAACAAAAACAGAAAGCTGAGGTTGCACATTCTGATCGTTGATGTGAACATTAACTGAAGCTCCTGATCCATATATAAATGATTTTATGTATTGCACTGCTGCCACACGATTGGCTGATTAGTTGATTGCATGAATAAGTAGGTGTACTGATGTAACTAATAAAGTGGTCAGTGAGTGTATGTATATATCTGAATATTGTGCAATAAATAAATATATTATTTCTGTATAATCAACTTTAATTTGATTTTAAAATTTTTTAAAAAGTTTGTAATGTTGTGATTCACCTTTGGTTCATGTCTTAGAACTCGTTAATGAATTTATTTTTATTATTATTATTATTATTATTATTATTATTATTTTAATGGGAAAAATATTTCTGGAACCAAGACAGCTAGAAAGGTCATATATATATATATATATATATATAAAATTATTATTATTTTTTTTTTTTTTTTTTTTTTTTTTGAGTTTGCCCGTTTTTTTTGCCAGATCTTTATAAAGCTTACTACCTCAACAGCCCCGCTATCACTCTGTTAAGTTTAGGGATAGGGTTGGGGTTCGGGGATAGAATATATAGTTTGTATAGTATAAAAACCATTATGTCTATGGAATGTCCCCATAAAACATGGAAACATGACGTGTGTGTGTGTGTGCGGACCAGATGTAGGTTAATGACTTGGGCAGCATTGCTTGCAGGTGGAACACTTGAAAAGATAACCCTACCCTAGAGATGTATTGGCCCTGCAGTAGTTGACTTGGACTTGTGCTTGTGCATGAGTCTGTTAATGTTTTGTTATTGTACCTCAGTGCCATGGAGAAAAGAGAAATCGTCCCTGCGGAGCTTTGTGTAAATCATGTGTATTCTTTTTAGCATCCTTCCTTTTTCCACATGAAAGCATCTTTCTGTTTCCCCTCACCATCACAGACACTGAAATAATCAATAAATTACATCAGGAAGCAGGGCCAAATGCACATCATACAGCGTTAAGTTCTGGTTTTCTGTTAGAAAATGTACTATGGAAAATAAATAGGATGAACAGTATGTATAGTTTGTTTAGTCTAGAGCTGTGGCACTCAACTGGTAGGTTGCAACCCAGGTCTGTTCTGATGTGATCAAAGACAGCAGGGGAAAAACAATGCAAAATTCAACCCAGACTTCAATATATATGGGTTCACTTGCAGTAGGGACATGGTTTGTGCTGATGTGTTTTGTGGACTGAATTAGTGCATACCGAGAGTATTCAAATTTGATATCGAAATTCAACTTTCTATGATAAACAATTTTGGTAATGTATTGGGTTGCCTCTTCATGTCCGATGTATAATCTTGTTCCTAAAGCAAAACTAGTTGATAACAACTGGTCTAATGTATAAGCTGTGATGCTATATTGATCAAATCTGTTCACACTCTCTCTCCTTCTCAGATGTGGCAATCGGGGCTCCATTCGCGGGTGAGGATCGTAGTGGTCGGGTCTTCATCTATAATGGTCATAAATCCGGGCTAATGCTGCAGGCATCCCAAATGCTGAGAGGTGATTGGGTTTCATCTTCTATTCCAGCAGGCTTTGGTTTCACCCTGCGTGGAGACTCTGACCTAGACGACAACCAGTACCCTGGTAAGTACTCCTCCAATCTCCCTCCCTCTCTCTATTGTTTTCCCATTTATGCAGGTGTCTGTTAAGGCAATCATGATTTGGATCCCAATTTAAGCCAGGGAGATGAGAGGCAAAAGGAATGAAAGACAGGACATAGAAGGGAAAAACAGCAATGAGACATCCAGGTTGAGTCATTCTGTTGGCCAATCTGCTGGTCATTTGCACACTTTAATCTATATTATATCCAGGGCCCCGTGATGTGGTTTTTTCTTTCTTTTTTTCCTGCTGTGGTGGGAAAGTTGTTTAAGTTCCCCGCATATTTTTCTCATTGTTGTGTTTTTCACTATTTATTTATCATGTTGTATTGAGAACAATTCTCCACCAAGTATGATGTGATCCATGTGACTTCTAAGATCTATGCTTGGGTCTCAGATGCCACATCAAATTGGATGTATATGCTTGAATAATGCTTCTGCTTGTTTTTAAAGAGCGCATTGAATCCATCTTGACTGAACAATTCAATATTTTAAAGTCAATCATTTGGAAACAATTGCAAGTGACTAAAAAATCTATTTGTAGTGTGTCATTTGATGTGTTTGTGTGACAGAAATGGTTGTGTAGCAGATACACTGGGCTCCAGATTGATTTTTCAGGGTAAAACTCTGGCCCTCTCATTTAAATAAGAGTTGTATCTGCAGAGAAGGGATCGTGAATGTATGGCATGTCTACGTGTGTTTGCATTCCGAAATAAAAACAAATTAATTTCAATCTATCAATTTAAGCATAATTTACGTTACACATGCCATCGATTTCCAGAATAAAAACAATTTGACTCATCCCTCAGTTTGTAAAAAAGAATGGAAAACACATTAACAGTAATGGACTTGCAATGGAGCAGGTGAGCATTCCAGTGAATGAAAAAGGAAATGTGAAGCCTTTTTGTTAGAGCACTTACATGAATACTTGAGCTGTAAAGTTATCTACATCATTCTTTTCATCATGTGGGAGTACTTTTCTAATGTTTAAGTGCTATGGTTACACTTTCAAAACAGTGTGATGGTTGCATATTTTAAATATGCCTATGTCTGGTCATATTTCTAATATTTGTTTTGCTGTTTTAAATCAAATTACTACTTCTTTATAAAAAAATGTATAATAATATGGAGGCGGATCATATCCAGTTTTACAATAGAAATGCTGCTCGTCATGTGTTGAGAACGTTTATGCACAATTATTATCTTATTATTATATTTCTGATGTTATCAATGGACATTCCATTAATATTTTTCTGACTTATCACATTTTCAACTAAAAGTACAATCGGGTGTTATGCTCCGGACACTTGCCATGGAAATTTTACTCATTTGTGATGTATTGGATTTATCTGTGGCTCTAAATATTTGAAGGAAGTTGTGAATTACCACATTGTGTTTGCATGTTTTCATTTGTTATCCTGATATAAATTATTATATAACTGTTCCTGGTACATTTCAATCATAAATCAGTTGTCAAAAATCAAAGCGAAACACTTAGACCTTACAAATTATAAATAATAAAATATAAATAATTTGTCAACAATAATAAACTATTTGGCTGGTACTGTATACAGTAAACAGAGTCTGAAATTAACTCCCACCAAGCGCCAAATGCTGGTAAATGTTCTTTTTGGCTGGTAAATTTCACAGGGTCACACGCCACTCTGGCAGGTGCTTTTTACATTTCTATCAGTTTGTGTTGGCTTGAAAAATAATTTTTCACATTCCGATTTTGTTCTCAAGGGGGCTCTGCACAGTCAGTAAGGACACAGGTGTTTACATAGAATGGCTCTTATTAGCTAGTAGTCCCGCTGCTCATCGAAACTGTCAATGCTGTGTGTCCACTGGCACGTGTTGAGCAAAGGTTGATTCAGTGCTTAAGTCAAATCATTATATTTAAGCAAACGTTTAATAGATCAACACTGTTTGTATACTTTGGGCATTTGAAAATTAAGTTGGCATCTTTCCAACTGTACTCGCACATATTAAAGATGTTAGTGTTGCTTGTGTACTGAAAACTAATAGGTAATACATGGCAGCTCTCACACACGTCACTGGACATGTAGAGCTTGCAGTAAATCTTGAAGCATGATGAAATAAAAGGGAGTGTTCATGCCATCGGGATAAAGGGAGGAACCACTCTTGGATTTTCAGTGGATGTGTACCACCACACATTACAAATTATTTGGTAATGATCGCATTAGAATTCAAACTGAATGATTTTCATGACGTTCGGTTTTGTTAACAGTTCTATAATCGGAAAATCTGTCCATTTAAATAATTCATAAATAATACAAACAATACAACTGAGGTTCATTTTAAACTGCTTACACTTTTTTGTTTATTTGTCTCATGTCTGTAAAATCCACTTGTAAAATACAATTTTGGCCGGTATTAAATTTTATTGACTGGTTAAATTTTTTCATCTACCAGCCACCTTGGCTGGTGAGCTAAAAAGTTAATTTCAGACCCTGACAGTAAATATAAATATCCCTCAGGCAGAACATTGCACTTCAACGGATATAGTCAAAAGGAAAATGCTGTCAGCATTTACTCACTCTCGTGTTGTTCCAAACCCATATAACTTTGGAACACAAGGAGATGTCAGGCAGAATGTTAAGGACTGACAGTTTAGTCACCATTAACTTTCAAATATGGAATACAAAATCTAATTAAAGTGAATGTTGACAAATTCTGTGATGTACTGGGGGGGGAAAGGGTGAGAAATTGATAGCAGAATTTTCATTTTTGGGTGAACTATACCCTTTAAAACAAATGTCTTTGCCAGAGCCTGGACTGAAGTGTTGATTGAACTGAAACATTAGTTGGCGAATACAGCTGTTGTGATAACTTGACATGGTGTTTGTGGATTATTTAGTATTGGTGTGAACTGTCTGAGAGAATACACTGAGCTTTCAGATGAGCAAGGGTCTGTATATTCTCACAATCCATTGCAGCTGTGCCATAATCCTGCTTTGACTAACAGAAACATAAATTGACTGATTCATTTAACAAGAGAATCATCCACCCCGTTTCTTACGTAAAACTTCTGTAATGCTGTAATAAGCCAATTTCAATAAAAAACTAAGACATATGTTCATTAATTCTGTCTTTTAATCTCCTCTTTCATTTTTATATTGCATATTACAATTTGATTAAAGCAGATGCTTTCACATGCTTTCTTTAAAGAGACAGGAAGTCAGAGGTTTAGGCAGCTTACACCCATATGTGTAAAGTGCGTTTGTAAGGGGGTTTGTTCTTTCATGGCGACAGGATTGTCGCCTTAAATTGCTGTAATAAAAAAATATTTTCCGTATGAGAACGATCCAAAAGATCATAGATGTCAGAACAGACACACACACACTCATAGGTGTGTAAACACTCATTGGTGTGGCAGAGTGATCTTGAGCAGACCCAATAAGCAAAAGAAAAGAAGGAAAGCAGATTTCCTGTCTTTTCATCTGCATTTGGCAGCTTTTTAAAGATGTAGTTTTGTATAATTGATGTGTTGTGTGCATGTACATGTCTATGGGGCTATTTACACTTGGTCACTTTATGCGTTTTTACTGATCGGATTTTTATTTGATTGAATAAGCATATTCCATTTACACTTGGCCACATCAATGTGTTTCTGCCAAATGGATATAAATCCGCTATTTAATTACCACGCTATATGCAAATAAAAGATTCTGCTAATGCCGGGCAGCGAATTTAAAAGATGTGATTTATTATCAGATTCTGAGGGACTTTGTGTGTGTGTTTGTGCACTGTGCATTTTTCCCCTCGGAGCTTCTCCTAGATGAGACGTGTCATGCGCATCAGCTGCGCTCATTGTCAGTGTTTAGTTTCAGTTTCACCAGCGATCTGCATCAAATAAATGAAAAAAGATTTCGGTCTCTTCACTGTCTCTGCATTCATTCGGTAATTTATTATGTATTCGTGATGCAAGCCTTATGCAAATAATCGACTACAGCTCTTCTATTTCACATTTTATCAATGCAGACATATGGGTGGATTAAAGTTTATATATGTGGCTTGAACAGCCAGATGCATTTACACTTGACCTAGTTTCAAATCAAATGCATCTCAAACCACCTCCGGAGGTTCGTTATCCGATCAGCAAAAACTCCCACCTCTGTTATATGCATTTCTCAAGATATGTTTAGAGATGTGTTCCTGTAGCTCAACTGGTTGAGTTTAATTTTACAAAATTGTATTTTACATCCTGATATCCACTTATAATGTAAGTTATGTTTTCTTTTTTTTGCATGGCCACAGCCGGAGAAGTCTTAAATGTATAGCAGCAAAAACAGCCTGTTTAATTCTAATGGACAGAAAGAGGGTGGACACTTTCTGACCATTGGAATTAAACAGGCTGTGTTTTTAACAGGCACATTTTTGATACAGATGTGGCCTTTTTCTGGAGGCTTCATGCAACCCATCACACGGCGGGCTTTTTGGAATTTAAATAAAATGTTCACGCTTCTAACAATAATAATAATGCCTTTTATTTATAATGCGCTTTTCTTGCATTCAAAGTGCTACAAGATTGAATAAACACATAACTTTCACTTTCTCCAAGACCATCACCACACGCTCCAACCAGAAGCCGTGGATGACTGCGGAGGTGCACACGCTGCTGAGGACCCGAGACTCCGCCTTCAGAGCAGGCAACAAGGCAGCCCTAAGTACAGTGAGGGCCAAACTGTCCCGGGCCATCAGAGAGGCAAACGCGCACACGTCCAGAGAATCCACAGTCACTTACAGGACAGCAGTGACACGTGGTGCATGTGGCCGGGCATCCAGGCCATCACCAACTACATGACAACATCAGTTGCCTGTGACAAAGATGCCTCCCTTCCAGATGCGCTGAACAACTTTTATGCTCGGTTTGAAGTGCAGAACGACGTGGTGGCGAGGAAGACCACCCCTCCTCCCAACAACCAGTTGCTCTGTCTTACCACGGCAGATGTGAGGAAAACTCTATGTAGAGTCAATCCACGGAAGGCTGCTGGATCAGACAACATTCCTGGCAGAGTTCTCAGAGGATGTGCAGACCAGCTGGCAGATGTTCTTACCAACATTTTCAACATCTCTCTGAGCAGCACCGTCGTTCCAACGTGCTTCAAGTCCACCACCATCGTCCCTATGCTAAAGAATTCTTCAGTGTCCTGCCTCAACAACTACCGTCCCGTCGCGTCTTAATGTGTCATGAAGCACATTAAGACCCAGCTGCCCCCCTCACTAGACCCACTGCAGTTCGTGTATCGTCCAAACCGTTCAACCATCGATTTTTGGGACTGATGACTGCACGAGTGCGATATAGCATTCTTTATGTTTTGTGAAAGCAGAGTTCTATGCTTTGCAATAGCACTATCATCTTATTCTTGAGTTGTCATTGGGTTGTCTGTGATGGAACTTGAGAGAAGGACCCAAACACAAGAGGCAAACTAAGAGGGCTTTATTAAACAACCAAATCAGGATACAAAAAGAAACCAAAAATTCTTGAGGGAGAACAAACTAACAAAATAGAGTAATACAGAAACTGACAAAGAAGTCCAACTGGTATCTGGAACAGACCAACTACCATCACACAAACACAAAAAAACAAACTGGCACAGGATAGAACATGAGAGGAGCTTAAATGGGGAAGGGGTGATAGGAAGCAGGTGCCGCTGATGAAAAGCCGTGTCCAGTAACGAGCTGTTGTCCTGGCAATGGAGCTGATGTTCTGCACATGGCACATACAACACACAAGAGGGAGAGAGAGAGACAGACACCTGCACAAACAAGACCAAGACACAGGAAGGGCAGACTGTACTGCCAGTACTGTGACAGTACCCCTGCCCCTACGGGTGCCTCCTTGCATCCAAAACAGGAAGGAAAGGACTGGATGAACCGACCACTGGAGGGAGGGCGGGTGCACTAGGAGGGTGGTCTGGGATCCCACCCTTTTCCCAGAGGCATCCACTGGTCTCTCCCTCTGACCGACCAGAAGGATCACCAGGGAAGCAAGACAGACCAGGTGGACAACAAGGGAAGACAGACCAATTGAACAGGAAGGAGACAAGAGTAGGGTCAGCAGACTCCAGGATGGGAGCGAGAGATGGGAATGAGGAGATGGATAGCGACAGCTGCAGGGCAGGCTTTAGACCGGTCAGCCGCTGCTGACAAGGGGTCAGACTGTACAGCGGCCACAGGGCAAAGAGGTTAGTGGCGTCCGCTAGGCAGAGGGAGAGACCAGTGGATGCCTCTGGGAAAAGGGTGATGGAAATGGTGGACACTGAGCAGAAGATGAAGACAGAAACAACTTCTGAGGATTGACTGAGCGTCACCTGCTGGGGTCTGGACAGGCAGAGCAGCAGCTGCTGTCAGGCTGGATGCCGGCCGCTGGCGGAGGGTCTGGCAGGCAGCGGACAGGGGCTGGACAGGCAGGATGGTGGCCACAGGGAACTGGGTGGTGGCCAATTGTAAGGGGTCATTCTGGATGGTGGCTGCTGGCAACAGGATAGATTCGTCGACGGCCGCAAAGGACTGGACAGGCTCATCGCCGGCCTCAGGGGACTGGACAGACTGGGAGGTTGCCTCTGGTGAGTGGTAAGTGACCTCTTTAACTAGCAGTGTTGGTGAGAGCGAAACGGCCTCCGTGGCCGTGAGTTTGGCAGCGGCAGGGGGGAATGGTCTCCGTGGCCAGGGGTGCTGGCAGCAGCAGGGAAACGCCTCCATGGCCAGGAGCTCTGGCAGCAGCAGTGAAGCTGCAGCAGACACAAACCCCTCCGGGGGAGCTGCAGCAGTGTGGGACCCCTCAGGGCGAGCTTCAGTGTACTCAGACCCCTTCTGGCAGTCAGCAGTGGGCTCCCTCGCCTCCTGGTGGACATACTGCGGTGAGAAGCCAGTGAAGAGCCCAGGGAAAGACTGGGCATGGGTCAGGGAGGAGTGATCAGGATGGGAGTTCATTCTACTGAGCAGGTTCTCCACCACTGTGAGTTGGCAGACATGATCCACAAGGTCCCAAAAAGGCAAAAAAAATATTCGTCCAGCACCACATGTGGGGCTCAATGGCCTGCTCCGTAATGTACTGTAGATGTTAAAGGCCCAACTGTTCTGGGAGCTGAGAAGAGTGGTGTTGTGCTGGGTGGTGCCCTGTGAGACCGATTCCTTTTGGACTGGAGCTGGACCGAGAAAAATACCCATTGCCATTGCTGGGTCCAATCTGGCCAGTTTTTTTTTTAATCTGGCCATGGAATTTGAGAGAATGACCCAAACATAAGAGGCAAACTAAAAGGGCTTTATTAAACAATCAAATCAGGATACAAAAAGAAACCAAAAATTCTCAAGGGAGACAAACTAACAAAACAGAGTAATACAGAAACTGATGAAGAACAAAGACCGACCGATTCCTGGAAAAGACCAACTAGCATCACACAAACACACAAAACAAATTGGCATAGGACAGAACCTGAGATGAGCATAAAAGGGGAAGGGGTGATGGGAAGCAGGTGCTGCTGATGATAAGCTTCATGGAGTAACGAGCTGTTGTCCTGGCAATGGAGCTTGCATTCTCCACTTGGCACCTGCAACACACAAGCGTGAAAGAGAGACAGACATAAAGATGCACCCATAAACAAGACCTACAGAGAGGAAGGGGAGACTGTATAGCCAGAAATTTGACATTGTCCTGTGGTCATTCTCCCTCAAGAGGTGAGAATAGGGGAAGTGCATCGTAGCTGGAGAATATGCTGAATGCTCAGACAGATGAATGTAGAAAAAACGGTTTGCATTTACAGTACTAAAATGACTTTGATAAATTGACTTTCGTACCTATTGTCATTTCTGTGTATAGTAATGTATGTAATTTGAAAACATTCAAAATTTCAAACAGTTGCTGTCTTTTTTTGTAAATGTTTTAAAATATTTTTTTCTTCTCATGCAAACTTATTCAAGTGAATTCCTTAAATTAATCAGTTGAATTACTTTCAATTGTTATAAATATATGAGATGTATATACTTTTAGTATAAGCACTGACCTTGTAGTAATCATGTAACCCATCTGGGTAATAAGCATGATAACTTTTAAATAGAGTTCCAATCCTTTACCTGATTTAGATTGTGTTAACACTGTGTTTGCATAAATGTGTTGTTTGTTTTTTATATAAAGAAACAACAACAAAGGTGTAACAATCTTTATACACTATATAAATCTTTTCTTAGTCAACCTAAAAATGTGCTTCATTTGGTAACATCTAAATTAACTGGTTTTATTCAAGTAAAAAAAATGATCTGACTAAATCAACCTTTAATGCTTTACAACAAAAGTAATATTTATGGTTTAGCTGAAGTAGAAGAACATCTTTGAGGTAACAAATGCAGGTTACTACCTTTTTTCAGTGTATGGAGTTGAAGTGAAAGAAAAAGTTTAATGTGGATATAAATTGCATATACTGAAATTATATTTTCCAAGTCAAGCAAGTGCGAATTAGGGAGATTCATGTGATTCAAGTTTTTGTCATTCGTTCTTACATTATATTAATTTCTTTAGCAGCTGCTTCTAGCGACTTACATATGAGAAAAGTAACAACAAAAAGTTTAAGTAATATTTATTATACATTTATTTAATTATATTTATTTTATAATGTAATTATTCATATTTATGTAATGTTTATTTTAAAATGTATTTAATAGGGCTGTCAGTAAATTAAAAATGAATTGCAACAATATTACTTTTTATACTGTACCCATGAACGCATTCAGTTCTTTCTTAAGCAAAGAAAACAAAAAGTATTGGGATCAGCAATTCACTTGGACTGCACTCGTTGTGAAATAGATGTGCATATAATGACAGCTAAACATGGATTTCAGAAATTGTGCTCTTTACTCCTCTCTCTCATACAAAACACATCTTCCTTATTTCTTTATAAGGAAAGAGTCCTCATTTCACAATGCAGAGAAATTAAATAATATAACAATTTTTACTGTTGGATGTACAGATGGTTGTGCTTTTTTGTAACAGATTTTTTTTTTTGTCACCGTTGTTGTCCTCTGATGGACTTCTCATGAACGTTTGTACAAATTAAATACATTTTTGGATAATTGACTGATCCAGGATCTGACTGTTGCGTGTGTGTACAGAACAGTTCTTGGAAATCAAGGCTAATGCAAAGTAAATACCTTAATGGCATTAAACATGTCTAAATCATTTCAATTTCATTCGTGTTAAATCATTGCATTAACACATTGCTGGCCTTATAATTTAGGTTTTCATTTGCAAACCTGAATCCGAAGTCATACATGAAAACAGATGAGCGCAGACCTCTAGCTCGCATTATCATTGACTAAACCATTAGAAATCAGTCTTTGTTCATATAATGAGACACGACTGCCCCCTACTGATCATGTATCTCTTGCGTCATTTGGCGGCATGCGATACTGCATGAAATTGCATGATTAATTTATCTTTTTCATGCATTTTTAAGCGCCATATCTGTAGTTCTACAATCGTTACCGTGACTCAAATTACCCATTTTTGCAGCTTAGTTTCCATGAATGGGCTGTGTGGACTTGAGAGGGAGTTTTGCTTTATGAACATTTAGTATGTTTACATAGTTGATTAAACTCTTCTATTTAAAAAAAGAAGGAAAATCCACTTTTCCATTAAATGTTCCCTTTAAATAATGGAAACTGTTTCACACATTCACAGTTACCTTTGCCTGTTTATACTTAGTCTTTTCATTTGTGTATGTGGTTTGGTGTAAAGGTAAGGGTTGAAGTATTCTCTGCTGGGTTAAATGCTGGGTTAAAGTCAATGGTCATTGATCATGAACTGCTAAAGTGGTTCTCACAAAGAACACAAAACAGACACTCACTCAGTTTATTCACAGACAATTACTTGTATTAATTTGAGGTAAAAAAAAAAAAGAAAATTTTGGTTCTTAGGGTGGAAGATGAAAAACGATAGATTGAGATCAGAATTCCCCTTTACACTATAACTCTTCACTGTATTGCTTCCAAAAACATGATACTTGTGTGTTGTGTGTGTGTGTGTGCATGTATAATTCTTATGTTACAGTCTGGACTTATTAAAAATATATTGGTGTTCAGTGAACTTGGGTGGGCAGGTGAGAGGTGGAATGGTGACTTTGATTTTTTTTTTCCAACTGGCACATGCTTGGGTATCAATATCCTTCTTGGTCCTGGAGCAACATTCCTATCAGCCAATAAGATTTTTAAGTTAGGTTAAGTGTTTATGGTACGGTTAGGCATAGAGCTAGCATTAAAGTGTTGTACACCATTCTTTATCCAATCACCTATCATTTCCTTCTCATTTTTGGGGGTATTGTTAGGGTAGGGATGGGGTTAGGACTGTTTCTTTGACAGGAATGTTGTTTTAGGACAAACAAAAGAAATGTATCCAGGAACGCATTTTATTTTGCAAAATCACTGTGAATGAGCAGGAACACACATTTCTTAATCCAAATATGCATTGACTCCTGTCCAAAACATTTCCCTCTCTGACATCTACAGGGAGTAGTCCAGTTCTGGTTACTTTGGAGGGGAATAAATGGATGGATGGATGGATGGATGGCTGATTGTATGTCAGGTGAAATGAGAGCGGAATTCAGAGCTGGATTTCATTGGCTAGAAAAAGCATTTCACTGGCAAGAAAAGCACTTCTACTTACGATGACTATAACAGACTGCAGCCTCATTAAATCTAAGTGTTTGAGCTTCATCCATCTCCTCTCTCCATCCCTCCATCTCCTTAACCCATCCATGTGGTTTTGACACTTGTGTTGTGGTGGCTGTAAGGGGATCGACCTCAATATTTTCAGGTTGAGTCTTACAATACACACACACACACAAGCATACTCGCTCATCGCTGCAATTCTGAGGGAGTCAAGCAAACAAATGGAGTTTCCAGATGTCAGAATGTAATAGATTAAATTATTCTGTCATCTATTCTCAGAGAAAAGGTGAGAGCTCAGGCCTCTAGGGCGTGCGCTTCTATTAATCTGTGTTATCATGCATGTTTCCATACAGTTTTGAACAATTCTTGCTCTGATTTCAGTTCCACTTAACGATACCAAAACAATTACTAAAACAATTTCAAGTAAACAATTTCTTCATGTTACTTGCACCCAAAAACTATTTGATCCAATGGATAAATTGCACAAAATACTCAACAATTAAAATGTTGTTTTTTTAACATTTAGTCTAACAAACTCTTTTTCGTATGTTCGTTTTGATTCAGTGAGTGAGCCGTTAGAAAGATTCCTTATAAAGAACCCCTTCATATAAGTCATATGTTCACAAATCAGGCTACACTGTTTGTGTTTCATTCAAAGACCATGTTTACATGCACTTAAGAAAATGATTTATTCCAGGATTTTTGCGGTAAGCGGCATTCTGAAACATCATGTAAACAAGAACGCCGATTTCCTTGCACCTTTTAAGGGGTTAGGAGAAAGCGGTTTAACAAACCCAGGTTTCTCCCGGAGAACGTGGCTTAATGTGGTCCTGGAGACACATAAGCGACATTCTTACAGGTTTTTTAATGTGCATGAACAGACCAGATATAGGATGAAGCCCAACAACATGTCAACAAAGTGTATAGAATTCAACATTTCAGAGTACAGTACAGTGGGAAAAACAACTATTCAGAGCAATTTCGCTAAAGGTCATGATAGAAAGTTAAGGTTACAAACACATCAACAACTGTCTGGAATATCTGGAAATAAAACAAAGCAATGGGGAATGAAATTGAAAGTTTGTCAGATACCATGTTTGTTATTTACACAAGCGTCGTGGAGAAATTACATTCCTGTGAAGAAAGCTGCTTACTGTCCGAGCCGCAAGTAACCAAGAGTAAATAGTACTCCGCTTATACAGTGCATGCAAATTGGATTGCTACTTTTTCGCAATAAGTGTCCATATAAATGTAGTCATTGATAAAGTCTGACACAAAGAATGATTTGTTCACTAATCTGACATCTCTAACAGAAAATGCTGTCAAAGTATTTTAGGACAGTCTTCCGTCACATTGGTAGAAGAATGCATACATTCATGAACCATCAACAGAAAGCAACGTCAGTAGATTCCCAACAGTAGATTCCCAACCCTAGTATTCAAGGTGTGTTTTCTGTCACAATATCAAAAGCTGCTTACTAGTGGATCAGAGCTCTGGTTAACAATGGGCTCTTAGCCAGAGGTGTCTCATTTCTGAAGGCAGGCTCTGACAGAAACAGAGGCCAGCGATCAACCTCAGTGAAACTGGAAACAAAGCC
The DNA here is from genome assembly GCA_032164185.1 of Moxostoma hubbsi. Classification (NCBI taxonomy): domain Eukaryota; kingdom Metazoa; phylum Chordata; class Actinopteri; order Cypriniformes; family Catostomidae; genus Moxostoma; species Moxostoma hubbsi. The sequence continues at coordinate 19,668,504 of JAVLUX010000014.1, read as the reverse complement.
GCAGTCTCTATACACTCATTAGGGAGCTGGAGCTGTTCTGATACATTCCTGCCTGTCTCTGAGTTTGCTTGACTGCAAGCATCCCTCCAGGACCAATTTCTACTCTTCCGTCCTATGTATGCTTTGTAAAAATCAAATACTGAGGAGAAAGAACTTTCTCTTGCTCAGATTTGAAGACTTTATCTATATCATGTAGACACTTGTGTGAGCATGCACTTAACCAATCAGTACTATTTCCCAATTGAACAAGATATTTATATTATGCTAATAGTAATGTAGGAATTTGAGCTTAGAGGTAGACTGGGTTTCAGACGTTGTTGTTTTGCTTTGATTTATGTTTGTTCAATAAATATGTAATGGTGATGAAATATCCATGATAATAGTTTTTCAATATTATGGCTTTAACAGGTGCCACAGAAGAAGGAACAGACCACTAACAACACATAAGCACACTGCCAACAGTTCCACTGTAATCTTGGTCAAAGAGAGATTGGTTGTACGTATGTGTGTGCACATGCCAACCTGAATATTTAATTATATTATTGTCCACAACCGTGTTTAGTTTTGCATGATACATTTTTAAGAAAGACACTGACTTTTCTTTACCTTATCTTATTTATCTTATCTTAATGTATCATAATCTGTGTGTGTGTGTGTGTGTGTGTGCTGTCCACCTGGGTGTTCAGACTTTCTTTTGAAATTTGAATTAAAATATATTTTTTATAATTACATTTTATAATTTGTTCCCGAAGGGAAATTGATCTTGGAATCATGGTACTGTACACCCGTGGAAATTGCCTTAAGACTACACATGCAGGAAGTACGACTTCCCCTAAAATATCATAACAAATGCAGCAATGACAAGTTTAATATACACTACCTTTGAAACGTTTTTTGAAACACTTGACTGAAATGTTTCTCACGTTCTTAAAAATCTTTTGATCTGAAGGTGTATGCTTAAATGATTGAAATTAGTTTTGTAGGCAAAAATATAATTGTGCCACCATATTAATTGATTTCATTATAAAACAAAAATTTTATAAAAAAAAGTTTTTAAAATTGATGACTTGGACCAAATAATAAAGAAAAGCAGCCAATAAGTGCCCAAAATCAATGGGAACTCCTTCAATACTGTCCTTCAATAAAAAGCATCCCAGGGGCGATACCTCAAGAAGTTAGTTGAGAAAATGTCAAGAGTACATGTCAAAATGTCTGCAAATTCTAGGCAAAGGGTGAATACTTTAAAGATGTGGATTGTGGATTTTCTTTAGTCACAACATAATTCCCATAGTTCCATATATGTTATTCCACAGTTTTGATGACTTTACTATTATTCTAAAATATGAAGAAAAAAAATTATAATTAAGAATGATTGTGTTTCAAAACTTTTGACCGGTAGTGTATGTACAAATAATATATTGTATACTATAAATTACATATCACTCTGTGAATTTCAAAAATGTTATATTCATATTTTATATTAGAATAAAAGTGTTGACTATCACACATCACTATCGTGCTGTTTGAAATCTGCTGTTTCTCTAAGTTAATATGTCCATAGAAGTCTATGAACACACAGCCAATAGAGTCCCTTTGAACCTGTGCCAAGACTATGGCAGATACTGGTAACATTCAAATCAAGGTTCATTAAATTTTCATTGGACAAGAGGCTCTAAACTGTCATTTCAAAATGTCATTTTGGGTCCAGTCCTGGATGCCCAGCTTCTCTGGGAGTCTACGAGGGATTCATAAGCGCTATCTGCATTAAATCTGCGTCTGATTGCCTGTTGGTCATTAGGCTTTCAATCTATATAATTTTGTCCTTTCTCAAATCAATGCTTCTCTATATGATTATTGATAACAGACTCAAATTGAAAAAGGGATATATTTGATTGACAGCAAATGTAAAATGGTCAGCAGCTCAAAGATACATGTGTAGACATTTGCAATCCAATGCTAATTTACTTCAAAAACAGAGGAGCTTAGTCAATTATTTTGGTTTAGAAATGTTACTGTTTAAGCAGCTTTTGGGAGCAACATTACATATAAAAAAAATTGTATGTGCCTCCCCACTTTTGATAAACACCAGCCACCACTGCATACACAAAACATTATCTCTCGATTTTGAATCAAATTAAATAAACAGTCAGTAATAATGGCAAGTAAAAACATAGCCCAATAAAAATTATAGAATATGATGTCCTTAAAGAACCTTACACAGATCCTAAAATAAAATTGAATACCTAAAATAAAACCTTTCAGCATAGACTCCAAAAGTTTTTAGCTTTTTTGGATAGGATGATATAAATAGAGTGGAAAGTTATTGTAGAAAAAGGGCTCTAACATTATGCCATGGCTCTGGCGAGCAGAATGTTTTAAGTATACCTTGTCTCTAATCATCAAAATGCATGATTCTGTTCTAGTGAACTTTGCAAAAGGAATTTTGCAATGCATTATGATGTTAAACTTTCACTGCAGCACATTCAAATCTCATATAGGTTAAACCACAGTTTCATCGTGCCCACCTTCTTTAAGAGCAGGGGGAATTCATTTAGTGTGGCATATTTACCTTGCCCTTAATCAGATATGACTCTCTGCACCTCTGAGTAGAATGAGATTAAACCCTCACACATTCTCCATGGCTCTCTAGGGTTTCTCTTTGGCTCTGTTCAGGGACAGCAGGTGATGTAAGATGCGAGACTGGTAGAACGAGAAACAGGTCGACGAATCTTTGATGGAGTCTGCTGGAGGCCCAAATCACTTCCAGCTGCAGCATGCTTTGAAGCTTTATGATCCAGCCTCTCGTTTTCTTTCTCTTTTGCATTCTTCCCCATAACTATTGCAGAAAACACTTTAATGTTTCATATTGTGTCATTCCTCCACATCTCATGTTATTTCACTCTCTTTTACAGATCTGTTGGTCGGTGCATTTGGAGTGAATAAAGTTGTGGCCTACAGGTGAGAACTTTCACAAAATACACCATATAAATTCAGAATACCTACTTGGTAAACTAGTCAAAACAGACATGAAGCACTCATTTTACAGATGTACACATATTACATTGTAACTACATTGTAATTACATAGTAGTTACATGTAATGTGTTTCCTAAACAACATGCCCTAAGAATGTAAGCACTCAAGTAGATGTATTGTAAAACAAAGGAGGACATATTTATTCTTGACATATGTCCAAACTGGCATAGAATTATCTGCCACACACAAACTCACATATTTTACATAACAATCACCTGTGTTTGAGGTTTAGCTGGAAGAGAAATTAATACTTATGAAGTTGTTTTTTCTGATCTGTGATATGATAGTAGCACATTTTCAAACTGCATAAGAGAACATTTTATAATATGAGCCCTGTGAAACCAATGAAGTATTCCATAGTTTTAGTTGACTTCAGTATGGTCAGTGAATATGATCAGACTTTTGGCATGTCTAAGATAAGTAAACAAGACTTTGTTTGTGTTCCAGATCTGGTTTTCCTCAGAAATGTTACAAAATATTCCCTTTCTCCCTGTATCAAAGCCACCAAATACACACAGGCACATTAAACATGTCCCAGCACACATTCTCATGCACAAGTGGTGTCTCAGTGTCAATGTTAAAGCGATTAGCTGTAGTGGGCTCTGGTGTATTTGTGTAAGCTAACATTTCCACTGTTAATCCAGTTTGAGTGCTAGTCTCAACAGACTGAAAGAGAGACTGGAGCAGAGCAGGGACTAGCCTCATGTTAACTTCTCATTAACTCAGCCTGTCTGATGCTTTGTTAGAATGACACTCTGAATGTTTATTTTCTGTTAGTTAAATGTGCAGTGAGCAGTTTAATGCAATTTTGGAATACTACACATAAATTGTTCCTACTACCCAACAGGTATCACAAAATAAGGGGCTATGAGATTTCACACATGTTTTTTTTTTTGGACAATTCTAGGCTCTGTAAACTGCAAAGTATCAGGGGAATGGTCCATGCTTAATTTTTAGCCGATCAAAAAAAGCTAGCCAATCAGAAATGCTTTCTGCCTGTCAGTCATTTTGCATATTCAAGTTTGCTGACTAACTTAGATTGACTGTTTCCAAACATCAACCATTGTCTTTCACTGGTTGGACAAACAGATAATCCTACCCCAGATTCATGCAATAGAACGCAACAGTCGGGTTCCAGATGTAAAAATCCCATTAATTTATCCCATAGATTATTTGATTTTCCATGATAACTTTTTAACTGTTGAAGAATCGTGATTGTTAGCGGAGTTCATGGTAAACAACTACATTACCCATTGTACAGCAGAGAAAGATCTTCCAATCAGAGAACTGCATCCAATGAAACCCGCAAAGTGTGCCTCAGAGCGACCAACATCTCCCATGATGCACTGTGAATGACGTGATCAAGTCGGTCTCCCTTCACCTTTAAACTACTTATATATTTGTACATATCAGAATATTTTGCAATAAAATTTAAATATATATTTCTATACTTAGAATCAACAACCTAAGATCAATTGTTTTATATGTTCCCATTGTTTTTATTCAATGACATCATTCGCAATGCTTCATGGGATTGTAGTTTGTGTCCTTATGAAAGAAGGTAGATACACAGACTTGTACCTTTGTCTTTATGTCTGATTTTCAAATAATTTTTTTGCCTCAAAACAAAGTTTGTGATGTTGTGATTGTACTCTGTGCTGGATTGTTTGGTTCATGGCTTACAACTGTTTTATGAAGGATGTTCATGGTGGGTACTGTTACGCTCTATTGGTGAAGCCATTATTGCTGTGTCATGCTGGTTGGGATACGCAAACAAACAGAATGTTTTGATAGTGGAGCCACTTTGTTTATATTTTTCAGGGAAATCAACCTATCATCTTAAGCTACATTCACATTAATCCAGTTATATTTGAAAACACAGATTTCATTTTCAAAACACTCTGTCCACACTGCCATTTTCAAGCATTTTCCAAAAGTTGCTTGTCCACACTGAAACGTATGAAAACTCTTAAATTCCCTTTTTGTGCATGTGAAAATTGCCTTTCCATGTACGGTCTTAAACACTTTTGTCCTCGTGTTCTGTTGCCATTGAAGGAATGCAATGTGAAGGTTTATCTTTATCAATGCTATTAAAAAGTGAATATCAGGCACAGCAACGCCACTGCAACATGGGCCGACATCTTGATTTTTTGGGGGGTTGAATGGATTGCATAACTGCGTCACATGAAAACAAATGCGTCATAGTTTTCGGATGTCTCACTTTTCCCTGTCCACAATACAATGTGAAGACAGTGTTTTTCAAATTTTTCCAGGACAGTGTTTTCAAAAAGCTAATTTTTAAGGCAAAAACTTAAATAAAAGGCATTTTAAAAAAAAACATGTTTGTGTGGATGTGGTCTTATAGTTGTCTCTGCATGTTAAATTGGGATATGAGAAAGTGTTTTGACATCCCAAAAATTACACACTTTAAATTTAAACATCAACAACTGGATTTGGTGGATTCTTACTGATTATGTGCTGCTTTTAGTTTAGCTTCCTATTTAACTTCTACAACATTATTGGAAAAAAAAATTAGATATCAGTTATTGAAGTATCTTTATTTATTTTTGTGATATTATTCTCACTCCATTGCTTCATTGTTTTCCATGTCAGGGCAAGACCAGTGGTAACTGTGGATGCTCAGCTGATTTTGACACCCAGAATTCTCAATCCCGAGGACAAGTCCTGCCGCAAACCCAATTCTGATGACATTGTAACCTGGTAAGTGTTCCTGTCACCAATGTTTCGCCAATGTGGTTTAATAAAATATACTCTTAGGTGCTGGCACAAAGAGTGACCCTCATGTACTACATGCTCAGTTTGACCCCTAAATGTGTACACTTTAACATTTTATACACCAATGAAAGCTCATATTTGAATATATCTGTTCGAGGTTAAGTGTTCAGTTCAGTGGGACAGATAAGTGATCTTTAGTCCTGACTATGAGTAGACCAAATCAGTCTAGGCCAAGGAACTATTGCTTATTCAGAGGTTTTAAAGCCATGTGGTGAATAGTACTACATTACAAAACATTTTCTTTGTGTTTCTGGATGTTTCAATGCATTCTACAAGCCACACAAATATACACACAACCCCTGCATTCTTACCCCATATGTGGATGGATTTTGAGTCCCACAAGCAGTTTTGGGCCACATGACTTTAAACATACTGAATTTGTTTGGCTGCTTGGGGTGCATGTGCCTGTGTGTTAGGCTTGGCATGGGGAATAAAGGACTAGAGGTTTTGGAGAGACAAACGAAAAGAACTGAAGTGCAGAATTCTGCAATAACAAGAGAGTAGCTTAGTAAAATAAATGAACAAACTGTGGTTGGAAGTAGAAAGAGATAGAGAGAAACAATGTTACACATTGATGAACAGAGAGACAGAACAAGACAGAAAGAAACAGACAAAGACAGAGACAATGAAAGACTAAAAGCCCATTGCTCCCCAAAGTGATTTCAGTAGTAGAAGTGTGGTTCTACAAATGTACATTTTCATTGGTTTGGATAGACTTTGAAATATGCAATATCAACATATTGACAGCATATAAAACGTGAACCCTTTCACGTATTAAAATTTTAACAAACCTTCATATGTTTACAAACAATTTGAGATACATAGAATGATGAATTCCTGGACTATATAGGTAACTTTTATTGGATTTGTAATAAAAGACGTAAAAAAAAAAAATAAAAAAAAATAAAATAAAATTTTAACAAAGCATTATTGTTACATATTGTTTTGTTTTCCTTCTTAAAAAAGGAAGTCAGCAGTCTTCCCCATGATTGTGTAGCCTACAGAACTAGACTGAGAGACCATTTAAAGGCCTTTGCAGGTGTTTTGAGTTAATTAGCTGATTAGAGTGTGGCACCAGGTGTCTTCAATATTGAACCTTTTCACAATATTCTAATTTTCTGAGATACTAATTTTGGGGTTTTCATTAGTTGTCAGTTATAATCAAAATTAAAAGGAATGAACACTTGAAATATATCAGTCTGTGTGGAATGAATGTATACATTATACAAGTTTCACTTTTTGAATGGAATTACTGAAATAAATCAACTTTTTGATGATATTCCAATTATATGACCAGCACCTGTATATATATGAGTCAAATTTCAGCATTTTAAAGTCTGCGATTAATCACAAATAAATATTTTAATTGACTGACAACACTCATTTTATTTAAAACCGTGTTTGCCTAATCTTTGATTGGGTGGACAAGACTCACATTTGGGTCGGTTCAGCCAACGTTTGCCCATGCCTACATCCTGCCGGTACCACCATCCAAATTTTTAGCTTAATGCTCATGCCAATCCACAAACACACACACACACAAACACACACACACACACACACACACACACACACACACACACACATGGGTGCCATTAATAGCCTGATGAGTGGGCAGTAATCACACATGGCAGAAGGGCTGCAGTGTAGCAAGAGTTCCACCAGGGTCAGAACGTGTCACAGGGGAGGTGTACTAACACAACATCATTGAATTATGAAGCAAGGCCACTTCCTCCCATAAATAAACAACAAACTCTTTCTCCTTTGACCTTTACCATACAGCACACACATGACTTTGATATTTTGCTGTACATTTTTTAAATGTACTACTACCTGTAGGGGTCACGGCACAGTTTTAGTGGTTAGAGCACAATACACAATGCTGGATTCCACCAGGAAGGCCTCATGTGTGCTTCATGTTGTTCATGAGGCAAAGCATCCAGCTGTTTATCTCTAATTTAAACACAGATATTCTCAATGCTGTGTAAGTGTTTGTGTGGAGAGGGCTAATGGGGTGTTTCTGATTAGACATATTTAGACTGCATGGAACTCTACGCAATGCTATGGATATGACCTTTGGGGCATCAGGACTGCAGTTGTAACTCCCTGAGCACAGATATCATTACAGGTTCCACAGAACGGAAATACAGTTATTGAACACCAGCTGGAGAGGTGCGAGCATGTTAGAATAAGTGTTTTATTTGAAAAATTCTTCTCACTTCAAAGTATGTGTGTGTGTTTTTAGAGTGCGTATACATGCATGATCTTACACTGATTAAAGGTGAAGTTCATAACTTTGTGTGGAAAACATTTGTCTTAAGATGGTTATTTATATCTTGTGTGTCAATGGGAAATATACATTTTAGACAAACATTCCTTTTGCAGCTAGATTAGAAAAAATAGAAGAGCAGGGAGCCCCTGCATCAGATGGCATGGCCCCCAAAGTGCCCATCACTGAACTTCGAGTCAGTCAGGGAGTACATGAAGAGACAGAAGTAATTGAGAAAGCCTTAATAGATAGAAGAACTGTGGCATATTGTCCAAGAAGCTTGGAACATCCTATCTGCCAAAAAACAAGAAATACTGTGTCCAGGTGTACATAGGAGGTCCTTTCTTGATTGCAAAGTTGATTAAACCAAATATTGATTTAGCTTTATATGTTTACTAGTCTTTGTATGACATTAATTGATCAATGAAAACGATTTATTGCATTATTTTTGAAGAAATCCTTACTGTTAAATTTTTTTTACAAGTGCCTAAAACTTTTGCACTGTACTGTATATTTTTGCCCAATACCCTGATTTATCTCTGCGTGTATACATTGCATGCAGGCTTATTCAATGTGTGCATGCCTCATAAATGTCTGTTTGTGTTTTGATGTCAAAACTGGAGAAAAAATTTACCAATTAAAAATCTAAATTAAACTCGATTTTCTTGTGTCAGGTTTTTATAATTAGCTGATTTGTTTTAGCAACAATTTATCAGCATCAGCACACTCAATAGCATGCTCTAAATCCCCAGTCTTGGTTTTATTTGTGTTAAAGGCTTATGTTTAAGGCTAGTTTTAAAATAAAGCCCAATGGCAACAAAATTGCCAGCTTTAGATTCCAGCAAATGAATTGTGTGGGTCATAGCCGTAGGAGACAAGACATCCTGTGCCAAGGTGATATTGGATAACAGTATGTGTGGGTGTTTGCAGATTCTAATTTAGACTTCATGAGCAACATATAGTTCCATTTAATTTAATATGTGGTTTCAGTATTTTAGAGAATTTAACAAACAATGCAGTGTTTGTATGAGCTATTTTCTCCATTTATAACAAACTTCAATGTTGTTGTTTAATAAAAATTTTATTATCAGACTTAATTACTCTCTCATAAACACAGATGTTTTATTTATTTTTAGTAAACAAAAATTATATACCTACTGTAACACGTTAGTCTTAGCCTGCATGCCCCGAAGATTTTTCCATCTGGCCCACTTGTCAATCAAAAGAAATAGCACTGATGTAGTGCATACCTTCTTATAAACTGTCCTCTTCCTTTGTTATGTTAACACTGCTTATTTGTTGTCTTTGCTTGATTAAATTATGCTGTACTGAATAATCTCTCTCTCTCTCTTTTGCAGTCTGTCAGTAAATGTGTGTGCTAAAATCTCTGGGATTGGAATCCCTGATTCTGTCGGTAAGTGCATCAGTTTTATAATTCACAAGGTGAACACTGTTAATTTCACTAATAAAAGCACATTTTAATAAATGTATTTTTCCCATGTAATGGGGATCCTGGAAATGTCGGTGGTTAATTGTTATTTCCAGGCATCGAAAGTCATGTAAAATATATAGAAATTCATGGAAATAAAATCTATAAATAAAATCACTAAGCACATTATTAAGATCACCATGGTCCTAATAAAGTGCCCAACGTGGTCTTCTGCTGTTCTAGCCCATCTGTCTCAAGGTTCGACATGTTGTGCATTGTGAGATGATATTCTGCTCACTACAATTGTTCAGAGGGGTTATGTGAGTTACCGTAACCTTTCTGTCAGCTTGTACCAGTCTGGTCATTCTCTGTTGACCTCTCTCATCAACAAGGCATTTCCTTCCTGCCACAGTCGAAATCACTAAGATCCCCTTTTTTCCCCATTCTGATGGTTGATGTGAACATTAACTGAAGCTCCTGACCTGTGTTTGCATGATTTTATGCATTGCATCTTAATGATACAACAAAATTGAAAAATCTTTTAATTTTTTTAAAAGAGGTCTTAAATTTGGGGGTGGAAAGAAAGGATTTGTGATATGATCGAATCTGATTATCAAACTTCAAAAGAATACGATTTAATTAAATAAATGCATGCGCTATGTCCTACAAAGTGAAAACACAGCACTGTAATTTCTCCAAGCATGTGGGAGCATGTGGGAACTGTTTCAGAGCAGTTCAGAATCAATAAGCAATATCAGAAATATATGACAAACGATCACAAATGATCAACTGTTGATGAAAAATGACAATGTTTGTTTTTAATTGTTTAATTTGTAATATGTTGTAGATTATTGTCAGAGTGCACATTTTATATCCCTTATTTGTTTGAATGAGCAGCTGGAAGCAGTGAAGTGAAAATGTTTCAAAATAAAAGTCCTTGTTTATTTGAAAGTTAAAGTGTCTTTAAAGTTCCATGTTATTAATCAAATCAAATTGAATGTGTTCCTCTGCCTGTTTAAATAAGAGTCTGTAATACATGATTTATTTTGAGATTGTTTTGGTTTGTTTTGGTATACATATTACGATATACATTTTATTTGTTCAGGTCTTGAAAATGTCTTAAAAAGTCTTAAATTTGATTTTAAAAACTCTGCAGCAACTATGGTAGCATGCCATTCCGAACACCGCCATTTTCTGGAGTGCTTTTCTTGTGAAGTTTAAACTTCTAAGTGGCATTTGATGCAAATCATGTGAATTTTATATTCAAAGTGGATAGCGACAGCTTGCTAGCCGATTAATGTTTTGGATTATAAGGGTTTAAGAGATTTAATGTATATTGCAATAAATATGCAGCCGATGAGGACATGTTCTTTTAATTAGCCACGTCCAAACTACACTTTGGGAAATGTTTAATGTTACTTGAATTGGTGCTATTTTAGTGCATTTCTATCTTTATAGTGTAGAAGGCTTTGTTTGTAAAATGTTAAAAAGGCATTATTGTTACATATTGTTTTGTTTTCCTTCTTAAAAATGGGAATAAATGCATTTTGACTGGAAAAAGTATATATAGTCAAATTTCAGCATTTTCAAAATCTGGGTTAACACTTTGTTAAATTCAGTAATAAAAGCAAATTGTAATAAATTCATGTTTCCCATGGTCATGGGGATCCTGGAAATGTCAGTAGATTTTAAAATGGTTATTTCCAGGCATCAAAAGTCATGTAAATTACTAAAATATATAGGAAATCATGGAGAAAAAAAAAAAACATTTTGGAAAGTCTTTGAAGTTTCTTGAAGATAGTAGATATACCTTTCTCATTATGCTCAGCTCTCTATAAACTGATTTTTTTTTTTTTTATGTATCCTGTAATCATGGAGGACTTAAAAGATCACAATGATCAGATTAATTGTAAATGTAAATGTTTCATTTATTAAACAAATGTTGTCATCTTATCAGCAATTATCTTTTAGAAATTATTTTGGATGTGTTTCTCCATACATTAAAGATCTCATACATCTCATAAATGTTGCTCCATCAAAAAAATTCACATATCCCATGGCTAAAATAAAACTAATTATATCACTATGCGTGTGTGTGTGTGTGTGTGTGTGTGTGTGTGTGTGTGTGTGTTTTAGCACTTGTTGTGCTTAAATTGTCTTAATAATGGCCAAAATGGAGAATGTGCCAAACTCACTTAAACCAACTGGCAATAAAGCCTCTTTCTCAGCCTTTTTGAAAGTAGGCCTGTTAAAAACTGAATGAATATGGTTTTAGAGATGACAAATAATAGGTGTGCTTGTGTTTTCTATGTGAGAAAGGCAAACTAAGTGTGTGAGGTGCACATTTGTTGGAAGCATTTGTGTTGTTCAGAAGCTCCAGACATTAACCTTAAGAGCGTGCAAGTTTTATGGTCCAAAACTCATTTGTTCCAGACAATAGCATGCCTTTCTTTCTCTCTCTCTCTTTCAGCTCTGAAAATGGACCTGCAGTTGGATTGGCTGAAGCAGCATGGAGCAATCAAGAGAATCTTGTTTATGGACTCTAACCAGCACCACAGAATCCAAAATTTGGTTCTGAGTCAGGAAGACCGCCAACACTGCCACAACTACTCAGTTTACCTGCGGGTGAGCCTTATAATCCACACACAGCATATACCATTGGTTCCTCATGAAACATTATTGTTCTATTTTCTCTATAACTGAACCCATAGGAAATTGAATTGTTAGTCAAACCAAGCTCCTTGTAGAAAACAGCTCATCTGGACAGAATATGTGATGTGAGAACATTTCCACCCTTCAGTGAGTGTCTCTCAAAAAGGAGATGAAAAATTCTGTTATTCCGAGGTGTTTCATAAATGCAGTCTTAAACATGTGTGTGTTCATATTATATCACAGGCCATGGGAAATGATTTTGCCAACTACGATCGTCACAGACAAAATTACTTATTATCATTATGATATATGGCAGGTCTAAAGCAAAAATATCATGAGAGCAGAGATAATGTTGATAATAATATACATTAAGATTGTAAGCCTATGACATTTAAAGGCAGGAGTAAAATAGTTTAATAATTATCTTAGAGAATTTGTGGGGGGGGGGGGGGGGGGCAGTTTTAAGTGGTTTACGAGGACATTTTTTTAGGTTATAAACTGGTAATTACAAGGGTATTATGCTATAAATGTGGTTTATAAGGACATTTCTAGTGTCCCCATAATTCAAAGCGCTTATAAAACATTCTAAACAATGTTTTGTTAAAAATGTAAAAATGCAGAAAGTTTTTTGTGAGAGTTAGGTTTAGGTGTAGGGTTACGTGATGAATCTATAGTTCGTACAGTATAAAAATAATTATGTCTATGAGTGCCCTCATAATGATAGCTGCACAAAAATGTGTGTGTGTGTGTGTGGTTTGGTTTAGTGGTAATCAGTTGAAGGTAGAGGGATTACCAGCCCCTCACACCCGTCCAGAGCCCCCATTTGGCTGCTGGGGTGGCTACAAAGTGCCATGACAGAAAGACGGGGAGGGAACAGTCTTTATTGGCCCTCCTCCCATGGCGCTGCCCACGACGTTGCCCGTCCGGCACCACGCGGAGTTAGGGGGTTGTTTTGTCAGACTGTGTGTGGTTTGGTTTAGTGGTAATCAGTTGAAGGTAGAGGGGTTACCAGCCCCTCGCACCCGTCCAGAGCCCCCATTTGGCCGCTGGGGTGGCTACAAAGTGCCATGACAGAAAGACGGGGAGGGAACAGTCTTTATTGGCCCTCCTCCCATGGCGCTGCCCACGACGTTGCCCGTCCGGCACCACGCGGAGTTAGGGGGTTGTTTTGTCAGACTGTGTGTGGTTTGGTTTAGTGGTAATCAGTTGAAGGTAGAGGGGTTACCAGCTTGATGTTAGCACCTGGTCAGGAGTGATTGGAAGACATGGGCCTGATCAGCTCAATAACAATGGCAGGAGGCTGCTAGATTTTTGTGCAGCCCAAGGGCTTGTAATTGCCAACACACTGTTCCAGCATCGGCACATCCACACAACATCATGGATGCATGCCGGGTCCAAGCAAGAACATCTGCTGGACTACATAGTGACGGAACAGTGGATGCGGGCCCATGTCCTTGACACCAGGACCTACCGTGGAGCTGATCTGCCCACTGACCATCGACTTGTCATCTGTAAGATGCGCCTGTCATTCTTCTACTCCAGTGGTGGTTGTAAACCCAGGACCCCTTTCAAACCCATAGTGGCCTGGTATTGGCTAGCTGATGAAAGTTGCAAGCAAGAATTTCAGCATCGCTTGCAGCTGGGGTTGGCATCATCCCCCACTCCTCTGGATGTCGAGGGGAAATGGGCGAGGTTTAGGACTGTGGCTCAAGTAACTGGAATGGCAGTTTGGGCACACGGTCCAGACCTCCTCAGAAACCCTGGCTGACAGAGGAGGTGTTCAGGCTGGCTGAGAAAAAGTGACAGGCCCACTCTCATCGTCTACAGCATCCCACCTCAGAGAATGAGGAGGCTTACCGCAGCCTTCGCTCGGAGGTTCGGAGAGCCGTGAGGCGCTGCAAGGATGGTTGGTGGTCGCGGGTTGCTGAAGAGATGGAGTCTTCCTCAATGGCCCACGATCACACATCACTCTTTAATTCTATCAAAAAAGTTACTTGCAGTGCCGCACCTATTACCATCATTAGGGGAAAGAATGGTGATCCAATCTCCGACCCCCAGAAACAGGTTTGCAGATTTGCTGAGCATTTCTGTGAGGTCCTGGTGGAGGGGAAGTCCCTGAGCCTGGAAAACATTGTGGGACAAAGTGGGGATGACCCTGCTGTGGCTGCGGTGCCACAAATATTGGCGGAAGAAGTCACTGCCTGTGGGTGGCTGGCTGAGGTGCCATCTTTGGAGGAAGTACTGAAGGCGATCAAGAGCCTGAGATCAGGAAAGGCACCGAGCAGAGATGATCCCCCCAGCGAAATGCTGAGGGAGGGTGGTGTTTGTGCACAGACTGCCCTACATGACATCATAACAACAGTCTGGACCACTGGGCGGGTTCCGCAGGATTGGAAGGATGCCCTGGTGGTTCCTCTCTTTAAAAAGAGGGACCGCACAGATTGTAACAACTATAGTGGCATCTCACTCCTCAGTGTGCTGGGAAAGGTCCTGGCAAGGATTATTCAACATCGCCTTGCCAGGCACGCTGAGGAGAGACTTGCAGAGCCCCAGTGTAGTTTCAGGAAGGGGCGGTCTTGCACAGATGCCATATTCTCTGTCCGTCTGCTACAGCAGAGGTGTAGGGAATTCCAGCAAGACCTACATCTCTGCTTTATTGACCTGGTCAAGGCCTATGATACCATCAGTAGGCCTGGGCTCTGGGTTGTTCTTCGTGCTTTCAGAGTCCCAGACCCGCTGCTCGCAATAATTACGGACCTTCATGATGGCGAGTGGGCCCGGGTAAAACTATGTGGTCAGGAGTCGGAGCCATTCCCTATTCACCTTGGAGTGCGACAGGGATGCCCTCTGGATCCCACATTATTTAATATCTATTTCGACCACGTGGTTCGTGAAGCCTTCGATGGCTGTACCGGAGGAATTTCCATCTGGTACAGATATAATGGGAGGTTGATCTATGCCCGGGTGCGGTCAAGGAATGGCTCCCTATTGGTCAATCACATTATGTATGCTGATGATCTGGTGATTGCTGCTCACTCAGAGGAGGAGTTCGAGGCACTGCTGATGAACCTGGAGCTTGCCACTAAGAGATGGGCCCTTACCATCAGCCCAACCAAAACTAAGCACCTGCTAATTGGGTATGAGGCAGTTGTGGAGAGAGTCGAGTGTTTTCCATACCTGGGAAGTGTGCTTATGACCAGCTCCGGTTTGACAGCAGAGGTCTCACTCCGAATCAGTCGAATGGCATTATCTTTTCATCGGTTGCGTAATGCTATGTGGAAGCTAACCGGTTTGTCACTCCGCACAAAGCTTCATGTATTCTCGGCAACGGTCATTCCCTCACTTCTCTATGCTTGCGAAATATGGACCCCCCTAATGGAACATCTTTGCTGGTTAGAAACAGCTGGCCTGCCTAAAATCCATCCTGGGTTTAACCAGGCTGGATTGTGTGAGGAGCTCACAAATCTTTGAAAGATGTGGACAAAGTCCCATCGGTGAGCTCCTCCGGCAGGCAAGGTTGCGTTGGCTGGGTCATGTAGCCCACATGCCCGGTCACCACATGCCTAAACAGCTTTTGTTCGGCCGGATAGAGGGGGCTAAGCAGGCGCAGCACGGGCTGGAGAGGAGATGGAGTAATGTGGAGCTGAGTGGACTTGCCGATGACTTGTACCAGCAGTGTCAAGATCGGCTTCTTTGGAGGAGGCTTGTGAAGGACGCTGCTGGCCAGTTGGAGGCAGTCACCCTCCAACAACAACGGAGCGCAGAGGAGCGACGCTCAAAACAACGAGCGGAGCGCCGGGTGGCTAAAGCACAGCAAGGTGGCACAGTAGGGGGCACAAGTGGTGCATCAGCCAGTCATCTCAGTCAGTCGAACCGTGTCACCTGTTGGATCTGTTCCATGACCTCCTGCCAGCGGGCGTTCGACACTTCACGTGGCCTTAATGTGCACATAACCTGGCACAAGCGTTGTGGTGACGTCACCGCCACTTAGTGGCGAATGGCGGTTGTTGTTGTTGTGTGTGTGTGTGTGTGTGTGTGTGTGTTTAACTATATTTTGAGGAAACATTTGCCACCAAAAGAGAGCTAAATCTGACTAAACCTCCCTTTGAGCACATTCAGGGATGTCTATAAAATGAAAATCGATTCATAAGCAAATACTGTTATGCAGAAAGTGGACTTTTAAATTAATATTTTGGGTTCAATGCAAGTTAAGCTCAACTGACAGCATTTGTGGCATAATAAAGATCATGACAAAAATAAATTTTGACTTGCCCCTCCTTTTTATAAAAAATAAATAAAAATAAAAATCTGGGTTCAAGTGAGGCACTTACAGTGTAAGTGAAAAGGGCCAATCCGTAAACGTTAAAATACTCACTATTTCAAATGTTTAGTCACAAGACATAAACAGCTTGTGTGTTAAAATCACTTATGTAGCGCCCTCTCCCTATGATTTAAGCGGGAGGGGCCCTGGGTTAGTTTTTGTTAGATCTCTCTAAATAGCCTCTGAGTATTATTAACTTTATTTCAATAAACCCTTATCTCAATATTGGTGTGCTTGTTAACAGTCTAAAATAACCACAAAGTCTTGTAAGTTAAATGGAAACTTTAAGTAGTTTACTCAAATAAAATAGTAAAATTCAAATAGCAATTGAAAATAAAATAAAAGTTAACCCTTTAAAATTTTACAAGATAATCTTTCCCCCTTTCAAAATTAACAATTCACTGATACAACACGGTAATAATATTCCCTATATAAAGAATAATATATCACTCTGGTGCTTTATCAATATAAGTAAACAGTAAACAGTAAATACACAAAAGGCCCAAATATCACCAAAGAAAATATCAATGTGTTGATTCAATACTCAAATCCAAGTCTTTGTTGTCTCAACACAAAGGTTACAGTTCAAATAAACCTCCCACAACAGTAATCAAAAACACCCGGGTGTCAGTGTTCAAAACGGTAACAAATAAAATAAATACCCTGTTGCAGGCCTAATACGATGCTGGGGTTCGTTGAGGCACAAAACAGCTTGCCGCTTCGCTCAATGAGCAAACAAAACAAAAAGCTGTTTTACCAATGTTAGAGCCGGCTTTCATATGACGCACTGATTGCGGTCCGAAGAACTGACGGCAGATCGGCGAACTCATCCAGCGTTGCCAGAGGAACCACTGAGAATTCCTGGTATCTCAGGGCGCTATCTGGGATGTCTTCTGTAGGTTTGGTAAGAGAAGCGACACACGGTAGTTTTCCACCAACGCGGCCTCGCGAGTCTCTCACGTGAGTTTAGCACCGTTTCTTGAGAATCGTGAGCTACTCAGTCATTCGATTATCAAAAGTGGAAATTTCTGTCCCCTCACATTCAAACAACATTATACCAACTTTTAATCAGTTCTCTTATGGACAACCGTACTAGTATGGTATTTTTACTCTTAAGCTAGCACTCAGACACGTTCTATCTGCCAGCCATCAGCTCTTCTTCCCGGATCTCCCTCTTAGTCCCGCCCCGCCAGCATTTAACCAATCCCAGCTCTTAACAACAGCAAGTACTTTTAACTAAACACATAATTATACATTTTTCTTCCTTTCCAAACAAAATAATCTTATACATACAATTAGTGTAAAACAATACACATATAAAATATAAATAAAATATTAGAAAATAATATTAAGGGAATATTACCAAACCAAATGAATACCCAAACTAAATGAATAAACTTCAACCGGGCTTCACTTACTAACCTTTTCTGTGTAAAGATATTGCCAATTTGATAACTTCATTGCCATGATGATGTAATGTCAACAAATCCCTGAATTGACTGTAAAAATTACGATTTAAATAACTTTTCAGCTCAAATAATAACAGTAGAATGAATGAAAGTGCTTTTAAAAAATTATAAGTTTCACATTTCTTCTTTCAACCATCCAAAAATTGTCCCCCATTCACTTCCATTGTAAGTGTCTCATTGTAACTTCAATTTTTGCTTTTTTTTAAAGAAATGGAGGGACAAATCAAGAATTTTTTTTGTTGTTGTCAATATTATGTCACAAATGCTGTTGATTGAGCTTATCTTGTATTGAACCCTGAATATTCCTTCAGAGTGAGAGTGAGTTTTTGGTTAGTCTACAGGAATTATAAGAATTAGCTTAGCTTATATAAAAAATAATCAAACTTTGTGTCATGTCCCCATTTAGATAACCAAGTAAACATGTATGTGAATCTCTTTTCCACCACTGGGTCGAACGGTTCTCGTTGCGGAAATGTTCAGCTCTGTACTGATCTGGGCTCATTGGCATGGTTATGGTTTCTTTTTCCACTGTGGTGCTGCAAACTCATGATTGGAATGGACTGACTGAGCAAGTGATCAATCATGGGTTGCCACATACTACAGATGTTCCACCAGCTCAGTTGAGTACGATTAGCTAAATGTGCAGAGAAATCAGGTTCAGGAACGTTTTTTAAATGTACCGTATCGAAAGGCTGCTGAAACAGTTACTTACCATGCTCAAATGTTCGGCCCGATGGTCCAAAAGCGGCTTATGTGTGCAAAACCACAAATATTAATGCAATGATTTTTTTGTTTGTTTGTTTTAAGCACTTTCGAAGTATGCCTGTAAAGAAAACTTTGTTTCATTTGATGTCAAGAATGAATGCAAAAGGAAGAAAATATAAAAAAATGAATAGAACATGAGAAAAAATAATGATACAATATAAAGTACAAGGAAGATGGGAGAGAGGGAACACTGTGTGTAGCATCTAGTAATTCACTTCTGTTTGTAACCCCCCTCTCACTCTGTCTCTTGTTTCTTTTTAGAATGAGGGGGAGTTCAGGGATAAATTGAGTCCCATCAGTGTGGCACTGAACTACAGTCTGGATCAGAACTTCTCCCCTCCTGGATTACAGCTGCGGCCCATTTTAGACCACTATAGCAAGACCTTCCACCATGAGCAGGTTTGCATGCACTAATTAGTGTTTATCATTGTTTGTATGTGGCTGCATGCATGAATCTGTTCATGTGCACATTACATTGATAAGGAAGGCATGACATGTGGCAAGACATTATAACTGATTTGTGAGCATGTTGTTACTGATAAACAAATGATGTAAACAGAGTTAACAGTAGAGGGAAAACATGAAGACTTTAGGATCTATTCTGTGTACAAATTAACCAAAAGTGGCAAAGAGAGCATGATTTTTTTTTTCTCTTCAGGCAAACATCCTGTTGGACTGTGGGGAAGACAACATATGCATCCCAGATCTTAAACTTTCTGCTACAATGTGAGTCAATGCATGCATCTGTCTGCCATTGAGTAACTGTTTGTATATTTGTTTTAATTTATGTGTAGTGTTGATTCACATATATTTGTAGTCTTGCATTTGTTTTTGTTTTAATAGCATTGTCGACATATGACTATTTATAGCCTCAAGTATTCAGACAACAAATGTGTTGAAATCAACAAGTGATTTTAAATGCATGTTTCTTTGTATAGGGATCAAACAGAACTTATAATTGGGGATGACAACTTGCTTATGTTGAGCATTAATGCAGCCAATCAAGGTGAGGGAGCGTACGAGGCGGAGCTTCACGTGACCCTCCCACCAGAGGCAGACTATATTGGTGTGGAGCGCAGACGTGAGGTACACAACATATTTCCACCTCAAGGAATTTGTAGCAGATACATAGTCAAAAACAAGGCTTTGGGTGTATCACGGTAAACCTTGTTGTTCAAGAACTGAAGCACAATAAAGTGACATGTACTGTTAACAACCATTACATTAATTTGCTTTTTGTTCTGAAGTCTTTTCAAAGTACTTAACTAAAATGACTTAACAAAACCAATTAATAGGTTCTTATTTCAAATAGCAATAAAATAACTACAATTATCTTACTTTTCTCAAATGGAATTATGAATAATGACAGAAAACTTAACTTGGCTGCATGAACTTCATCTTGTGTTCTCCTTGCCTGTTGAGAGAGCATGCAGGTAACATGAGATGGCCTTTGTTATACACTGGGTGTTTTTATAAATCCTGTTATCAATATATTGAAATGTCATAACCAGATAAATCTATTTTTACATCCCTACATACTATCAATAGACCTCAAAAATGATTTTATTTGGGTGTTCAAGCTTACGTTTGGATGGCATTTACACACCCTGACACACGTGTCTATGACACTGATATGTAGTGTGCTGTCACTGTGTGTGTGTGCTTATGTAGGTCTGGGTGGGCGATTGGATTTGAAAACTGATCTAATAAATATTGTACTAAGTTAGATTTCTCTATAATGTTTTCATTTATAGTTGCACTGATTGCAGAATGTCTGTCAGTCTGGCTCTTTCTCCACTGTGTTTAGATTATGACTCACTCGATGTGTCCTTTTTCTCTAGAAACCTGGTCATGCATAAGTTTATTTTGTTTTAGTGGGTACCCATTTAGTTGTAACTAGAGATGCACCGATCGACTGGCCAGGGACCGGAATCAGTAAGGTAGATTTTGTTTGTATATGCGGTCAATAATAGTTCTTAGAAAGAAAATCGGAATCGGAAAAATCGGTATCGGCAGGTCACACATGGAGAAAAATCGGAAATCTGAATCGGCCAAGAAAATTGCAATCGGTGCATCTCTAGTTGTAACAATGAATAAATATTTTACGTATGCTTAATATTAATACGAAAGACAATATACAAAGTTTTGCTGCTTGATGCAACAGTTTAACGTGAGCTCAGGTCTTGTGAAATATCAGATATACTAAACTTCTCAAATCTGTAATCCATTTCTGGCCCGAGAGTTAAAAACAGAAACATGGGCTCTGCAGTGTCTTTGATATAATTATGAAGCAGGAATGCAGTGAATGTTGATCTAATTATGGGAGAGGTTTCATTTAAAGCATAGTCGAAAACATACCACATGTCTAGGTGTTCTCTGAAATGCACTGACAAGATTTTACAAACTGCTTTTCTCATTTCATACCGTCCAACCCAACACACTCACTTATCTTCAATCATATCTTTAACTGTCATTCGATCATTCCATCGTTCTGTTCTTGCATCCCTGCAAACATGCTGCCTATTCCCGGATTATCAAATAGACACTGACGCTCTGCTGAACTGACCGCAGAGTTTGTGATTGCTCTTTCTCTCTGACAGTTATTAGCTTAACAGATGCAGTATATAGTTGGTAATTGCAGAGTGGCTCTAATGCGATTTGCACGGCTACATTATCTGCTCTCCTGGGACAGACTGGTTATGGTTTTAATTTTTTTTTTTGGTGAGAGGAAATGGCTGCCAGAGAATGGAGATGAAAAAAAAGAGAGAAAGATTTAGGGATGCTAGACGAGATGACAGGGGGAAGGCCTCAGTGATGTATGGTGTGATTTTTATCAGAGAGTTCATCTTGTTTCTTCTCTCCCTCCTTTCGTTTCCTTTCCTGCATCCCTGCCTCACCTTGTTTTCACTGGCTTGTTTTAGGTTGGAAGTGTATATACCTGGTTTTGTGTTCATTAATCATTCAGCATGGTGTATTAACACAAAGAGCTATCAAAGCAAAGATAATGAACTGTTTACATCTCTCTCCTCCTCTGTCTCTCTTAGAATCTTCAGCATCTGAACTGTGAGCACCGGACAGAGAATGAGACCAGAGTTGTGGTGTGTGACCTTGGAAACCCAATGATGGCTGACACAAATGTAAGAAACATGTCATAGAAACTCCTATTTATGTAATGTATATTAGTGAGTGAGTGAGTGAGTGAGTGAAATAAGTAAGTGAATTACTGAGAAGGTAAATTAATGCATGACTGAATAAATGAGTGAGTGAGTGAGTGAGTGAGTGAGTGAGTGAGTGAGTGAGTGAGTGAATTGGCAGAAGAAAAATGCAGAAGAAGGGAAAAGTGAAAGGTCTGGAAAGGATAGAACATTGGGTCATTTGTTTAGCCTCTGTTGTTTTTTCCGCTCTTGATGGATCCAGTCAGATCCAGCAGCTGTGCAGCAAACATCATCTCAGCTCAGCTAGGATTTAAAGCTTGAATCCCTCAGAACTGACAACATTAGCATAAGTAAGCAGAACAGAGAGAGGGCTGAGAAAAGAGTAAGACATAATATTATTTCCCCCTAATGGCCAAACATTGTTAAGCTCTGTCAGTTTGCCGAGACTTTAGGCCCTGTATAAGACACCTGCATATGCATCACACACATCACACAAACATAGACAAATCAATATAGCCCTATTATTGTAGAGCAGGAAGTTGAGACTTTGATGGAGAGAGACAGATTCCTTCAATTATGAAACCAGAGATGAGTGCTTGTAATGTACAAACACACGTACTGCAAACAGATCATCCATGTACTGATAAACTTCACATTCTTTCACACACACAAAATACACACAAAGTTCATTACTAACACTGACATTCATTGACTCATTGACTTCATAGACAGCAGCTGCTTCTATGCTGAGTATAAATATAGAGACATTTTTAGATGACAGTGATACTGTTTTGATGAACAGTTATATCATTTATCTTCCATCCAGAGGAAGGAAACCGTGTGGGTGTGTGTGTGCATGTGTGTGTGTGTGTGTGTGTGTGAGTGTGTGTGTGTGTGTATATATCCTCTAATAGAATAATACAGATGTTTCTAAGACTGCTTGCCTACTAGCCACTTACTCTTGGGAATGTGGTTGTTATACAGATGTGTTCATTTATGTGCCATTTTGCTTATATCTACTTCAGCCCTGCTAATATGAACATATATGTCAGTGTGTCTATAGTCACTTTTCCACCTAGAGTTCTGGTACTCCCCTAGAGGGACTTTCTGAAAGGACAACTTTTTAGAGGAACACAGAGTTTTCCCTCTTGTATTCACACCTACAAAATACTCCTGTGATCTACCGTTTTGATACCATCTGATGTTGTTTGTTTGATACAATGGAACTGCACAGTAAGGAGACGTTTCCCTCTTGAGACATTTTTCCACTGGTGGTACTAAAGCCTTTTTTAGGTACTTTTCCCCAGGACTAGTACTTTTCATTGCTTTCTTACCTGAGGAACTATAGTTTTCTGAACCGTTTTAGGGTTTTTTATCTCCTACTCATGAGTAGGGGGCATATTGGGACTGTGGGAGACTGTGGAAGGTGCTGCAGTCTGTAATTGGTCAAAGAAATGCTTTGAAAAACGCAAGGAGACTGCAGCCACCATTAGTAAACTAACTTTTAGCTGCAAGCCTGCTACTCAGAGGATTGTGATAATTTTACAATTCACTTAACAGAAATAACATAACAAAGTATCCAAAAAGGATCACCCATTTTGTGTGTGTGTGTGTGTGTGTGTGTGTGTGTGTGTGTTAATTGAGAGACCTGCTTTGAGTTGTCACCACATCTGTACTGTTTGTTCTGTGTGATTATACATAAAATAAAGTGATTTCAGGATTGAAACAGGCATCAAAACATCTAATGAGTATTTCAGTGCAGTTTTTTTATGTTGTGTCATAAATGTTAAAGATAGTGTTGATAAATAGATTTATAGTGCATTTTCAACATGTTGTCAGCTGAAATTAGTGTGTGCTGCATAGTTAAAGAGTGCTTTCGCCGCCTCGTCTCTCATCTCACTCCAGCTGCAGGGACACCCCACACACTCTGAGGCTGTATGAGGATGGATGAAGGTCGGATGAAATAAGGTGCTTTTTAAACTGTTCAGAGAGTTCCATTCATCCAAAAACGCTGTTGTTTAAACCATTTACTGATTAGGCAACTTCCTTAATTTTAACTAAGAGATGTAACCAAAGCTCTCATAAAACAGCCTAACAAAAGTGTAGCTCCGATCCTGGCGTCCTCCATTGGTGTTGTTGATTTTGTTTCATTTCACCTGGAAACCTCAAGGAATTGTACCTGGAGACACGTATAACACGTTTTGCAAAAATGGATATAGAGTCACGTTTTCAATATGAGACCAGGTTGGTGCTTCTGTGGGTCCGCAAAAGAGGAAAAGTCTCCACGGTTGTTCCGTTCCTCGTAAGAGTTCTCATCTAGAAAGATACTAAGGGAAACGTTCTAAGACTGTAGGTGGCAAAGGGCCTTTGTATATGCACACACAAACGGAAACTCCGTAGTGACGTCATATTGTGTTGACTCCTGCCGATTCTTCACATTTCTCATTGCTTTGTACATCATATGTGTTTCATCAATAACAGGATGCAGGTCCTCCCACAGTCCCCTCTTCTCCCAAAAAGTACCTATCTTGGAGTCTGAACAAAAAAAAGTCCATCTAAACAGCTAAGAGGAACTATAGTTCCTCATGTGCGAAAACAACAAAAAGTACCTAAAACAGGCTTTTGTTCCTGCTGTGGGAAAGGGCCTTTACACATTTGGATACATATGCCACAGTTCAATATTTCTTCACTTCACTTTTGTCCAGTACAGTGCCTCATAACAGCATGTCTGGTCACACTGAGTAATACATTTACGTCCTGCTTCTTTATTAATTTAACTTTAGGAAATTATATAATTGCACACATGAAAAAAAAATAAAATATATATATATATATATATATATATATATATATGATTTGAGGTATCAATGCAATATTGTGGGAAAAATAATCGCAATGTATCGTTATATGAGCGTATCAGCACAGCCCTGTTACATTCTCTATTTCTCTTCTGTCTCTCCAATCTACTTTCACTCCTTTCTTACACATGCTTCTGACAGGTTGATGTTGAACATTGTTAATGAGAGTCTGTGAAAAAAAGTGGTTTGAGGGAAAAAGTGCCATGATTGAGTAAGTGTGTGTGGGGACGATGTAAACACATATTGGGACAAAGTTTGAGGTGCAGTCTAAACACACTCTCCATCCATTTACCAATCACCAAGACAACCAGTTTCCAGTCATCACAAATATCTCTGGTGTTTAATTACAATGATTTCAAAACACACTCTTAACCTGTCACACAAACTTAAAACACACCCTAAGTCACAATCAAATACTTTAACACACTCCCAACCCAACATTCTGCCCTGCATCACATACACAAACACACAAACTTGACTTTTTATATGACCATTAAGTAAGGCTGCATCATTTGACTAGTTTGCAATCCTTTCTTGTGACTCACAAGTATGAGAGGGTTAAGACAGAGAAGCATCTCTGTTATAGACTTAAGAATCAGAATGAAATATAGCGTTAGAATTGATGAGTTTAATTTGTTTCAGTGAAAGAGACTGTTTAAATGAATCGATTAAACTACTGTCAATTCTGATTCAGTGAATTGTTTGCATGATCAATCAAACATGTTCACTTAAGTCCCAAAGTGCATGATGTTGTTACTTTAAATATAGTTTTCGAAAACATTTTTAGATATTTACAGAAGGTAAATATCATTGTTTATTACCATGTATTATGGTAGTGCGTATAAATGGATTTTTTTCTTGTGATAAATTAGTTTAAAAAAAAAAAAAAGCAAAAAAGCCAGAAACTTTTTACTGCATTTCATTGCTTCCAATAAACCTTTTGAATCTTCTTGGCAACAAATGGCTGTTGGATAGAAATAACTATTGATCCGATTGGGGAACAAATCACCCATTTAAGCCATTTCAGATAAAATACATAAATATTGAGAGATATATTGAATATGGTAAAGGCTGAAAAATATTGAGAAGTAATTTTTTATCAATATTACCCAGCCCTTGTGTATATTCTATTACATTGTTTGTGTTCATGAATGTTTGTGTTGTTGTTGCAGTTGTTGTTAAATTACTATTTCGACTAACAGTTCTAATGACACTAATTAGTTAACTGTCTAAGCATTCAAGTGACATTTTAAAAAGATTCTTAGACCCTCTCTCTCTCTCTCTCTCTCTCTCTCTCCCTTCCTCCCTCCAATTCGTTCCCTTTCGACATCAGTTTCCCATTTCCTCAAAGCCCTTAGGGTGAACAGCTCATTAGACAAGAGACTGCTTCATTCCTGAAAGCTTTTTCTCATTTCATCTTTAAAAACACTGAAAGAGGACAATGGTGAAGTTTATTGTATCGTTATCCCAAATTGACACCTAGTTAGAATGTTATTTTGGCTGTAGGAGTAATTTTGTGATATTGAGAGATTCCAAGGCATATATTTGAACATATTGTAAATACATCAACAATACACTCACACAAACACACACACACACACACATACACATACACACACACACACACACACACACAAACACACAAACACACACACACACACACACACACACACACACACACACACACATCTCTATTAGCCAGTTCACTTCTTTCCTCTGTTTGTTTGAATAGCAGTGTTTGTTAAATCCAGGGCAAATTGAAATGCAATTTGTTTGTAATTCAATGTATTAACTGGTAAATGCTTTTTGGTAGAGCAGTGCCAGCTCACTGAGAGGGGATGCATGGAGGTTTATGGTTGTGTTTATTACAACAGGTGAAAAGACTATGTTTACTCAAACTATTAGACTATCACTAATGTATAGGCAGAATATTACCTCTAGATGCACATGCAAAATATGCCTGCGATATGTAAACAATTCAGAGTATTAGCTGATGTCAGCCCGGCTGCTCAATTTTCAGTGTTCTTGTATGTTAAAAGTGCACTCAGTATTTTTTTCCTCATTAAAAAT
Source organism: Moxostoma hubbsi (assembly GCA_032164185.1). Lineage (NCBI taxonomy): Eukaryota > Metazoa > Chordata > Actinopteri > Cypriniformes > Catostomidae > Moxostoma > Moxostoma hubbsi. The sequence continues at coordinate 19,641,685 of JAVLUX010000014.1, read as the reverse complement.
GTTTAACTCCTAAAGACATGAATTGTATTTTTGCAATATATCTAGGAAATCATGAGCACTCGTATTAAAATGAAGACTCCGTAACCCTAGTCATATCAGTAACCTTATAAAAGCTGTTTTATTCAGTCTGCAGATGGGGACTGCCATCTTAGAATCACAGTAATTCTCCTGTTATTTGACACTTTCACTCACTGTTTAAAGTAATCATGGCTCAATGTGAATAGTGAATTTCTAGAATGGCATCTGAAACTGAAAACTATTGATTTTCAATGATGCTGCATCCAAGTTGCTAGATGTCAGTGTAAGTCCAAGATGAAACAAAAGCAAAAGTTACTGAGTGCATCTTTAATCTAACCTTTCATATAGTCAGAAATTGATACTGGAATAGAGTAGAGGTGCCCAAACTTTTTCCTATGAAGGGCCAAAAATCAAACATGATTGAGGGCTGTGGGCCGAAGTTAAACGTTGCATTACAATAAATGGTGGGGGGTTGGAATTCTCCCCTTACATGGTTCATATGAGGGGCATTTTTTACCTTTACAAAGGTAATTTTTTATAAATGCCTTATAAAATGACTCTATCATCCTTTTATGTCAAATACTTTCATTTGTTTCAAAAATGACTAAATTGCATGGCCTCCGCATTGCATAATGTGTATTGTTACTGAAACAAAACTTTTTTCTCATTCACATGTTTCCAAATTTTTCATCTATTAAAATAACATAGCCTACAAAACTAATGCACCGATTCACAGGAGTAGATGACAGCATTTATCCAGATTTGGAATGAGTAGCTTATAAAGATACTTAGCATCTCCTTCATGCCAGTTAAATAAAACAATGCAAAATAAACATTTAACAATGAACAATGTCAGAGATATGATAAATGTTATGTAATATTATTATGGTATCATTAGTCATGTTTTATTTAACATCAAGTCTAATTAACATATGCAGATATTATTTTTGTTTATATTATTATTAGGTACATTGTAGCATTTGTTCATTTTAATGTGCGAGCACAGCACGGAACTGATGTGGAGTGTGAGGAGCGGAGTGCCTGTCTGTGCACTTTATGGTGCAATGGACAGCAAGAAACAAATAATGTCCAGAAAAAAATAAAATTAAGCTTGCAATATATGTATATGGAACTATATCAGATTGCAGGGGAAATTTTTGCTTTTTTTCCTCAGAGACCCCGTTAATTTCCGATCCTGGATGGAACTAGATGGCTATGAGAAATGTAACAGGTGTTTAAGTGTCTCTCTTAACCATGCAACTGGTACATTACACAAAGCATTTTTGCTATTTATTGCAAATGTGCCTCATTATTTATATCTCATGTAGGAGCGGCAAGATATGAAAGGTGGCAAAAAGATTAAGATTAATATTAAGATTCAACTTTCTTGTCATTGTGCAGAGTACAGGAACAGAGCTAATGAAATGCAGTTTTTTCGCATATCCCAACTAAGCTGGGGTCTGAGCGCAGGGTCAGCCATGGAACAGCGCCTCTGGAGCAGATAGCTCAAGCCTTGCTCAAGGGCCCAACAGTGATATCTTGACGGTGCTGGGGCTTGAACCCTCGACCTTTCGGTCAGTAACCCAGAGCCTTAACTACTGGCCCTCACTACAGATCGACATCATGTGCTTGCAATGTTAACAGATTTGTTGATTATAAACCGAAACTATATAGTTATATAGACGCGGTATAACGCAATTTGAATGATAAATTAAGAGGTTTAGAAAAGTTTATACATTTTTAAAGGTTTATTTATTTATTTATTTTTTCTCCTCTTTTTCTCCCCAATTTGGAATGCCCAATTCCCAATGCACTCTTAAGTCCTCATGGTGGCATAGTGACTCACCTCAATCCAGGTGACAGAGGACGAATCTCAGTTGCCTCCGCGTCTGAGACCGTCAATCCATGCATCTTATCACGTGGCTTGTTGAGCGCATTACCGCAGAGACATAGCGCGCGTGGAGGCTTCACGCCATCCACGCACAACTCGCCACGTACCCCGACCAACTATGGCCTGCGGGCCCTGGTTTAGGCATCTCTGGCATAGAGCAATCGTGAGTGTCCATATGGGATGAGTGAGGGGGACAGGCATTTATAAAATATAAAGGGTAACACTTTACATTAATGTTCCCTTTGTTTAGGGTTCATAAAGGGGTTCATTAATGACTAATAAGTAATTTACAAATGCATTATAAATCATTGAAATGCAGTTTTAACAATCTGAATAAAGAGGGTGCCTTTCATGCAATATTTGCCCAGTAGTGAGCATTTAAACTTACAAATTTATCAAAAACAGTCCTTTGTACTCATTCATAGCACCTATCATATAATGAAGCCTGATGAAATTCAAACATACTGTTATGTACTTAGGTTTCTAAAGTCAGCATCTCCTTTATATGTGTCCAATTTACATTAAGGTATATTTTCATAGGTTACTCATGTTAAATAAGTTTTCTTATTTAAGTAAGTAAGGCTTCATAATTGGCAGGCATTGCATGAAAGTCAACCTTTTTATGTATGTTGTTATAACTGCATATCAATGATTTTTAATACATTTATAAATGACTTATTTAATGCATTTATAAATTACTCATTGGTAACAATTATGTAAAGTGTTACTAATGTAAAGGGAAGCAATTAGGCATGAGACAAGGAAAGAAAGAATAGTTATTTCATAGATAGCTCACTTCAACGAAACGGCCTTAAAGGTCTGTTTTTCTATGTTGAAATTATTTATTCTATAGCAATTTGTAGTATGGCTTCACAAAGAGTGTAAACACTGTCTCTTTGACACTATCAAAACATTTCCCTGTTTGTTTGAGCATCCTGACTAGCCAAATGTAGCAACATTGGTTCAACCAATGGCATGTGAAGGGACTATCTGTTAGGCCGACCAGTGAGAGATGGTGGTGTGGTGGGGTATTGGGGGGGGGGGGGGAATCAATGATACTTTTTTCAATTTAATTTGTTTATGCTAATAGCACAGAAATTACACACTTCTCCTTTAAGAGCCATGTAAGTTTAGCAGGGCAATATGTAGGAGTAGAGATATGAGTATGAAAAAAGACATAAGGACGAATTATGATTCAAGGTGTAGGTTCAAAATGGCTGTTGATGGGAAATGGAGGGTGTGCAATGGAAAGAGAAATGAAAGAGTAAATTTAGAGAGTGAGGGAGAGACGAAGGATAAGTGAACAGAGAGTGAAGGGGAGTTGTTTGGCTCTGTAAGAGCCAGGACTGACCTGTTAACATGTTCCAGATTTAGGAAAAGGTGGGGGCATTGTCATGGTAACAGACTTAGTCATAGAGCCTCCGGGGTTAAACCCACATGGGCCAAATTACCATGGCACCATCAGAGGAGAGTGACAAGGCCACAGATCACCTACCTCACATACACACACACACACACACACACACACAAACACATACATACAAACATACACATGGTCACATTGCCAACAATGAAAACTGAGAGACCAATCATGCCCTTACACATTCAGTTACACGCTCGCAAAACACTTGCATACCAACATCACTGGCGTCGCAAAATAATCTTGCCACACATGGAATCAGCATGTGGCTTGTGATCAAACCCGAGAAGTGTTTTCCTGTATTTTGTTTTTCAGAACTTACCAAACTCATTCTGAGCTCTCATAGCCCATAAAACATAAGTCATGAGCATGTGGTGCAGCCCATTCATCACAAATAACCTATCACAAGAACAATCTGCAGAAAACATGTTAGAGTCCCTCAAAGGGTCAAACTTTCTCTACCCAACAAGCTTTCTGTAGAACATCAGAGTACTAAAGACCCAAGACATGCAGTAAAATGCTATGACACTTCTCTCCTGGTTGAATAAAGCAATAAGCCTCTCCTGGTTTAATAAGAGGGTTGTGCATTTTTATAAAACGTATCAAAAGGAATATGATAATAGACAAGACAACTGTTCAATAAACCGTTTAATTATACTCATAACAAACAATTCATCCACCGAGTAATACAATTCATGATAAAAACTAAAGGCTGTTTTTAGTTGCCAAGCAATACTGCAACTGCAAATGTCTGCAAATATCTTGCAGCTTCTCATTTCTCATACTGTCTCTCTATGAAAACGTGTGAATATCTAAGCTTTTCTATGTGATATTGTATTGTTGCTTTAAGTTCACTAGTAGCTGTAAAACAGAGGTATATATCTCCTGTGTGAGCCATAATTCATATAAATCTGACATGTTTCACTGTCTATAAAATGAACAGCATTTAATTAGTCTATAGTTTCACTAACTCCTTCCCACTTAGCTAATATCTCAATAGGGAGATTAAAAAGAAGTATTTACTCCTTAAAAAAAAGTAGGGGAAACTCCTAGCTATACACTCTTTATGACACTAGTCTAAGAGGCACATCCTTGGCTTGCATTATTCTTTGCTTTGTGTTGTCTTTGTTTTTAATCAGATACATTTTGGGCATCTTCTTGTCATGCTTTCTGGCTTTATATTCATCTCTCAACTTCACCCTGTCCAGCCTTGCATATTCAATCTGGAATGCCATTGCACATATGGTGAGACTGTTGCTGTGTGTTTTTTATCTTTCGAATGGAAAAAGCATCCTACAGTTCATTCTTATGCTGTAAAAAATAATTAATCAAATTCACTTGAAGTTGTGCAATTTCCCATGTCGTACACTGCAATCTATTTTGAGTTTCATTAAAACTTTCGATTAAGAGTTATTGTCTCATTAGTGTAATTAGTTCATTTCTGTTGCCACAGGGACATATGAACCAGCAATTGTAAAGCTCAGTCTTAAATGAAGTTCTCATTTTTAAACATATGCAAGTTGTGGAGACATCATCCTCATTTTGAACGTGGGACGTTTGAGATTTACCAATCTTTTGGGGTTTTGAAAAGGACGTGTGACCACAAAAAAAGGCTCAGTGGCTGGTTCCCTCTTTAAACTTTAACAGCACGTGTTACTCTCACCAGCCTTTATGAGGAGGCTTTGTAGTGAGTAAGGTTTCCGACTGGGGGAAGCACTTTTATGGGGCTCCAGAGTTAGCACATAGCTTTTAGCTAAAGGCCTTCATTAACCATCCCAGCAGCCATTATCTGACTCATACTAATGAACTACAAGATATGGTGAGAGAGAGAGAGAGAGAGAGAGAGAGAGAGAGAGAGAGAGAGAGAGAGAGAGAGAGAGAGAGAATTCTGATGGCAGTTGGCAGCAAAAAAATATCAGCTCCTGCTGTAACTTATATTTTTGCCAGAGAATGTAGGTTTTTATGACTCAAACACTACTTAAATGATTGGAAACTAAACTAAGAATAAAAGAGGCAGAATATTTTTAAGATAAGACCACATAAAAAATTATACATAATCAGTACATCAAGCTAACTGCTAGTTAAAGTTAAAACTGTTGATCACAGCTTGGACCTGCCTAAAGCAGTAGCATCTTTTAATAATGAAGAGGAGCTGGAGATAATGTATCCAGCAGAAGTTAAATCAAACAAAGATAAGACGACGATGAAAGAGGTGATCCTTAGAGAGAATCCAGAGATGCTGCTGTCTGATTACAGTGGACCAGAACCCAACAGAGTCCAGTCTAACCGGCTCTTCTTCACTGATCAGCCAAACCATCACAACTGGCTCCTTTTGACGCAAAGGTTCAGGGGCTCTACTCCAAGCTCCTTACGGATGACTGAGCTCCTCACCCTATCTCTAAGGGAGAAGCCGCCACCCTTCTGTGGAAACCCATTTAGGCCGCTTGTACTCAGGACCTAGTTCTTTCGGTCATGACCCAGCCTTCATGACCATAGGTGAGGGTAGGAACGAAAATTGACCAGTAGATGAAGAGCTTTGCCTTCCGGTTCAGCTCTCTTTTCGTGACAACGATGCGATAGAGCGAGTGCAATACCACCCCTGCTGCCCCGATTCTCTGGCCAACCTCCCGCTCCATTGTCCCCTCGTACCCGAAGTACTTGAACTCCTTCACTTGGGGCAATACCTCCTTCCCTACACGGAGTACACACTCACACACATTTTAGTGAATTTTTGACAGTGAAGATGACATGGTGTTTTAAGAGCTGACTAAACAACTGACGGTAGATAAGAACAAATTACATTTACTTCAGACTTATCACACTGTGAATTTGGCAACAGTAGGTTGAAAGTTTTGCTGCTGAAATTGGTTTGTGTTTACTGACATTCAAATCACTGCCACTAATGTGGAATGTCCACAGAGAAGCAATGATGCCGCTTGTCAGAAATTCTACTGAATGGGGTTGATTTTAGGTTACATGTGCTTCAACATGTCAATTTCCTGTGATCGTGTGATGAAACATTCAATCTAGACTATACAGTTTCTTTGCATTGTTTAACACTGATTCCACAATGATGTGTAACTGTGTGTTGTTTGTTGGGATATGACAGCTATGAGAATGTCCAGACCCTTTCCCCAACATGTAAGATGGCACAGTGTTAATTGTGGTGTTTTATTTCCTATTTTAGACAGTGGGGGGAGAGCGCTGTTCTGTTTTACTGAGCACTTGCAGATGTCCTTCAAACTTTTGATGTGTTCATGTTTTACCTTTTGTCTCTCTCTCACTCTCGCTCTCTCTCTCTCTCTCTCTCTCTCGCACTCGCTCTCTCTTTAGTTGTCGGTTGGTTTACGATTTTCAGTACAGAGGCTGGAAGATGCCCCCCCTAACATTGGCTTTGAGCTGCAGATTCACAGGTACAGTAAATTTCTCCCTTATTTTCATCCCAGGTTTTGTCACAATTACAGAAGTAGTGTCTTTGGTTTTAACATAAAACAGAAGTCTCACAGCTACTATCTTTGACTCACAGATTTGTATATATTCATAGCCAAGTCCATGTCAACACCCAAGTCCTTATGTTACCACTGGCCATAAAGTTATAAAGTGAACCAAAATGTGTGTAAGTGCATTTTTAGAAGCTTACGATTTCTAGACAATATTTCTGGTAGCGAAAGTGTACTGTACCTTACCTACTGTATAATACCTAGTAAAGGCATCTGTACCACACTACTCTATAGTATGCAGATGTGGGTATTTGTGTGAGTGTGTGTGTGTGTGTGTGAGTGTGCGCTAGTGAACACAGTAAGTGGTGTGTGTCACTTTGATGTATGTTGAGCAGTCATTTTGCAAGCAAGGGCCCCAAATGTTGGTTGTTATAAAGTCAGGGCTTTGATATAGGAAGCTATGATCAAATGTCCTGGGATTGGTCACAGAAAATGAATGGTATACATAAGGGAACTCTGATTGTCTATGCTGCTCTACAAAGCCAAAACACAGTAACTATGCTAATCTGAAAATAGCTTAAGTTTTCGATTGTGCAGCTAAATGTGGATTATAAAATAGTCACACTCCATTTTCTCTGAATCTAAATATAGTTGAGCCAAACCTGTCTGTCACAGGACAGACCATGGTCTGAGAGAAAACCAAATTATTATTATTATCTGAAATATTCAATTGTTAATTGACCATAATATGTATTTGTTGTGTTTTACCTTTACAGGGTAGTATGTGTGGTTGGAGAAAAATTTCAATTTTCAAATTACATATTTGAAAAAAAAAAAAATAAATCTCTGGTTTTTCTGTAATTTTTTTATTTATTTATTTTTTGTCATTATGCATTTAGCAGACTTATGATAAGCACAACGCATGGTTGCTTTACTCAGTCCATCTCATTCATACTATTACCTCACTACGTAGTCTGCATGTCTTTGGCTATGTTCTGTTAAGGACAGGGTTGAAGAGAATTTGTTAGAATAACACTTCTCCCTGTGATGTCGCTCACACATACACAGGAGGTGATTTTAATGAGAACATGTTAGTTTTGGAGTGTTAAGATGACTGCCAGGTGGCTCTCAGGGGCAGATTGGTGTTTGAAAGAGGAGGGGATATTTCCCTAAGGGTTTAATCACTGAACCCTAAAGTCTCCCTATAACTCAGAGCAAGGTCGGGTCAAACAGGAGAGGGAGTCTGCATGAGTATGTATGTGTTTGACTGCACATCTACATATGTGTTGATCGGAGTGTGTACATGCAGGTATGCTTGTACTTAAGTGTGTATATGAGTGTGTGTGTGTGTGTGTGTGAGAGAGAGAGAGAGAGAGAGAGAGAGAGAGAGAGAGAGAGAGAGAGATCTCTTGAGAATAGAAAAATTTCTGGTGACTAATGTTAGCCACATTTTCCTTTGCCCACTGTGATTTTTCACCTTGAAATAGAGTAAGAGTGAGAGACAGAGAAGGTGAAGAAAAAGCTACAGATATAGATAGAATCCAGGTGTCATGCAGGAAGAAAGATGTTTTGGGCTCTATTTTAAGAAGGCTACGGCTTAAGCACAGTGCTATACAATACGTCATATGCACAAAGTCAGTGGGCAAGGCCATTAAGTTTTGGTATTTTCATGCAAGTATGCACTATAAGTCTTGAGTGGGCATTAGTGGGTTGGCGGCAAAGCCTAAATGAGTTTTGTAAAGTGCAATTTTATTCTGATGTTCTTCTCCATTTATTGCATTGCCTGTGTCCTATTAAAGTGTAAATTCCATTTCCTGAAGCAACATCACTAAAAATGAAGACAGCTCATTCATAAGAACTTGGTAGTGGAAATGGGCTTTATGCAATGCATTAACAGAACAGAACTAAGGACCATTTGTGTCTTGTGTTCTTTTGCTCATTTAGGCATCCTTGTTGAATGTCAGTGACAGTGACACACTCCTTATATAAGCAGGGAAAATGTGATGCTTGTCAGGACTTATTAGATGTAGGCTCCTAATTATGACCAGTGACAGGTTAAGCGAATAATGTTGATCATCTCCTAACAAGGCCACATGGAAAGGTCTGGGTAGATTAGATGATAAGCGAACAATCAGATCTCATAGTCAATGTGTTGAATGTAAGAGAAATGGTCAGGAGTAAAGACCTGAGCGAATTTGACACAAGCCAAATTGTTATGGCCATATGACTTGAGTCAGAGCATCTCTGAAATGGCAAGGATTGTGGGATACTCCTGTTCAGCAGTTTAGATACTCCTGTTCAGATTGTGGACAAACCACAATCTGGCAAAAGGGTGTTTGGTGCCCAAGGCTCACCGATCTGCGAGGGCAAAGAAGACTATCCCGTCTGGTCCGATCCAACAGAAGGTCTACTGCTACAAATGTCACAGAATATGTCCACTATCGAAACCACCTACAGTGAGCATGCGAGCGTCGAAACTGGATCTTGGAGCAGTGGAAAAGGTTGCCTGGTCCGATGAGTTCCAATTTCTTTTACATCACATGGACACCCATGTGGAGAAATGCTAGACCAGCTAGAATTAACTATTAACTAGAACCAAACTAGCATTAACCAACTTGAACCAGCATACAAATTCATGTTGGTCGAAATTAGTCTTTTCAGCAGGGAAGCTAAGCCTTTCATGCTAAGAAGAGGTTCATAAGTTTTGCAAATACAATCAAATCATGTTCCTACCAAACTATTACACAGAGTCAAGACAAAAAGCATATAAAGATTTGTAATGATTCGTTTTTTATTTGTAAGATCAGAGTGAGATGTAGAGTAAGTAAATATTGATTAGGTGTGTCTTGATGCTTTGTCAGCATGTGGCTGGAGAGTTTTTTTTCATGGTTATTTAGAGTTTAGTAGAAGGATTGAAGATAGTAAGGGCCACTGCGAAGGACCACTAAGAAAGAATTTTACAATCTGGTAACGGCATTTATTTGCACACACTTTTTGCATTGTTTTAACACAGGAAAAGGTTATGGCACACATGCACCCACAAAATTAGTGCTGATCACAATTTGCACAACACAATTCCCTATCTTACAGGATAGTCCTGATTGTAAGCAGACTACCAAAATTTAGCATAATATGCTGGGACTGTACAGCACCATTTTACCACTATGATCCAGACACCTGAATCAGCTGTTTAAAATGATAAAAGTGCATTTCTGTCAAAGAAGGACCAAAGATGCAGGATGGCAATGATGAAAGGTTTTTTATTAAAACAAAACCAACAAAATACAAACAAAACTCTCAAGAGGGAGAAACAAAAATTACAGGAAGGGAAAAAACTAACCGACTGGGCAAACTAGACAAGAACCGAAATGACTAGTCTGAAGACTGAACAAAACAAAACCAATCTGACCAGGAATACAAGACAAAGGAGAGAATATAAGAGGAAGGAAGGATTGAAACCAGGTGCTGCCCATAAAGACAAGCGCAATGCTGATTGCACTGCTGAGCAGCACCTGGAGAAACATGGGACAACCTAAGAGCTGGATGGAGGAAACTGTCATGACCCTGCAACAACAAGAATAAAACAAGATCAAAATGGCAAGATCTTGACACATTACTACACTTTTCATCTTATACAATGTTCATCTTATTCCCAGTCATAATGCACTTCTCCATCAATTGATTATAATTTGATGTATTACTGCTCCCATGATCAATAGAAATATAAAAAATTCCACTTACTGCTTGCTTTCCACAGGTGGGCGTATAATAAATCCAATTTAACTACTTAGAAAGGAGGCCTGTTTGCATTGAAAATAATACAAATTACTTCATTTAAAAACTTGCAATACAGCACTATTTCAGCACATTTAGTGCCTGGTTAAGCTGAATTGGGGGTGGTAAGTTAGTATGGTGCAGTTTTTTGAGCTGAAATACTATACACAAAAGTGGCGCAACAGTTCAGTGATTCAGAGACAAGATCAAAATGTATCAGAAATTCAGAAAAGAATATTCCTTACATTTTCACACATCGAGGTATTTCTGTGGGGGATTTTTTCTTATAGCTGTCACTATATACAAACTTTATATTATTATTATTTTTGTATTTTTTATGAACAGCTCCAATAAGGACAACTCGAAAAGCATTCCGGTGAATTTGACTCTGAGCATCGCAGCAAAAGCAGAGGTGGAGATCAGAGGGTTGGTATCTCTCTGTGTGTCTTTTTCTGTTTCATTGAATGGAAAATGAATGTAAGAGGTCCCAGTCCAAGAACTCCGACACCCACTATTTTCCAGTTCAGGGAGATCTTTATTTGCTCATAGCATATTTGTAAAATATGATTCAGTTCCTTTAAAATATCATCTTCTTTCCATAATGTGGATAAGACACAGAAGGCATATGATGAAAAATAATAGCAAACTTTGTGTATGGGGATATGGGCAATATATTAAGGATTAAACAGCGTGGAACAGGGCTACTGACCAAAGTGGGAACAAAGGGATAGTTCACCCAAACATGTTAATTATAATCGTGTACTCACCCTTATGCCATCCCAGATGTGTAAGCCTTTCAGATCTCAGCTCTGTAGATCCATACAATACAAACAAATGGTGACCAGACATTTGAAGCTCAAAAAAATCACATAAAGGCAGAATAAAAGTTATCCTTATGACTCCAGTGGTTAAATCCATGTCTCCATTTATCTCCACTTTAACATTCTTTCACATTTTGAAAGTGAAAGTGGAGATTTATGGTAAAAAAAAAAAAAAGGACTTAAGAATGTATCTTTTTCTCACCCACATCTATCATATCACTTCTGAAGATATGAATTTAACCACTGGAGTCTTATGGATTACTTTTATGTAGCCTTTATGTGATTTTTGGAGCTTCAAAAGTCGTTTCACCATTCACTTGCATTATAAGGACTAACAGAGTTGATATATATTTTCTAAAAAATCTTTGTTTGTGTTTTGCAGAAAAAAGAAAGTCATACATATCTGGGATGGCATGAGGGTGACTAAATTATGAGAATTAACATTTTTGGGTAAACTATCCCTTTAATGCTTTTTCTCAGTCAAAAGTGTTGAGAAAGGGCTGACCACATAGACGTTTGCAGTATATTTGCTCATGAAATGTACACTGCCATGAAAACGACTGCATATAATGAAGATTTTCTTTCTCTCTTTATCTCAGTGTGTCTCATCCAGCTCAGGTTGTTCTGCCTTTCCCTCATTGGGAACCCAAAGAGAAACCTGTGAGAGAAGATGATGTTGGCCCTCAGGTCCAACACATATATGAGGTGTGGACTAAACAGCATACACCTGCACACACATATCCACAAATACAAAACATGACTGGAGTTTAAATAAGCATTAAGAGCCTCGTTCAACCACAATAGAAGAAGAGAGTGAGTAAAAGTGCTGGTAAAACTGTTAAAGGGCCAGTAAGCAGTAATCATTAAAACAATTAGCATGATCAAGAGGCCGTATGTATAAAACTTCTCAGAATGCTTTTAAGAATAGTCTTAAGCTTTGACTTATGTGTCAAAATTTTCTTAGCAAAAACTTTGGTAATATTAGAAGCTTTTTATAAAGAAAATGATAGTAACTTTCAGCATAGTCTAAGCCAGATTCTGATGTGCTGACCTGAGGTGACACTTAAGTCTTGTGAAGTAAGGACTACAGTCATGTCAAAAATGGACACCCTCAACCTCTGAATAAGCCAATAGTGAGCCTGCAAGGTTAGTATGTGAGAACGGCATGCCACCATTCATTCATTATTTAATACTACACAGTATAAAACAATATTTTGATACTAGGTCTGTTGATAAATTCATTGATCAAATTAGTATGTATTTTGAAACATTATTGTACATCATGCAAAAATGTTCTCCTCCAAACAATGTACAAATTGAAGGCTACAAAAACCTGCATATATTACACATAAAGTGTTGCAGCATTATGTGAAAAAAATTAGATATGCTTTTCACATTATCAAAACAAAATAATTAGCGTTTGTCCACAGTTTTAATGTAGAAGGACAATTTAAATCACTAAATTGAATAATAAAACAAACGTTTTGTTATAGTCTCATTACAGTTACTTTTCTTAAATTATTACTTTTGTTACATGTAAGATTTCAGTTAAACACGGTTCAATTTAGAGGTAAATTTGACATTCAACATATAGCATATTATATCAAAATCAATATATTAGCCAAATTGATTGCAGTCTTTTTCTCTGTCGTTGCGCCCTGTTTGGTTGACAAGTTCAAGTTATAATGACTCATATAATGACGCTTGCATAACTTTGAGTTTCTAACATTTACATATAAGTATAAATCTATAAAACATAAGCAATGAGTTGGGGTTAAACATCTCTCAAGGGCATTAAACAGCATAAAGAATCTGTGAATGCATCTGACACCCCACTTAGCACTATGATATTTTATCAAGTATTTTATTAATTTTATTATTTTGATCATTTTATGGATATTTAGATTTTGCAGACCCCTGAAAGCTTAGGCATGCACCCTATACAATGGAACTAATGTTTATTCCACAATAATGAGTTTCAATGTATTCATTAATAATTAAAAAAAATGTGTTGCAATTAAAAAAACATGTTGATGGATTTCACTTGTTTGCTCAACTACGAATCGCATTCGCCCAAATGCCACTATCATATTAGTCCAACACATTCTTTCTTTGTTGGAGAATGCATTGTCTCCATGTAACACTGTCATCATGCTACTTCTAGCTCTCCAGCACTCTTAAATAATTTAGCTGAGGCCATGTACACTTGTCTTAACACTTATGAACCTTTATGCGTGACACTTTTTCTTAAGTCTAGGAATAAGAGCAAAATGGCAGTTTTGCTTTTTGATGTAGCACTATATTTTTTTAAGAATCAACACTCTCTCTCTCTCTCTCTCTCTCTCTCTCTCTCTCTCTCTCTCAAAACCAAACAGAACTTCATCAAATCAGCTAGCAAAAAAACAATTTCAATAAAGTTATTTATTTGTTGTTTGTTTTTGTGAAGCCTCATGACCTCTTTTTGCTATTAGAGGGCCTCACTAAATGCCATCTATCCTGAGGCTATTAATTGTTTAATTGGCTGTAATGTTGGCCAGACGCTGTACAGATGGTTTGTGTTAGATGGAGTTTTAGCCCAGCCATGTTTAGTTCAACCGCTAATGCTAATGCTAGCCTAGAGTGACTGATTTCAATTGATTTAATGTTTAGCAGTTCATGTAAATTCTTTGTTCATATTATACATTTATTCATATCATATTCAAATTCATAATAAAATGTAATTGGCAGCAACACCAATCCTTATGAAAATGTACCATTGTTTTACTGCTACTTCTACATAGTAACTGTTGTATTTTGGCAGAATACCTCAAGCTTGTACTAGGCTGGTTTGGCTGGTCAAACAGCTGCAATGAAGCTGAAATTTACCCAAAACCCCTCTAAAACAGACCAGCCTGACCATATAGCCATAGTTACATTGATCTAAGCATGAGAAGCCACCAATGGTACCTGTGGTTACTATGGTATTAATAGAAATACCACTGTTAAAGTGATAGTTTTCCCAAATATGAAAATGCTGTCATGATGTATTCAACCATCATGCTGTTCCATCTCCATATGACATACTTTCTTCTGTGGTCTGCAGAACACAAAAATTAGACATTTTAAAGAATGCCCTGGTCATTGTAAATGATGACAACCTTTTTTATTCTAGGCAAACTACTCCTTTCAACTTTGCAAGAACTATGATATATATTCATAAGTAAACAACAACAACAAATTCAGTTTGATTCAGTTTGCATCAGTTTAATATAAACTCACTCTGATTCTGTTTCTAACCAGCGCATTTTGTCTCTCTTTCATCTGTTCCAGTTACATAACAAAGGTCCGAGTTCAATAAGCAGGACTGTGTTGGAGGTGGGCTGGCCCAGTCGGTACCTTGAGGAAAACCTCCTCTATGCTCTTCAGATTATCACTGATGGGCCTGTTCACTGTATCGTCAATGGCTCCCTCAACCCACTGGAGTTAGAGGTAATGCAAACAGGCACTCATTCTTTATTCTTGAGGGTGCCCTCACTTAAGACAGCCAAGGCCAGACTGTTGTTTTAAATACAGCTATGAGTCCAGCTGCTCTCTCTGACCCCTCAGTCTCCAAAATACATACAGCTGGAAAAAGCACATCCACTCTTTTTTTTTTAAACCCAGATCCTTTCTCATACACACACAGAGCCAATTACTTAAAGTCATGTTTCTTTTTTAATCTGTCTCACCTCTTTTTGCCTCCCTCAAAGTCATAAATCTCAGGGCCCGTATTCACAAAGATTTTTATCTTACCACTTGGAGTTCTCTAAATAGCTCCTAGCTAAGAGGTTTTTCTTAAAACCTATTCACAATTGGGAATTGGGAGAAATCTTAAGGTATGAGTATTGGCGGAGTTGCCCTTGTTGCTACAGAATTGATGACGTCATGTTTTATAATTGGTAGAAATCTAATATATTAAGTTACAAACATGTCTGAAGAGTTTGTAGTGGAAGAATAGATATATTTCAATGTCCAGCCTTATTTGTTTATACCAGAGTCCTCAATCAAACAGTGTGACGGAGGAGGCTGGAAGTAGTTACCAGTACAGTCGCTCCCTTTTCGCATATTACTCATATTGTTCCATTGCTCATCACAGCATGATAAAAAAAACTCTGATTAACATAGAACAGATAACTTTTATTTGGCGTCTGGTTAGGACACGGGATGACTTTAGCTACCTTCAGCCCCATCTCTCTGTTTGATTGACTCTGGTTCAAACAAATATTGCTGGACATAGAAATGCATCTATTTTTTGACTACAAACTCTTCAGACATGCTTTGTAAGTTCTGTTCTCTGGTTTGAGTGCAGCAATGTTGAGTTTTCAGTTGTTAATATCGCTGGTGGTCCTGTTAAAGTGAAACAAAATGAGTTTGCGCTTGAATGCCCCACCTCGCAAGTGGCAGCGTAACTACTTTTGCTCTTGTGCCAAGAGCTCTACTCACATGCAGACTCATGAATAACGGTCAGTGAACATTTTCACTAAATGATACATTTGATTTCCCTTTGTTTCTCACCAAATCTAATCTTATTACTTCAGAGCTAGACATGAGTCGCATACAATAATTGATTAGATGTCTGAAATACACTTTTGTGTCTTTTTGAAGCTTGAAGAGGTGGTCACCATAAACTGTGATTGTATGACATCACTGAGCACAACATTTTTTCACTATTTGTGAAAATTGCGTAATAGTGATGCTATTTAAAAATGATCTTGATGGATTTTTACTACTTGCCACTATCCTGTTAATTTCACTATCATATTAGTTTTCTTTCATTCTTTCTTTTTTGGAGAATACGTTGTCTCTATTGTCATCATGCTACTCTTATGTTAGAATATTTTGCAGCACTCTTAAATAATTTAGGAGCTGAGACCTAACACTTATGAAGTCTTAACACTTATGAACCTTTATGAATCACTCTTATTCACATTTGACAAATTCCAATTCATATTCTCTTTCTTTGTTGGAGAGTACGTGGTTTCAACATGGCACGGTCATTGTACTAGTCTTATCTAGTTTAAGATACCTCTCCAGGGATCTTAAATGTGAACAAGTTGCACTTATAAAATTTTATACATGACACACATTCTTAAAGTCTATGAATAAGAGCAAAATTATGAATTTGACATACTAAAGACTAACATTTTACTCTAAGCTGCTTTAAACATATGGGCTCAGGTTTCTGTGCTCTCAAATAAAATGAAAAACTGTGACTGTGGAGCTAGTCACGACTGGACATTATTATAACTTTTCAGATTTCACATGCAGTCATTACAAAGCATCAGTACATTTTCATTTCTAGTCTCTTTGCCTTGTAACTGTGCTGTGCTCATGCTGAGTTAAGAATTTTAACCACCTGGACTGATAATTAGATCTCTTTTCCTGTGAAATTTAAGAGGTGAGAGTAAAGCTATATCAGTGCTTTGCCCAGAGCTCTCGCTCTGTTTCTGCCGCTGTATTTCTCTCTGTCTTGGTATGTTTACATGCGCAGGTTTAATCAAGATAGTCTGACTTTGCAAAAATTGGACTTCTGTTTTATTATGATTTCAGTCAAACTAAATCATTTACATTTTAAAAGAACAAATTATTATTTTTGTCCAAATTAAAATAAATTTTTAAATTGCATGTAAACATATTGTCTGTCTTTGCCTTTTGGTTTCATCTAATATCAAATTTCTTTCCATCACAAACATACAGACCTCGACTCTACAGGACACTCCTGAGTTATTGGGCTTCTTGAGGAACAGCAGCGGTCCGACTCGCCACAGACGATCTGTTACTGCAGCCCAAAGCTACAGCAGCAAAACACTGGTACACACATAAACGTACATTTCACACAAACTCATAAACTTCCACCAGTACCCACAAACACACACAAATCACCTGAAAGTTGGCTGCACACCCTGTGGGAACAGTCTTGTAGATGTGACAGATAGACACTTAAATTGATCTTGACATGTGCTATGGGACATATGTCAACCTCAATGGTTGAGTTTACCTGGTAAATCACATAACAGGTCAGTCATATTATGCTTATTGTCTCTCTCTTGAACCGTCTCTTTAAGGGGTTAGTGTGTGTGTGTGTGTGTGTGTGTGTGTGTGGACCAGCTGGTCTTGATAATCGTAGTCAATCACACAAGAGATAAAACAGGGCAGAGGTCATGTCCTATATACATGCACAAACAGTTAATATAGATTCCACATACAACCATTTCTCATCTCTTTAAAAATTACAACTTGAATTATCATATTATGAATGGATTAATGCATGGATGGATAGACAGACAGACAGACAGTCAGTAACTATATGCATGAAATGTTAGAAATATACTAAAATGTTGAGGGTATTTTTGGTGCCTCTGTCGAAATTTAACACAGAACATTACTTTAAGATATCTACAGAGGATACAAGAGAAGGACTTTTTGTTCTATTAATAGAGTTGAATTTATACCAGAACTTTCCTCTAATGAGTTGTAGAGAATACTTTATGTAAGACACCAGAAAAAACAAAGATCATTAATGTACTGTTATGTACTAAACATCTGATACCGTGCTTTTGTTTTATTTGTTTGTTTGTTTGTTTGTTTTTTTATCATTGAATTTTTTCACCCAATTTTCGGCCAATTTCCAATGCGCTTTTAAGTGTCCGTGGTCATGTAGTGACACTTCTATCCAGGTGGCGGAGGACGAATCCCAGCTGCCTCCGCGTCTGAGACCGCCAACCCGCGCATCTTATCATGTGGCTTGTTGAGCGCTTTGCCACGGAGACATAGCACATGTGGAGGCTTCACGCCATCCACCGTGGCATCCACGCTCAACTCACCACGCACCCCACCGAGAACAAACCACATTATAGCGACCACGAGGAGGTTACCACATGTGACTCTACCCTCCCTAGCAACTGGGACAATTTGGTTGCTTGGGAGACCTGGCTGGAGTCACTCAGCATGTCCTGGGATTCAAACTTGTGAACTCCATGGGTGGTAGCCAGCGTCTTTACCACTGAGCTACACAGCAACTCTGATGCCGTGTTTGATTTTCTTGTTTCTAGAACTGCTCTAATATTCAATGCCTGATGGTGGAATGCATTGTAGATCGTTTGGATCAAGGGCAAAGTGCAGTGATCAAGTTTCGATCTCGACTCTGGGCTCACACCTTTTTGCAGGTATTTCTCACCAACATTCTTTCTTTCTTTCTTTCTTTCTTTCTTTCTTTCTTTCTTTCTTTCTTTCATACAGATGGAATGTATGTGTATTTATGTACAGTATTTGATCCCTGCAAAATGCTGGTTGACCAAGAAAATCTTGCTCATTAACCTAGTTATGAGGCCCCCTGGAAAAATCATCATCCCATATTGGGGACCAGCATCCAAAACACAACATGCTAGTGACTATTTCAGCAGGCATGTTGTATACTGTATACTGTATGTAATCGCAAATTATGTTATTATGAAATATCTTGATATTGATGTATTTGGCCTGACATTGCTCAAGAGGGTAGATTTTTCCTATTGTTGACATGTGATTATCAAATTTATGAATACAACATATTTTAAAAACCTGGTTAAAAATAATCAAGGCATGTTTTCCATGCTGTTTTTCATTAAATGAAAAAAAATGGACAATTAATCATTTTCATTCATATGCACCAACATAACCATACATAGTATATATTTGCTAACATACATAAAACATACATGAAAAAATGCCACTGAGAAATTGGTGAACATTTTTTAATGATGATGCAAACAAATCCCCAATCTGTTTATTGGAAAGGACAGTTTGAACCGATACTTGCCAACTCTAATGGCAATTTTGCAGATAAAATGTACTGTAATTTAGAGCCGCTATTTAAACATGCTGTCATTCTTACAATACAGGGACGGATTACAAAACTAATCAAAGATGCAGTATTTATGAAACTTATTTGCCAAATAAAAAGCACATTAGTTTCATTGTGATGTTCACAATGTTGCTTACTTTTATATCGCCAGCAAAATAATGAACATTCAGTATAATGCACAGCCCTGTTGTAAACACACCTTTTGTATCTCCACTCCACTTTTTTAATTTGAAGTGTTTTTACAATGTAGAGTTCATGGCCACTCTGAATGTTAAACTCACACTCAGATGCTAAGGTGATGTCAGGGGAGATGACATCATCAGCTCTATTCTAGTGTTGTTCAGAGCAGAAGTCTAGCTCAGACACCTAAGTCACTTGACTCCATAAACCCTGACCTCGTCAGAATACAATGTCTTTCATCTCCTCTCCTGAGAAATTTCACAGAAACCAGACACATGTATGAGAGCACATACATATGTGTGTTTCTGAAGGACAGCGGTGCTCTTGTGCATATTTGTTTATATGTTACACCATGATCCTAGTTTAAAGAAGTGTTTTAAGTTTTTGTTTTGCTGCTCTTTTGACCACTGCTTCTCTCTAAGCCGTATCCATGCTGAAGCCATTACAACTCAGCACAATGTCGAAAACTGCCATGTGTGTTCTGTTAATGTTAATCTGACAGTTTTCCTATTCAGTGAGGGGCAGGGCTCTATCTTGTGCTTTCTGGGATGTGTCCATGTGTGTTGTATTTACCCTAATCCAAAGCTTTTCTCTCACAGAGACGGAATGACCACTACACACTAAACTCCACAGTGTCCTTCCAAGTGAGAGACATGCCTTACCAGATCAAAGCTCATACACTCCCACAACAGAGCAAATCAGTGAGTAACCTGGTTAATGTATGTATGCAGGTTGCAAAAAGTATAAAACAGATGAGAAAAGGCAAATGGTATTGTTTATAAAGGCCAAAGTATACTTCCATCCATGTTGCTGATCGTTCCACGCACAGTATATGTGATTCAAATTTCATCATCAGCACAGTCCGTGCGACCCAGATTTTTCCGACCCACGGAAGCAGTCCTTGTCTGTGCACATTGTCGGCCATTAACTGCACTAAAAGAGTATCACAAAGTAGTTGATTAATGTAGACATGCGTCGAACGTGTTCATGTTCGCTCACAGTCAGAGAAGTAGACTTTGAAAGGCAATGTGGTCAACCGTGGTGATCTGATAGGGAACGAACAAAAAATAAGTATATCCAGGCCTTAAGAGCAAGGGATAGACACTTGGGGGATAGAGCAGTGAGGGGTTCTCAAATATGGGTTAGTTTGAAGCATGTTAACTCTTTAAAAGTTTCTATAGGAAAGGAAATGAACCAAGAATCAAGAGAAAAGCATCCTGAAAAAAGAAAAGCATAATTTGATAGAGATAACACACCTGATAACATGCAAAAAGCACTTACCAGTTTACTTGAGGTGAAAGTGAGTCCTCCTTTCTTGTTTAATAAATTAAGCAATCACATGGTCATGCAGAACATCTTGTGTATTTAAATCCATTAGGATCTCTTTCTCAATGGTGATAGCGGCAATGATGATGATCTCACACTCTTCCTTTCAAATTACATACATCACTTAAAGTGTGATTGCGTCACTCAAGACCAGCTAGAAGGCCTCGATGGGGACATATCATAAAGTTCACACCCACCAAGAACAAATAAATGAAGCTGATTGGCTAATGAATCTGACAATTTGACTTTGGATGACTAATCACTTACACTGTTGAGGGATTCTGTGGAAATTCTGAAGGCCTGAGGGGTGGAGCTCAGACTCACACGCTGCTTCATGCATGCGATTTGTGAAAAAGATGTCACACTGCTTGTAAGCATCAAGGAATAAATTGTGACTGGTAAACATTTTGTTTTTCTTTATTTGTTTGTAGATTAATTAAGAGTGGAAAGCGATTAAAAATACATTAGCAAAAATGTGATTGAGAATGAAAGGATGAAAAATATTTATTTATATGGCATGTTAGGCCAGCAGAGAAGGCTTTGCTGTCCCTGAGAATTCACCTCTGGTTTGCACACACACACTTAGTATGGTGCTGTGAACTCTTTGTTTACTATGCTCTAATGTGACCTGAATCAATACATAAATTAACGTTAAGTTTTTAGTGTTGATTGACCTTGGAGTAAATGTAGGTGTCCTTGCTGATGTTATACATGTTCATTTTGGAATGAGGGCTTCAATTCATATCATACACTTCTAAAGATTTATTTAACGATTAAAAAATACATATAATTAATTACTGCTTGAATCTTTTCTGCGTATCTTGTTTCAATTTTATTAATATCCTGGCAACAAGGTTTTTCTTTTTTCATATTTTTGTATAATTTCTATAAATATTCTCCTTAAAACTACTCAAACGCACATGAACCCTTTAGACTCTCATTATAAAAAAAGCAAACACTTAGGAGCTTGTCACATCAGTCGTAAAACGAGAAAGAAATGAGAGACGATAAGAGCTAGGAAGCTCTCAAACTGATTTAAGATTGCTAATATTCTAGCTACATCAGTGCTTGTCAAATATTAATGACCTCATCGTTTGTGTGCGCTTGTGTTTTTAAGATCGGTACATTTGTGGTGTGGGCGATTCCTGATGTTTCCTTTGCCATTCCCTTGTGGGTCATTATTTTGGCTATACTGCTGGGACTGCTGGTGCTGGCTATGCTCAGCCTAGCAATGTGGAAGGTAGGTCGACCTAACACACACAATCACACTGACCCCCATCAGCTCACAAAACTGTGAACACCGTAATCATATGTCACATACAGTTTGTGTTCTTACTTTTATTCATCCTGTGTAAATAATCACTCCAGGCTTCAACTGAATCTCTGCCTTGGAACAAATGCAGGCTCTCAAAATGTAAAGTCCTCAAGAAAATCAAAATAGGTCTCTGTAACTAAATTTCTGCTTCAGTGAAATAGCAAATCAAAGGAACTGCAGGGGGTAAAGAGAGAGAGAGAGAGAGAGAGAGAGAGAGAGAGATGGCTGTTAGAGATTAGGAGTGAGGAAAGGAGATGGTAAAGAGAAGGAAGTGGAGGTGGGGGTCAGAGGAAGTGAAGTGAAAAAGAGGTATGGGAAAAGTTGGGAGTACTTGATGAAAAATTGGCAAATCAGATTAACAGAGAGGGAGATAAGAGAGACAGAGTGATAGGGAGAGAACTGTTGCAGTTTGGCATTAATGAGCCATTCTGATGCTATCAATGTTTTGTCTACATGGCTGTTCTCAGGCTCTTGATTGGGCCCCTATGGAGGGGAACTGCCCTAATTGGCTAAAATGAACAAATACACACATCAGCTAAACTAAATGTGGTGCACAAGGGCAAAATGTCAATCAGATGTTATGAGGGAGTTTTAAGAGCAGCCAAGACTCTACACTTGTGTGACCTTCTGGACATTTTTGTCTTATTCATTTTCATTGTTTCGATCATTTTGGCTGTGTTTATGCCAACTGCATACATTTTGGCAAAGGTGTGTTTTTTTGGGGGGAATTTTGATATTTCAATCCCATAATACATCTATAATACACTGTGTACACAAAATAGTTGCACTCAGAACCTTAAGGAAAAAATGTCCCCATTGAAACCTATTAAAACTACAAAATTGATCCCAGTGCCATTAAAGCATAAAATAATGAATTATGTGTTATTATGCTTTCATTCCAGAGCCCTGGTTTCAAAATTATTATTTTTGTATATTTTCCACCAGAGGGTGCCAGTTTTCTCATGTTTAGCCTATGGAGCAAATGCATACTTTTTTCTTATTTTCTGTTTTATAGAGCACTGCAGGCCAATTGAATAAATGATGCAGCTAAAATGTGGTTTACGAGGACAATTGTTTAGGTTACAAACTGATAATTACAAGGGTATTATGCTATAAATGTGGTTTATGAGGACATTTCTAGTGGCCCATAATTGAAATAGCTTTAAAAACATATTAAACAATGTTTTATTGAAAATGTAAAAATGCAGAAAGTTTTTTGTGAGGGTTAGTTTTAGGGGTTGTATTAGGTTTAGGGGATAGAATCTATAGTATGTACAGTATAAAAATCATCATGCCTTTGGAAAGTCCTCATAATGATAGGTAGACCAACGTGGTCAAGTTGATGCTGACATTTTTGTCCTCCAAAGACTTCTAATGAGTTATATAAGACTTCTATTATACAGACTATTTTATAGATAGTGTCACATACATCTGATAGGAAAGTGAGGAGAACTTGTATTCTTCTAAAATTATACTTAGTAATACAGTGCAATGGCTCCCTCTTGTGGTAAAATTATATTAATACATTAATTATATTAAAGTAAATTTTTCAAAAATAATGACCAACGTTGTGACATGGTTTCCATCTCACCAAAACCTTTCCCCCATTCAAATTTCAAGTTGGTGTAATTGTTTACCAAGTAGACAAAGTGCCAATAAAGATAATGATTGAGATTTAATATGAGACAAGAGATGTATGAAGGGAAAAAAGGGTAAAAATCACTTGTGAGCAGAATGTTTTTATTGGACATCATTTCCAATCAAACTATAATTTTACCAAATTATGTGAAAAGTGTGAAAATATTGTTTCATTGTGTATTTAGGATGCATTAAATGTAAGAAATGAAATAAGCAATACTAAGGAGTCTTTCATTTTATTTCAAAAACAATTTCCAAGTCATTTCCACCGTTAATTTATATTCAACACAAGACAGAATTTTAAATGTGGTAGAAATTACAATGTGGTGAGAATTTTGATGACATTTTCCTGATTTTGTCATTCAGAAAAAAATTAGAAAAATGACATAAATTTCCTGTTATGCATGTACATACACTGTTGGACATTGTTAGCACTGTATATACTAATACTAATCTTAAACTGAAAAAATAAATAATAATAATAATAATTTAGTTTACTCAACTTCAGCTTAATTCTTTACTATTCATACTAGTTTTAATTAAGTTACTATTACTAACTAAACCCTAAAGTTGTAATAAATAAAAACATTAAATAGTTCCTAATAAAATAATACTTTGTCACATTAAATGTCACATTTTGGAATCATAACTCAAATATATTTGTTCTTTAAACTTTAGCTTCAAATACTACAAAATCAAAATTATCAAGTACAAAATTGTGGCTGTGTGGAATACCCTAATGCCCTTGAGTAATTGATGTGTCTTTGGTCAAAACAATGAAACTTATGTGGAAATATAATAATGTTTATTAACAAAAATAGTTTTCATTCATATGACTATTGTTGTTGTTTTGTTGTAGCTGGTTGATAGTTGTGATTTGTGTGAAGTCACCATGAGGGTGATTTAGTGTTACCTCTGATGATCTTGGAGCCTTTTAATTTGAGGTCATTCTTCTCTAAACAATTGTACTTTATATGAACTAAGAAGTACTGAGGAGAATGTGCCATATGACTTACCTAGAGTCCAGTCATAATTTGTCTTTTATTGATGTGCTATAACAATACAATTTTCAATATTAAATAAAAGCAATGAAACTTTCATCTCAGATGAGTTGTTTACTTGCAACTAGTATACTGTACTTAAAAAAAAAATCACTTTACTTGAGCTGAATGAGTGTGTTTACTTAGAAAAAGCATGCAAACCAATTGCCTTAAAAATAAAGGTCAACTAGATTTAACAGTGCAGAAAAAAAGTAGTGTGAATATTTCAAGACTGTACTTTCACTGTAAGTTCACTTTGGAAACTTTAGTTGTAGTTCACTTAAATGGTCATGCGGTGTAACAAATGAAGTACAAATATTCTAGGTAGTCTCTCAATTAATTTATGTTCATAAAAACTATTAGATGGAGCATATCATGTCACATAGCAGGAGTCTGCTTTCAATATAATTTATCAACTGCTCATAGGATAACCAGAGGAACTCTGATACTTATAATGTTTGCATCCTGCTGCTTACCACTAAATGTTTATCAAGGCAAACGATATCTATTTAATCAGCTTATCCATAAATAGATCTATTTACTTTGACGGGTGTCCACTGAGTGCCGTCCTGTAAGTAAACCTTTTGTCTTTAATGGGCCAGTGTTTTAGCAGACAAAACATTGGAAGAAATGAATGATGACTGTTATCACAGGGATCATATTCTCATCCTGCTCTGTTCTTTTATTTTTTCTTCTTCCCATCCCTCTCTCGTCCCACCCACTCTCCCACTCAGTGTGGCTTCTTCGATCGGGCAAGGCCACCCAAAGACGATGACTTGTCGGATCGTGAGCAGCTGACGGCAGAAAAATCTACAGAGGCATGAGGGAAAACAAGATGAGTAATAAGAAAAAGAGGACATGGGATGAATCGCCATGAAGATAGTGATGGAGCTGCATTAGAGTGTTTTGGCATCTTTGTTGAAGACTACAGATCCATGCCTCTAAATAAACTACAGCTCTCACACTGGACTGCAATCTGTGAGCTGGGCCACAGTACCACTCAGAGACATTTATAAATCTTTATTTAAAAAATGAGAAAGAGTAAGAACTCAGAACTTTACACTCTTGATAGAGTGCAATATTAGGAGAATCCAATGAGCCACATGTCTAATGATCACTACAATCCCAAGATTAATGGAATTATGTCTGATTAACTTCCTAGTAAGCAAGGAAATACAACTTCTGATAAAATATTGTTGAACATTAGTAATATAACTCAAAGGTGCTGTAAGCATTTTAATGGAAAGGCAAGCAGAAAATGTTACCTGACAGATATCACTGAATTAGGTGTCCTGAAATATCATACTTGTGTCTGTGACAGCACTCAACTTATTCTGTTTGTCAATCATTTTGTGCATTCACAGGGAAGCTTACAGCACCTTTAAGATCATTTGATCTCAGACAATCACCAGCTCCACACAAAGTCTGTATCATTCTGCATTACACTTCACATTCTTAACAGAAACCTTCATAAAAACATTCCAAAAAAGTAAAGATAACTGAATGTTACAGATAAGTATGGGACTTTGGAAATCATAAAGATTGTGTGGTCTATGGCAGACTAAAATCTAGTTCAAATTTGATATTGAAACTTGTAAAGAATTGCTCAAAAAGTGCAACGACGCAAATATGTAGAAATTGGGAGAGGGTTGGGTATTAATAGATCTAAATAATATGTGCAATATTGGGACATTTGTATAGTTAATATGTGTGTACACTGGTTTTAAAATGTTTAAAAATTAGGTTCAGGTTGTTTTGTATATAAAGTAAAAAAATTAATAAATAATAATAATTAAAAAACGTGGTAACACTTTACAATAAGGTTCTGTTTGTTAACATTAGTAAATGCATTAGGTATCATGAACAAACAATTAACAATATATATATGTTACATCATTTTATTAATCGTTGTTCATGTTTGTTAATAAAAATACCGTTGCTCATTGTTAGTTAATGTTAACTAATGTTGTTAATTAATGGAACCTTATTGAAAAGTGTTACAAAAACCGTATTTGTAAGGCATATGGTCTGACATGGATGTTTCTTTTCCAAACTAAAGAAGGGAACAAAACACTGTCTTACAGCGCTCTAAATGCATAGCTAGATATGTTAGATGCAGTAGGCCAACTTATTTCATCTGTTGGGAATTCATATCCTGAAGGCTGCTGGTCTATAATGTAGCATTCAGAACGTGTAAATGACAAAACAAAATGTTTTCTTTTCTTTTGCTGATTATATATGAAGGTTTATGTCAACTAATGGCTTTCAATATACACCGTATGGACTGATATATAAAAAACTATTTAAAAATAATCTAAATCATAACGAAACCACATCTTGTCATATTTTCTGTTCTGGAAGGACATGATCCATGTTTCAGTCTATGAATGATGTGTTGTGATGTGCACCCAAGTTTACGCAGACCCAAAATTAAAACTGAATTTATAATTATTCACGTGTATGATTTTAATTCTCATATTACTCTAACTTCTCTTCTGATTGTACATATCTGTTGGTAAGATGCAGAAAATTCAGATGCATTTGGATGTAGGCCTAGCTGATTATTTGAGAGCTAAATATCTAAGAGGAAAAACTTGTTATATTTCTTAACTGAATAAAAAAAAAAAAAAAAAAGGACAGACATACTCTTGCTGAATATGAATTTATTGCACCAAGATCTCTGGTGTTGCTTCTCATACTTTGTTTATTCAAATATGAATGAAACACTATGTATTGTTAAGGATTCATTTCTTAATGTGATTTTTAGCAGTTAAATCAAAGAAGCCCCTGGAATAAATAAGCCGTTGAAATTAACAAATGGGTTATTGGTAGTATTGTTTATACATTCATGGAATATAATTTAGCAATGTTGGTTTCTAATGTTTAATCAAAATATTGTATTTATGGAATTGGCATTTAATTTGATTAAGATAAAATAATGTTTACTTTAATATTGCTTCAAAGCAGTATTGTGGACTAGGGCATACGCCATATGCACATTTATCTTTCTTAGGATTTTGCGTATACCCATCTGAAATAATTGATGATGTGTATGGCTGCCAGAACAAGTATGCTTTTGACCCGGAACGCGATGCCGCAGCACCGTTGAGTGAATTGTGTATATATAAGTGTACAGAGATTCTCTTTAAAGCTGCGGGAGCGTAACTGATGGCACTGGAAAAACTAAGCCGGACTAAGCTGATCCACCAATCAGAACATTCATTTCAGACGTGAAATGCTAACCAATAATATTTTCCATTTCAGTAAGGCAACAATGGAGTAACCATAATTTGCATTGTAAATTTATTTCCCTGCTAAACGTAAATATATACACAGATCAGCCACAACATTAAAACCACCTCCCTAATATTGTGTAGTTCCACTCGTGCCACCAAAACAGCACCGACCCGCATCTCATAATAGGAGAACTGGCTCTAACAAGGACAGAAAGAGATGTGGAAGGCCAGATGTACAACTAAACAAGAAGATAAGTACGTTTGAGAAATAGACGCCTCACATGTCCTCAGCTGACAGCTTCATTGAATTCTACCTGCTCAACACCAGTTTCATGTACAACAGTAAAGAGAAGACTCAGGGGTGCAGGTCTTATGGGAAGATTTGCAAAGAAAAAGCCACTTTTGAAACAGAAAAACAAATAGAAAAGGTTAGAGTGGACAAAGAAACACAGACATTGGACAACAGATAATTGGAAAAGAGTGTTATGGATCTTAAACCCATTGAGCTTTTGTGGGATCAGCTAGATTACAAGGTGCATCAGAAGTGCCCGTCAAAACAGCCATATCCATGGCAAGTGCTATAGGAAGTGGGGGGTGGGGGGGGGGTGTCACCTGAATATCTGGACAAACTGACAGCTAGAATGCCAAGAATCTGCAAAGCTGTCATTGCTGCATGTGGAGGATATTTTGATGAGAACTCATTGAAGTAGTACATTTGTATTTATTTATTTTCAAATTGTAATAGTAATTTTTCACATTATTAATGTCCTGACTATACATTGTGATCAGATGAATGCCACTTTGGTTAATAAAAATACCAATTTCTTTCCATAAAAACAAAATCTGTACATTATTCCAAACTTTTGACCACCAGTGTATGTACATTTAAATTATTCAAAATACTGCATGTTAATGCACCTGTACTGATTTTTTTCTTTCTTTATTTTTTTCTCCCTTTTAGTGCTGCCAGTGTTGCCTTTTTCTCATGATATCAAATCATTTTCAATATTCTATATTTCTAAATAGGAAACATTTTCACTAGACACAGAAAAGCGCATAATAGAACACAAATAAAACAAACTAACATAAATGTTTATGTAGGCTATATATGGTAATACAAGATAACGTGTTAACGTGAACATTACTACATTCATATTAGCTACAATGCTTCAAAGTTTATTGCATATTATGAATTAGTTTATTAGGGTAATAAAAAAGTAATAACAATTTTCATAGTAGCCTATAATGAACATTAATGACACCTATTCATTTAAATACATATTTAACATCTAACAATGGTAAGTTACCATACCATTGTAATTAGTAGTTAATTAACACCATGCCAGCAAGAAACTTACCCTGATATACATTTTGTAATTTTATGTTGGACTATAATTACAACAGTCTTTTATTTTTTATGAAAAAAAAAAATTATTATACATTTTATAAAATAGACTGTAGATAAATGTAAATACATTTTAGAGAGTGGGTGCCTGTGCATGATGATTTTTCAATGATTTTTTATGCCCTATTTGTTGTGACATTTTCAGGGATCCTGTACTCCTTCAGTGTGGTCACAATATGTGCAGAGACTGAAGGAACAAGGGTTTTCAAGAACATCTGATGTGCAGGAAAAGATCTAACAGAAATCCTTCCGTTAACTTGGCTCTGAGAAGCTTATGTGAATCTTTCCTGCATTACAGGAGGCTGATAGAGGAGCTGTGTGAAGTTCACTGGCAGAGACTGTGTCTGTTCTGTGTGGATTATGAACAACTTGTGTGTGTGGTTTGTAGAGATAGAACAGAACAGCACAGAAACCATGTGTGCCGTCCCTTCCACGCGATCGCTGGGGAATGTAAGGTGCATGCTGATTATGTTTAGTAACCTTAAAGGTGCATTCCATATTTTTTCGGCAATTAAAGTGTTACCATTAAAAGACTTTAAAGTTCTTTTAAGAAATGTGTTTAAAATGATGTACACTCACATCATGAAATGAAGGCTCTAGGCGTATCAGTAACATATTAACACAGATTTTATTGTACATGGTGCTGGGCGGCCCGGATAACGCGAAGGCTGTGTTTTTCAAAAACTCTTTGAAATGTCAAAAAACACGGTTCCTCTGTTCCACTTTCCATCTAAGATGAGACCTAGCCCAGAGAAGTCGGCAGTGCTTCTGGACAGTGTTGAAGTAGAGCTTCTGCTTTAATAGTAAAGTCTTAACTTGCATCAGTGGATGCAGCGGCAAGTGGCGCTCACTACCAAAGGTTCACTAATGTAATCCCAAATCCTTGTTCATAATATCCATTACAGCTGACTGATGTTTTTTAAGACAGTGATGTCTGAGAGATCAGAGATCACATGCATTCAGAAGTGGTTTTCGTCTTGCCCTTTATGCACCAAGATTTGACCAGATTCCTTGAATCTTTTAACTATTATTGTGTACTGTAGAGGGCAATTTGTCTTTGGGGAACATTGTTCTAAAAGTGCTGGATTATTTGCTGAAACATCTCTTTGTAAATTGACAAGTCTTGAAAGATCCTTGCTCTTGAAGATCTGGGCTGTTTTTGGAGGCTCTATATATACTATGACACAATTGCATCACTTGTTTCACATCGCCTTGTTATTTCAACTCATCAAATTGTTTTTAGTCTTAAATTGCCCCTGTTTCAACTTTTTTTGGAGCATGTTGCAATCAACAGATTTGAAATTACTGTACTTTTTTTTCAACTATGTAATTCACAAGGTAAAACATCATATAATGTGTAGTTGTAGTTCTTTGTAGTTTATTCACATTTTTCACACTGTCCCAACTTTTTTGGAATTGGGGTTGTATTGATATCTCCAGAACGGATTTACGAATATGAGAAATCTTTTATTCAAGCTCTCAATTATCTCTCTCTCTCTCTCTCTCTCTCTCTCTCTCTCTCTCTCTCTCTATCACCTTGTCTCTGTTCTCAGCTCCTGATGTGCTGGACCCCAACACTGCTAACTTTCAACTTATTTGTCTGATGATCTGACTAGTGTAAGGATCAGTAATGATCTTGAAGTGGGTGACATGGCAGATGTACAGAGAAAACAGCTTCCCAATAACATGTGTTCTGGGCTCTGTGGGCTACACCTCAGGGACACACACGGGATGTTGATGTGGGAGACAACACATTCCGGATGCTGGGTGTCACCACAGAGTCTATCCAGAGAAAAGCAACCAATGGCTTGACCAGCGCTGTCTTTTGCATTGGGTATGATGATGACATGCTCAGTCTTAAGGGTCCACAGGTGTCACTCAACTGTCATGATCGATTGGACAAACCAAAGCAAGTGAGAGTGAAACTCGATTTGGATGGAGGGCAGCTGTCTTTTTCAGACCCTCTCAGTCAAACAGTTTATTACACCTTTGCATGCAATTTCAAAGAGAAGGTCTTTCCATTCTTCTGCTGTCTGCGCAGTGTCTCTCTGAGAACTCTGCCTGCGGATAAGCCCAGTGATTAACAGAGATATAAAGTTTCTGATTCTGTTTCTTTTGTTAGGGAGTCTTGGTCACTGATTTTTTTTTTTAAACCATTAATTTGTGCATTAATTAATTGACAATTATGTAATTTACTTACCCTCTTGTTGTTACAAACCCATATCACTTTCTTTTTTCCATGGAACACAAAAGGAGATGCAATGCAGAATGTAAGGGACTGATATTCACCATTCACTTTCATTGAATGGACGAAAAAAATGCAGTGAAAGTGAATGTTGACAGAGGCAAGCATTCTGACTTTTTGAAAGAAAGTCATATGGGTTTGAAACCACCAATTTGTCACTTTTTAAAACATTTCTAAATGTGTTATGACCATATGGTTTTTGTTATTGTCAATCACATTAGCTCTGATCTGTTCTGACTTTTGGTGAAGTTTCAAAGTTTAAGTAATGCGTTTGCTTCTTTGAAAATTTAAAAGTATGAACTGCTTTATGTGGCATGGCGGATGTCGGGGCCGGGTCGTGACTCGACACGCCCGGTCCCCTAACAGGCTAATCAAGCCACCGAGAGGGATACAGGCCGATCGCAGAGGGCGGTGCGGCAGAGAGAGATCCTAACGGACATGTCCGTGATTGATCTCTTTCTCAAACCGTCGTCACCGGTCGCCTTTGTCCCTCGCGCGCCTCATCAGGCTGATTGGGAACCGGGCGTGCGACATTCTAGCCCGGCCCGCCCCCCTCCACTCCACACTTTATTTAACAAAATTTGTGATGTAGTTAGTGTAGTAATTTCACATTGATAGTTTAATTATCATGTTTAATCTTTTGTAATTGTTAAATGTTTCGATATGCTAGAAATGTGAGGGAATACCTCACAGAAAGGCAGAAATCTATTTTTTGCAAATAAACTTCATTTTAAAATTTAAAATTTTAACCAAAAAATGTTCAACACAATCAAAATTTCTGTCCAGAAACATTGATTAAGTTGTGGCATTTACAGGATACAAAGAGCAACATCATGTCTTCATACCACTTGAGGACTGGTTAGAGGTTGATCAGAAAAATCCCAGTGATTATGTGCTGCAGAATCAGAATCACCACAATGGACCCTTTTACATATGTACGGGTTTGGAACGTGGGAGTAAACATGTGAAGTACTTAGTGGTGAATAGGAGACCACGGCAAATATTATTTTTGCATTCCCATCTGCTCCAAAAGCAAAAGAAAATGACTTTCCAAAAATAAAATATAAATAAATAGACAAATAGAGCGATGTCTGTAAGAAAGAAAGATGCCAAATTTACAATCACTTCTTCAGCTGTATTTGAAACACTGCATTGTTAACTGGGGTAATGTAACAAAAGTGAAATGACAAACTACAATTACAAGAAAAAATTAAATAGAAACATTTGCTAGATTTACACTGCTAAATAAGACACAAAGCACAATCACAGTCTCTCAGAAGGGTGAACTAATTGTTTCTAAGCAGTTCTTCCAAAAACCCTGGTCAGACATACTAGTCTATTTCATCCCAATTCAAACTCAAACAATTGGTTGAGCCAGAAGTTAACACGTCTTAGTTATAGTTTACTTATAGAAAATTTGCCAGTCAGACCCGCTCTCTGGTTGTCAGTCATTTTGTGTGTTCAGGTTTGATGATATGTATTTGGAGAGAGGGCATGTGGATGAACTAACTAAATGGCAAATGTGAACAAAAAAGAGTGAAACTGCATCCAGAACCTTTATCAATTGTGAGATACTCTAATATATGTTCAATTGCTGTCCACTAGATGGTGGGATTTTAGTTTGGTTCTAGTTTGCCTTTTAGTTTTTCTTATTTATTTGAGTTAATGCATTACTTATTGCACCTGTGTTTCATTTGTGGCACATTTAAAATGTCACTGTTTTGTCCAGTGACATGCTGCATTGCTAATCAGGGTGTCTGGGATACTACACACTAGTTATTCCTCAAGGCCATGGCACAAGGCATACCAGGGTTTGGCCCAAGTGCTGACAATCCAGAAAGTGTTAGACTGAGAGTTAAAGTCCCAGATAGCAATTTACACATGTCTGTATTGCAAATGAGCAAACAATATAAAACAAAATACATCTTCCAGATGTAAACCCATCAAATAGAGGTCTGGGTGATGTACGCGTGCTCTCAGTGGTTGCACTCAAGTAATCTTTTCCTCATTACATTTTTTTTTAACCCTAAAGTTATTAATAGTAATTTTGAAACTTGTGTAAAAATAATTCTCCACTCACATTAGATGAAGACTGGCTGTTTTATCTGGAATGAGTGTTGAATTGTTTTCTGTGTGAACTTGTTGTTTTTTCAGCAACTCACACTGAAGTGCCAAGTTTTTTAGAGGCTGAGTCAAGTTAAAGGAATATTCCAGATTCAATACAAATTAAATTTAATTGACAGCATCGGTGGCATAGTGTCGCCCCTCCTTTTCTTTAAAAAAAAAACAAAAAACAAATGCAAACATCTGGTTTACAGTGAGGCACTTGCAATGGAAGTGAATGGGATCCATTTTTGGAGGGGTTAAAAGACAGAAATGCGAAGCTTCTAATTTTATAAAAGCACTAACATTCATTCTTCTGATAAAACTTGTGTATTATTTGAGCTGTAAAGTTGTTTAAATCATAATTTTAGGGTGTATGGTATTATACGTCGTCATGCAACGGTGTTATAAAATTTGATATAATTTTACACAGAAATGGTTAGTAAGAGATTTTATTGCACTAAAATCATGTTAACACGCATATTGTTTACATCTTGTGGCTATAATTTTGAAACAGCAAATATTTTTACGTTTACGGATTGGCCCCATTAACTTCCATATTAAGTGCCTCACTGGAAAACAGATTTTGCTTTTTTAAAAGAAAAGGAGGGACGAGTCGAAATACATTTTTGTGGTGATCAACATTATGACGCAAATGATGTTGATTGGGCTAAATTTGTATTAAATCCGGAATATTACTTTAAAATGAATATCAACTTTTAAAAACACAGCTCAAGACGCTTGCTTGCCGCTCTATTTGTTGTGCTGCGTCTGGCTTTTTAACTTAGTTTAATGTAATAGTTTGCCGAAAAAAATCTAATTTCTATAATCATTTACTAACCCTCATGTCATCCCAGACCTGTATGACTTTCTTTCTTATAATGAACAAAAACAAAAGTTTTTAGAAGAATATTTCAGGATGTTTGAAGCTCCACAAGGCATGTGGAGATGACATGAGGGTGAGTAAATGATGAGAGAATTTCCATTTGGGTGAACTGTCCCTTTATGTCTACGTACGGTCCGTACTGATTTTAAGGTTATTGACAGTAATGGGCAGCAGATGGCGGACTAACCCTTCTATCTGTAGGACAGAAGGACACCACCTGGTTACGGCATGGAAATGGTTAAGCTGGTTGAGTTCACTCGCTTTCTCTCGGTTGTCTCGAGTCGCATAGCCAGACCATTGACTTAAACAGCAAAGTTAGGACACAGACTGCTGAGACTAGTCTAAAGTTAACTCCGCGTTATTACAAAAAAAAAAAAAAACCTAAAAAACAGCGGCAAATCTGAGATGCTGACCGGAGGATTTTTCTAATTGTCCGTCGGTGTTAATGACATGAACAGAATTGCTAAAATAGCAAATAATGACAGGAAAGCTGTGCTGCAACGCGTCTGCAAATACTCCTGTCGCTTAGACAATCTGCATTGTTGAGATAATCGTTTGAAACTGTAAGCAGCAATAATGCGCGGGGCGGACCGCAACCGCAGGTCAGCCGTGATTGTGCTCTGCCTGCTGGGATGCGATATATGGACAGCGACCGCTAAAACACTGCAGGAAAACGGCGATACCAAAGGTAAGAGACACGCCGTTAACACTCGAGAATGCTTCGCTTCAGTATATGTTTATAACAAATTTCATAAAGATTGATATCAGCTTTGTTTTAACTTTCGGTGTGGGATTGCTTGAGCTAACTGTTAGCAATCTTAGCTCGCATGTAATCATGAAGAGAGACAGACGCTTGATGTCTATCAGCGGCCATAAAACGAACAAAAATATGGGACGTTTTAAGGGTTTAGTCAACTTTTGTTTTAACGACGCAAACTTAATTGTTCTCATCCCCATGAAGCTAGGTTTGAAATCTGATATTTTTTTTGTGATGCCTGTGTAATGAGCATTACTGCAGCCTCCAATGCAAATATAATTGTGATTTCATTACTAGAATAAAAAGTACTCTAAACATATCTTTATGGCTTTGTTTATTTGTCTCATGATCATTTTAAACGATTTCTGACTTCATTATGATAAAGCATAGAAATTAATACATGATTTCCACATTTAAAGGTACAGTTCATCCCAAAAATACAAAACAATCTGTTATCATTTAGTCACCCTCAGGTTTTTTCAAACCCATATGAGTTTCTTTCCTCCGTGGAGGCAGGCAGATAATCTCAGTCACTATTAACTTTTATTGTATGGAGGATAACAAAGATGCAATGAAAGTGAATTGTGAATCTCTTAACATTCTGCCTAACACCACCTTTTGAATGTGGATTTTGCAATGGAAATAGCTATACAAGCAGGCATGACATATAAACAAACAATTAAACATCTCCATTTGTGTTCTACAGAAGAACAATATAAGGGTGAGTAAATGATGGTCTCTAGATATGTATTTTTTTAATTTGTGCCAGAGATCCGCATGTGTGGGGGGCCCCTTATGAAACTCCTGCTTGTCCACATTAAGGTTCTGTTGAATAACCGCCATTGTTATATTATGAGTTCACAGTTTTACATTTTTTATAATCCATTTATCATGTTAATGTAACAATGTCATAGATGACAGGTTGCAAGAACCTGTTTAAATGACATAACTGCTGGTACAGCTCAGCACTTGATAGCTCTTTGACGGTCAGTTTGGTTAAATCCTCCTTGTCTGAACTTATAATGTGAGGGATAACATTAAACACTCTTGATTGGCACTCCTCTCCCCTACATCTCTCCATCTCCTGCTGCTGAGCAGAGGCAGCACATGGGTCTGTTGCTCTGTTGTGTAGAACAGTAGATTGGCACATTGTATGCTTGAGTATGCAAAACAGGGCTTTGCTGCCTTTTATTCAGGGTGTGCCACTTCCTCGTGGGATCTGGAAAGGGAATGCTGTGTGTAGCCTTAACATAGTATTGTCAGGCCTAGAATGGGTTTTGCCATGCAGCTTTCTGAATCTTATTGGCTACCATTTTTATCCACTGTTCTTAATTGGAATGTAGTGTGACTATTGCTGCATTTGTGTTTTTATGTTTGTTTGTTTTTTGGTAATAAAACCTCATTTAACCTCATTTTGTTTCTAGAGCAAATAGTTTTCCTAAAAATGAATGTCAACATATGTGGACAACGGGAATAAGGTGTGACATTTAAAATAATACCAAGCTATTGTAAGTAAGATTTTCTTCATCAAATTGTTTATGTTTCCAGGAATGTTGGTTATTCATGTTTTTGAGATTTTACATACTTTACAGATTATTTTCTGTAAAGCTGAATAAATAATTATTATTTTAAGCATCATCCAATCACTGCCAACCATTTTAAAATAAAATGTAGCTGTGACGAGGAGGAAGGCGTGGCCGGGTCGTGAGGGTGCACAGCTGGCGCTGAATCAGATCTGCGGTAGAGCAAGATAAAGGGGATCCGGAGATGCCAGTTCGAGAGAGAGAGAGAGAGAGAGAGAGAGAGAGACAGACTATTGAGTGGTCCAAACATCATCTGTAGCCTGAAACAGAACTTTTGGTTGGATTTTAGGATTGATTGCACTTGACTGCATAGAAAACTATTGGATGTAGAGGTCTACTTAGGACAGTTTTTTTTAATTCAACTCCCATCCCATTGAACGTCTCTCCTCCAAAATCCAACCATGAAGGCCGAATGCTCTCTGAAGGTGCGCTCGTGACCAGGATGCAAAGAACATATCTTGCCAACTTACTGAGGGCAGGAAACTGGAGAAAGTGTGAATGCCACCATCGCAGAACATTTTTTTTCACTTGATCGTTCAAGTTTACTGGTCCTATACTCCTGAAGAGCTGGATTTCCAAGGATTTTGATCCATACGCTTCTTCAGTATCATCCTCCCAATCTGCAAATTTATGGAGAACAGCCAGCCGTTTGGCAGGTGTCGGCTGAACATCCTCAACATCTGTATCAAACTGTAAATCTGCGACCATCTCCTTGACTCCCTGTATCACCTCCTGTCACACTCTTTCATCCATCATTTTCAAACCTCGCAGATTTGGTGTCAGAAAGGTTGCTATTTCGTAAAGCATGTGAACAGAATGTGGCAAAGTATTGTCTGTTGACAGTAATTCCTTCTGCCGTGTCACAAAGTCGGATACAATTTTAGAGAGCAGAGGGTCCATTGTGGCTGATGTACTATGCTCAATCTCACTGATCACAGAAGAACCAGTGAGGCACTTGGAGTTGTGTTATCGGTTTCCAAGTCGTCAGTTGCCAGGAGGAAACGCATTTGACAGCATCACGTTTAGTATGTGCGCTGTGCAATTTCGTCTCGTGAATCCTCGTAGGGCACAGTCCACGATCTGTGACAACTATCTCTCTGCCCATTTCTGTCACATCAACGCCAAAAACTCTGAGATTCTTAAGCAGAATTAATCACCTATCTTTGTGGTGCATGGGTCGAAAGGGGCAGCAAAAAGCAGTTTTGAATGTAGCTCAGATTGGTCATTAATGTAATTAATAGTTGCCGTCAGAAAGGACGATTTGCGATAGGTTTCTGTCCATATGTCTGCAGTAATTGTGCATCAAACTTGGATATTATTACAGTGATTTTGTCAACAATAATTCTACGTAGATTCTGAGCCCTCGTTTCAACATTTCTTGATACTGTTGTTGGGTGTGGTTGTGTCTCACTGACATTGAATTTTCCTATTTTCACTGCTGTGTTGACCAAATGTTGGGCTAGCTGATTGAAACCTTTTCCAGACACGGTATCATATGGTCGAATGTCTTGGCAAACAAATTCAACACATTTTTCTGTGGTCTCTTTTTTTGAGCTGTTCTGGCACCAGCTTGGACTTTATAAATGTTAGTTTAAGTTTGTCCCTTTGTGATGAGGCATGAGTGTCACGTTAAACCAGAGCTTCCAGTCTTGTGGCTGCTAAACGGGACAACTTTCTGACATTTATCACAAAGGGTAGTTTATTTCCACCTGCGTCTAGGACATGTCAAAATGATACCCATACATCAGACTTGCCTGTGGTTGGCTTCTTGGAGCTAAACTGAATATTTTCCAATCCAACTTCAGCATCTTTTGATCACAGCTGTTCTGCGTTTTGCTCATTCTTATCGACTACCTGCATAGCCTACTCTGATGAATGTATTATGGACATGCTGTGCGCATGGACGAGTGCTTTCAGCGTCATATGTTAAAAAATAATAAGAATATATACTCAAGTGGCCAGAAGTTTGGAATAATGTACAGATTTTGCTCTTATGGAAAGTAATTGGTACATTTATTCAACTGATCACAATGTGTAGTAAGGAAATTAATAATGTGAAAAATTACTATTACAGTTTGAAAAAAAATTTCAGAACTTCTTCAAAGAGTTCTCATCAAAAAAATCCTCCACGTGCAACAGTG
Organism: Moxostoma hubbsi; assembly: GCA_032164185.1. Lineage (NCBI taxonomy): Eukaryota > Metazoa > Chordata > Actinopteri > Cypriniformes > Catostomidae > Moxostoma > Moxostoma hubbsi. Next base: position 19,602,605 of record JAVLUX010000014.1, on the reverse strand, counting down.
ACAACTTTTCAGATTCTTGGCATTCTAGCTGTCAATTTGTCCAGATACTCAGGTGACATTTCACCCCACACTTCCTGTAGCACTTGCCATAGTTGTGTCTGTTTCATCGGGCACTTCTCACGCACCTTACAGTTTAGCTGATCCCACAAAAGCTCAATGGGTTTAAGATCCATAACACTATTTTCCAATTTTCTGTTGTCCAATGTCTGTCATTCTTTGGCCAGTCTAACCTTTTCTTTTTGATTTTCTGTTTCAAAAGTGGCTTTTTCTTTGCAATTCTTCCCATATGGCCTGCACCACTAAGTCTTTTCTTTACTGTTGAACATGAAACTGGTGTTGAGCAGGTAGAATTCAATGAAGTCAGCTGAGGACATGTGAGCCATCTATTTCTCAAACTAGAGACTCTGATGTACTTATCCTCTTGTTTAGTTGTACATCTGGCCTTCCACATCTCTTTCTGTCCTTGTTAGAGCCAGATGTCCATTGTCTTTGAAGACAAATTTCAAGCATTGTATAGTCTTTCATTCCTCAAAACAATTATTGACTGATGAGTTTCTAGAGCAAGCTGGGGTTTTTTTGTTGCCATTTTTTTTTACCTAATATTGACCTTAAGACAAGCCAGTCTATTGCATACTATGGCAACTCAAAAAAAAAAAAAAAAAAAAACACAAAGACAAGCTTAATTTAATGAACCAAATAGCTTTCAACTGAGTTTGATATAATTGCAAGTGATTTTCTTGTACCAAATTAGCAATTTAGCATGATTACTCAAGTATAATGTGTTTGAATGATGGCTGCTGGAAATGAGGTCTGTCTAGATTTGATAAATTACTTTTTTTCAAATAGTGATGGTGCTGTTTTTACATCAGTAATGTCCTGACTATACGTTGTGATCAGTTGAATGCCACTTTGGTGAATTAAAATACCAGTTTCATTCCGAAACGGCAAGATCTGTACATTATTCCAAATTTTTGGCTGCCAGTGTATATACACTACCTGTCAAATATTTTGAAACACTTGTTTCTCATGATCTTATTAATCTTTTGATCTCAAGGTGTATGCTTAAATGTTTAAAATTAGTTTTGTAGACAAAGTTATAATTGTGCCACCATATTAATTTATTTCATTATAAAACAAAAATTTTATTAAAATAAAAAAAGTTTTTGAAATTGATGACTTGGACCAAATAATAAAGAAAAGCAGCCAATAAGTGCCCAACATCGATGGGAACTCCTTCAATACTGTCCTTCAGTAAAAAGCATCCCAGGGGCGATACCTCAAGAAGATAGTTGAGAAAATGTCAAGAGTACATGTCTGCAAATTCTGGGCAAAGGGTGAATACTTTGAAGATGCTAAAATAAAACACAGATTTGATTTATTTTTGATTTTGTTTAGTCACAACATAATTTCAATAGTTCCATTTTTGGTATTCCATAGTTTTGATGACTTTACTATTATTCTAAAATGTGAGAAAATAAAGAATGTGTTTCAAAACTTTTTACCGGTTGTGTATGTGTGTATATATATATATATATATATATATATATATATATATATATATATATATATATATATATATATATATATATATATATATATATATATATATATATACATATATACACACACATACACTCACCTAAAGGATTATTAGGAACACCATACTAATACTGTGTTTGACCCCTTTCGCCTTCAGAACTGCCTTAATTCTACGTGGCATTGATTCAACAAGGTGCTGAAAGCATTCTTTAGAAATGTTGGCCCATATTGATAGGATAGCATCTTGCAGTTGATGGAGATTTGTGGGATGCACATCCAGGGCATGAAGCTCCCGTTCCACCACATCCCAAAGATGCTCTATTGGGTTGAGATCTGGTGACTGTGGGGGCCATTTTAGTACAGTGAACTCATTGTCATATTCAAGAAACCAATTTGAAATGATTCGAGCTTTGTGACATGGTGCATTATCCTGCTGGAAGTAGCCATCAGAGGATGGGTACATGGTGGCCATAAAGGGATGGACATGGTCAGAAACAATGCTCAGGTAGGCCGTGGCATTTAAACGATGCCCAATTGGCACTAAGGGGCCTAAAGTGTGCCAAGAAAACATCCCCCACACCATTACACCACCACCACCAGCCTGCACAGTGGTAACAAGGCATGATGGATCCATGTTCTCATTCTGTTTACGCCAAATTCTGACTCTACCATCTGAATGTCTCAACAGAAATCGAGACTCATCAGACCAGGCAACATTTTTCCAGTCTTCAACTGTCCAATTTTGGTGAGCTCTTGCAAATTGTAGCCTCTTTTTCCTATTTGTAGTGGAGATGAGTGGTACCCGGTGGGGTCTTCTGCTGTTGTAGCCCATCCGCCTCAAGGTTGTGCATGTTGTGGCTTCACAAATGCTTTGCTGCATACCTCGGTTGTAACGAGTGGTTATTTCAGTCAAAGTTGCTCTTCTATCAGCTTGAATCAGTCGGCTCATTCTCCTCTGACCTCTAGCATCAACAAGGCATTTTCGCCCACAGGACTGCCGCATACTGGATGGTTTTTCCCTTTTCACACCATTCTTTGTAAACCCTAGAAATGGTTGTATCTGAGCAGATTGTGAAATACTCAGACCAGTCCGTCTGGCACCAACAACCATGCCACGCTCAAAATTGCTTAAATCACCTTTCTTTCCCATTCTGACATTCAGTTTGGAGTTCAGGAGATTGTCTTGACCAGGACCACACCCCTAAATGCATTGAAGCAACTGCCATGTGATTGGTTGATTAGATAATTGCATTAATGAGAAATTGAACAGGTGTTCCTAATAATCCTTTAGGTGAGTGTATATTTATTTTTTTAAATAAAAGGCTGTTGTCAGACTGCCTGCCCAAAATACACCAGACCACTACCGTCTTTAATTCAGAAATGTATTCCTGTGCCGCAAGGAATCTAATTGGGTCCTGCGGTTCCCGCAGGAGAATCGCCGGAATTCAGAACTCTAATTGGATGCTCCCTTGCTCCCTATTTAGTGAATGACTTAACATCCAGTGTGCTGTCTGCCTTCACTGGTCTCGGAACATTTTGAAATTCACCTTTTTTCCCATCCTTGCTCCATTGAAAGCAACATTTTTTTAGCTTTTGAACCCATTTATTCTCAATGTGAAAATGCACAGTAAATATATAGGGATGGATTAACTAATGTTAATGAATAGAATCGTATTGCACAGTGATAACAAAATGAAATGTAACATAAAATTAAGCTAAATGACCCATAGATGTGTTAGAGTTGAAAGTTATTCAAAATAACTAACATGCTTTTTCTTTCGAGGAAATGCAGGGCCAGTTTCCACATATATGGACATGTTTATCAGGTTGCTGATGTGCGAAAAATCAACAGATTATTTAAAGCAGCATATTAAACGAAACTAGAGACTACTCTTTACAACGAAACAGGTTTCAATTTCTTACTAGAGGCACTTTTGTTGGTGCTGCATCCTTAGGAGCGCTTCAAGGAAATCGACGGCATGATGATATGTCATGTGACTCGGTGCAGCAGAAGTGTTAACCCTTTAAATGACAGTCTAGGGTCTTGTGAACAGTATTCAGTCAGTTTTTATTCATTTAAATTGATGACATGTTGCATATAGCAAAGCCAAAATACAACGTCCACGCATGTGGATGCGGGGTCGCACGAGATTAATGTTCTTTTTTTATTTTTTTTATAAGCTTTTAATATTTTTATGTGCAAATCTTTAGTTTTGTTATTTAAATATTCTTGCTATCATTTGACATTTCTTTTTTTAATGAAAGGTAATAATCAAACCATAAACATCTTGAGGCATTTGGAATTCTTTAACTGGCACAAATATAATTTATTACATTTATATTCTAATTGAGTTTAATTCTCAATCATAATTATTACATAATCAAAAAAGATGGTCTGACAGAAGAAACCTGCATTATGATAATGCCTAAAGAAATCTAGTCTGTTTGCCTCATGTATCTTTATAAAGGGGTTTGCCAAGGTGACTTTTTCTAACTTATTTTTTGTTGTTTGTAATTGATCAGTCAGATTAAAGATCCTAGATTAAAAAAAAATATTCCGGGTTCGATAGGAGTTACTCAATCAAAAGCATTTGTGGTTTAATATTGATTACCACAAAACTTTTTCTTAAAAAAAAAAGAATGGAAATTAATGGGGCCAATCCGTAAACGTTAAAATACTCACCGTTTCAAAAAATATAGTCACAAGACATAAACAATATGTGTTAACATGATTTTAGTGTGATTAAATCTTTTACTAACTTTTTCTAATTTTAACAGTAAAAACCTAAAATGACTGCAAGAATGATTTAAACAACTTTACAAAGAATTAATGTGCTTTGATAGTTCTTTTAAAAGTGCTTTTCTCAAATGAAAAGCTTCACATTTCTGTCTTTTAACCCTCAAAATTGGGCCCATTCACTTCCATTGTAAGTGCCTCACTGTAACCTCGATTTTTGCTGCTGTTTTTTTTTGTAAGAAAAAAACTTTACATTGAACGAGTCAAAATAATTATGTGTGGTAATGAACGTTTCCCTACAATACTATCAATTGAGCTTAACTTGTAATAAACACTGAATAGTCATTTAAGACCTCTAATAAAAGACAAGCTGCAGGGCAGTTAATATTCTGTAGGCTTCAGTTTAGTAAATTCTACTCTTTCTGGAATGGAAGTCATAAAAAAAACACTCACTTTGTTGTATAAAACAACAATTACATACTGCATACTATTTTTTTTTTTTTTTTTTTTTTGAGTGTTTCTGTTTGTATTTTTTTAATGACACCTATATTGACAATTCTCCTTATACCGACAAGCAAATATTTACAGTAAGTTGTCACACGTGCACCCAAATATAGAGCCTGAATGGACCCCTTAATAGTTTCCTGCTATAATGCATTGGGACTTAGAACAATGGGTCTTAGGAAACAAGACATGTTTTTGAGTTTGGGAGACTCATAAAGCTTGATAAAAAAATAAAATAAGTCTAGAGTTTCACACTTATTAATTATCTGTAATGGAGATTGTGGTGTAGTCTGGATTTTGTATTGCTGTAGTAGTGCATAAGGGGAGGGTGCCAAGTCTGTTTGTTTGCCCCTCAGCATTTCAAAGCATTTCATGCGCATGAGGGACCTCTGTTATGCTTAATTTTTTATGGGGTTATGTTTTCAGTGGACACTCAGACATTTTGTCATCTCTGATTATACCAAAACAGACTGTTTCCCATGGGCAAGCCAGTCAGACAACTGTCTCTCACTCTCCTTCAGACACAAGCATTAGTTTGCAAATACATATAATGTACTCTTATGCCACTCTAAATATGACTATTTAAAAATGTTCTGAAGAGGCTTGGAGAGTTTAACCCTGCTAGAAGTTGTTTAATTTTAGGTGTGGCTGTTTTACTAGCACTTATTCAGAGCCATCATTTGTCCTTATTTAAAAAAACAAACAAAAAAAAACAATGGCGGTAGTTTAAGGCCTATTCGCACCGAGAATGAATTTTTGGTACGAATGTTCATTCCAAACAAGCATTTAAATAGGAACAATGGATTCCAATGGTGCTTTTCAACCGGGTCTAACAAATTGTCCAAAATTAGTCCAAGTTTTATTTATTTTTTTTTACAGAGAGCAGTTTGATTTATTTATTTTTTTCTCTTCGTACTGTGATGAAAACTGCCTGACAATGAGACTTCTGTCATTTTGTCAGAAATGCTGCTGCTGCACAATTCAACTTGTTGGTGGTGCTAATCAACTGGTAAATGAGTGCAAATATGCAGTACATAAATAATATAGAAACTGGAAGCATTTTATTTTTTAGAATATTTATCTAATGTGCTGATATATATATATATATACACTACCGTTTAAAAGTTTGGGGTCACCCAAACAATTTTGTGTTTTCCTGAAAAGTCACACTTATTCACCACCATACGTTGTGAAATGAATAGAAAATAGAGTCAAGACATTGACAAGGTTAGAAATAATGATTTGTATTTGAAATAAGATTTTTTTTACATCAAACTTTGCTTTCGTCAAAGAATCCTCCATTTGCAGCAATTACAGCATTGCAGACCTTTGGCATTCTAGCTGTTAATTTGTTGAGGTAATCTGGAGAAATTGCACCCCACGCTTCCAGAAGCAGCTCCCACAAGTTGGATTGGTTGGATGGGCACTTCTTGCGTACCATACGGTCAAGCTGCTCCCACAACAGCTCAATGGGGTTCAGATCTGGTGACTGCGCTGGCCACTCCATTACCGATAGAATACCAGCTGCCTGCTTCTGCTCTAAATAGTTCTTGCACAATTTGGAGGTGTGTTTAGGGTCATTGTCCTGTTGTAGGATGAAATTGGCTCCAATCAAGCGCTGTCCACTGGGTATGGCATGGCGTTGCAAAATGGAGTGATAGCCTTCCTTATTCAGAATCCCTTTTACCCTGTACAAATCTCCCACCTTACCAGCACCAAAGCAACCCCAGACCATTATATTACCTCCACCATGCTTAACAGATGGCGTCAGGCATTCTTCCAGCATCTTTTCATTTGTTCTGCGTCTCACAAACGTTCTTCTTTGTGATCCAAACACCTCAAACTTGGATTCATCTGTCCACAACACTTTTTTCCAGTCTTCCTCTGTCCAATGTCTGTGTTCTTTTGCCCATCTTAATCTTTTTCTTTTATTGGCCAGTCTCAGATATGGCTTTTTCTTTGCCACTCTGCCCTGAAGCCCAGAATCCCGCAGCCGCCTCTTCACTGTACATGTTGACACTGGTGTTTTGCGGGTACTATTTAATGAAGATGCCAGTTGGGGACCTGTGAGGCGTCTGTTTCTCAAACTAGAGACTCTAATGTACTTATCTTCTTGCTCAGTTGTGCAACGCGGCCTCCCACTTCTTTTTCTACTCTGGTTAGAGCCTGTTTGTGCTGTCCTCTGAAGGGAGTAGTACACACCGTTGTAGGAAATCTTCAATTTCTTAGCAATGTCTCGCATGGAATAGCCTTCATTTCTAAGGACAAGAATAGACTGTCGAGTTTCAGATGAAAGCGTTTAATTGACCCCACAAATGTGATGCTCCAGAAACTCAATCTGCTCAAAGGAAGGTCAGTTTTGTAGCTTCTGTTACGACCTAAACTGTTTTCAGATGTGTGAACATGATTGCACAAGGGTTTTCTAATCATCAATTAGCCTTCTGAGCCAATGAGCAAACACATTGTACCATTAGAACACTGGAGTGATAGTTGCTGGAAATGGGCCTCTATACACCTATGTACATATTGCACCAAAAACCAGACATTTGCAGCTAGAATTGTCATTTACCACATTAGCAATGTATAGAGTGTATTTCTTCAAAGTTAAGACTAGTTTAAAGTTGTCTTCATTGAAAAGTACAGTGCTTTTCCTTCAAAAATAAGGACATTTCAATGTGACCCCAAACTTTTGAACGGTAGTGTATGTATGTATATATATATAATATATATATATATATTTTATAGGTATATGTTTGAGTAGAATGAAATTATTCTATAAAATACAGACAACATTTCTCCCAAATTCCAAATAAATATATTATCATTTAGAGCATTTATTTGTAGAAAATGGCAACTGGTCAAAACAACAAAAAAGATGACATTTTTTCAGACTTTGAATAATGCAAAGAAAACAAGGTAATACTCATTTTTAAATGACACAATACTAATGTTTTAACTTGGGAAGAGTTCAGAAATTAATATTTGGTGGAATAACCCTGATTTTCAATCACCGCTTTAATGCGTCTTGGCATACGCTCTGTGCCAGTCTTTCACGCTGCTGTTGGGTGACTTTATGCCACTCCTGGCACAAAAATTCAAACAGCTCGGCTTTGTTTTATGGCTTGTGGCCATCCATCTTCCTCTTGATCACATTCCAGAGGTTTTCAATGGGGTTCAGGTCTGGAGATTGGGCTGGCCATGACAGGCTTTTGATTTGGTGGTCCTCCATCCAAACCTTGATTGACCTGGCTGTGTGGCATGTAGCATTGTCCTGCTGGAAAAAACAATCCTCAGAATTGGGGAACATTGTCATTGCTCAAGGAAGAAAGTTTTCCTCCGGATAACCATGTAGATGACTTGATTCATGTGTCCTTCATAGTGTTGTTACCAAAGTACTGTTACTTTGGTACCAAGTCGATACTAAAATAAGAAAGATGAAAGGATACCAGTGTTTCTGCAGTACAGAGCACCAATACAGTCTATACCAGCACGCAGTATAACTGGCACACTACTGCTTTAACATGCTCATTTTGAGCATGTGCTCTGTTACTCCTTACACTGAAATGGCCAATTAATCAAATTAAAATTGTGCTAGTGTGATTTATTAAACCTAGCTAAAGGCTGCAATCTTCATGTGGAAAAGATGCATACTTTAAATCCGAACGCTCATCTACTAGAAAGTCCACAGATATTGAGAATCATTCACATTGTATCAGATGACAGAGCAGAGCACTAATCTACTGTGAACCATGCAGCAAATGTAAAATATATATTTAATTAAAACACTGCATTTGTGCTTTATTCTCAACTAAACTTTATTTATATAGTATTTAAAATGACAGCGTTGACCAAAGTGCTGCACAGTAATACAATTTAAAACATAACATTTCAAAATCACCGCATACACAAACAGCAAACTATAAAAATACAAACCCTTCAAAACTGTGTCCTACATTTAATTTGTCAGACTCAAAGGCCAGTGTAAAAAGATGATATTTCAGACGTGAAATAGTGTCGCAAACTGTTTATCCAGAAAGTGAAGATTCAGGCAAAATAAAAATAAAATATACGACATAATAAAAGCACATTTCAAAATTTTAGAGCCCTGAAATTCAAGACAACCCCGAAATGTATTACAATCATATAGTAAAATGTAATATTCACTGTAATGATGATGATAATAATATATTAATAATAAGCAATATATCACAAGCAAGACTGCTGTTGAATACAATTTTAGCAAAAAAAATGATGCGTTGAAAAGTTATATTTTCACTTGTGAAAAGTTTCATAATTAATTGATTAGGCACCATTTTGATAATGAAATGAAACTCTAAAACATTGAGTTCTAGAAAAAAAAAAATAAAGGAAAACATGAAGAATAAAACAGACAAATTCTTAAACAATGCATCGTTGATTGAGAAACACTTGAAGGAAACATGGATATCTTTTTAAGTTATTATTTACATTGAAATGTACATTTTTAAATGGGCTAAACAGGTGTGTTCAATAGCACATTTTCATATTAGCATATTTATGCTGTGGTACCGAAACTGGTATCGAGAACCGTGAAATTTCACTGGTATCTGTACCGACTATTGAAATTTTGGTACCGTGACAACACTAGTCCATCACAAAGACTAATTTGCCTGATTCCAGCCTTGCTGAATTACCCCCAGATCAACACCAATCCTCCACCTGGTCGTCTAATGGTTAGACGAAGACCGGGAGAGGCCTTTAAGTTAAGACACTTACAGTGTCTCACACCCACAGTGAAATTTGTTGGAGGATCGGTGATGAATATGAAATAATTAAATATAAAGAAAAGACTATGAGGCCGTTTCTTCCTTTTGTATTATTTTTAATGTTATGCATCATATTTTCTGCTATGCCTGTTTTACTTAATGAACATTTATTCCCATGTGTATGTATATCACTGTACCTTGTGTTGTATTACACTAATTGTACTTACTATTGAACTTACACTTACTGCACACATATACATACACACACACACACATCCTTTTCTTTCTCTTCTGTGCTAGCGCCTATACTACCCCAACCACATTGAGAGCTTGGCAGTACAACACTGTAGATGTTGTTGAACTTTGTGTGACAAATTGCTTGCGTTGTTCCTCATTTGATAGATGCTTTGGATAAAAGCATCTGCTAAATGACTAAATGTAGATGTATTATCCAGACATTAAAATAAATTGAATCTGGGTTTGTGGGTTCATTTGAAATTAAAAAAAACATTCATAAATATGAAGACAGAAGACATAGGACGAATGCAACAGCGCTCTTTACTCCTCTCACTCACACAAAAAACACAGTTTGTATATTCCTCTAAATGCATCAAAAACATGGAAAGGCCATAATGAAACTGTTTAGATAAATAAATCCCTTAAATGCATTAAACATATTAATCTCATGCATTGACATATTAATCTCATGCATTTTTTCATTGATGTTTAAAGTGTAAGAGTTACATTTGAACACCTATAGATCAGTAATTTATGTACAGTGCTGTGAAAAACTATTTGGCCCCATCATGATTTCTTCTGTTTTTGTGTATATCTCATACTAAATTTTTTATTTTTTTTTAATTCTAACAAAATCTAACATACAACATAGACAATCTGAGTAAACACAAAATAAAGTTTTAAATGATAATGGTATTTATTGAAGCAAAAAAGTTATCCAATAACAACTGGTCCTCAGTTTAAAAGTATTTGCCCCCTTAGTTACTAAATCCCCAAATCTATGAAACTGCATTCATGATGAGGTTTGGCTGGACTAGACACACCCAGGCCTGATTACTGACAGCCCCGTTCAATCAAATCAACACCTAAATAAAAAAATTTCAGCAGCAGGAAGTTGGCTAAAATGTCTTACCCAGTTAAGTAGCACACTATGCCAAAGTCAAAAGAAATTCCAGAAATGTGAGAAAGGTAAAGGTGATTGAAATGCATCAGTCTGAGAAGGGTTACAAAGCAATTTCATGGCTCTGGGACTCCAAAGAACCACCGTGAGAGCCATTATCTCCAAATGGAGAACATTTGGTGAGCCTTCCCAGAAGTGGCCGACCTTCCAAAATTCCTCCAAGAGCACAGAGATGACTCATCCAGGAAGTCACAAAAAGGCAAGGACAACATCCAAGGAACTGCAGGCCTCTCTCCCATCAATAAAGTTCATTGTTCATGATTCCACTATCAGAAAGACACTGGGCAAAAATGGCATCAATGGAAGTGTGGCGAGGCAAAAACCACTGCTAACCCATAAGAACATTAAGGCTTGTCTGAATTTAGCCAAAACACACCTTAATGATCCTCAAAACTTTTGGGAGAGTTCTATGTGGACTGATGAGTCGAAAGTGGAACAGTTTGGAAGACAGGGATCACGTTACATCTGCCATAAAGCAAACACAGAATTCCACAAAAAGAATATCATACCTACTGTCAAGCATGGTGGTGATAGTGTGATGGTGTGGGGATGGTTTGCTGTTTCAGGGTCAGGCCATGGTGATTTGCAATAGTTGAGGGAAACATGAATTCTGCTTTCTACCTGAAAATCCTAAAGGAGAACATCCGGTCATCAGTCTGTGAGTTGAAGTGCAACTGGATTATGCAACAAGATAATGATCCAAAGCACAGGAGTTAGTCCACCTCTGAATGGCTCAAAAGAAGCTAAATTAAAGTTTTGGAGTGGCTAAGTCAAAGTCCTGACTTGAACCTTATTGAGATGCTGTGGCAGGACCTTAAATGAGAAGTTCATGTTCGAAAGACTGATCTCCAGTTATCGGAAGCATTTGGTTGCAGTTGTTGCTGCTAAAGGTGGCACAACCAGCTGTTTGGTTTAAGGGGGCAGTTAGTTTTTCATATGGGTGATATAGGTGTTTTTGCAATGTTTTTGCTTCAATACAAAAAAAGAACAAAACTGTATTTTGTGTTTGCTCTGGTTTCCTTTGTTTTATGTTATATCTCATTTGAAGATCTAAAAAAATTTAGTGTGAAAAATAGAAGAAATCAGGAAGGGTGCAAATACTTTTTCACATACTTGTAAATTAAAATCAGAATGGATATGTGGAAGTATATGATTCAAATGGCCATTTAAATGTAGCCTACTTTCATAGCATAACCTTTATAATGTAATACTAAAGTGTTGATCTAACCTACTGTATATGTAGAAAGAACCTGCACACTTTTCAGGTCAGTTAAAATGAAAGAAACAATTTTTTAATATGACTGATGTTTTTGTTGTAAAGATGTTCATGGATATGTTTGGGGAAGAAAGGCACAAGAATCAAAACAAATATCCTCATGACAGAACTTTGGGATTTTTTTTGTAGATCTGATTTGAAATTAAGAGTTATGTTGTTTTAATGCCTGTGAAATATCAAACCACATACTCGTCTGCTCTGAGCAGCAGTCTTAACGTTAAGCACAACCTAGACTGGGTGAATGAGTATAGAGCTCTCTCATTCACACGCAAACACACACACACTAACTGTGTGTCCTTTTATAGAGGGAGCGAGAGAGAGACAACCAGTCTGCTTCACATCTGGAAAAGTCATTTTTCTGCAGAATGGTTAGACACGCTTGTTTTAAAATACATAAATCTGAAAAATATATCAATCTTGGCTGATTGTTTTTTTTTATGACCTTTTACGTCTCTAAAATAATAATTAAATCTGTAGTTATAGTAAACATAACAGCAGTTATATTAACACATAATATAAACACTGTAAAAAAACATCCGATTTAATAGTATAAAGTTATGCTTTTAGTCAGCATGATGCAATGCCCAAATAATAAATTACTTTTAAATCACTGCAGAAGGATTTCTGTTCTTTGAAAACATATTTTATGAATGTGAACACTACAATGTGGGGCTGAGATAAAACAAGTTGCACTGTAGTGGGCTGTTCCCTGCAATGGGACACAAACTTCCCACCAAGAGAGCAAAGATCATGACCCAAAGAATCTCAGCTGCCTTTATTTAGCACCAACTAAATGCTATATATGTAGATAATAGATGTTATTTACTGATGTCATTGTTGTGTCACAGTAACTTGAAACTGTTACTCTTGTTCATGTAGACTATAAGAGACTCATGCTTTTGACTGATGATTGACTGTGTGAGTACAATGACTGCACAATATACTTGGCTAAGTATTGTACTGCAAGCACTTGCCGTTGGTCTTCCATAACAAAATTGCTACATGTATCTAGACTACTTTTGTGTGATCTTACATGTTTTGGAAATATGTCTTGCTGCCTGTCAACTTTTTGGGAATGTACTGCTACATTTAAATTGCTTCCGTAATGATGTTACCAAAAATGTCAATGGCATGATATCACAATTTTTAGAAACATGCTGACTGTGATCTAGCCTATATGAAATGGAATGTGAGTTTAATATCTCCGTTATCATTGTTTCTCCCTTTCTCCCACCATCTCACTTGCTTTCTCTGATGCACACCCTCATAAACCAATTCTCACACACTATAACCTTGTGCAACCTTGACAGTTAAAACAGGATTTCAAATTAATCAATAATATGGTTTCTTGAGGTATTCCTAAGCGATAGAATCTAGCACAACATCCAGCGTATTGACTGAACACTCTCTTCATTACTTCACACAAGATTCTGCTCTAGGGGTTAATGATGCGTGCCATCTAGGGCAGGCATAAGTGCTACTGGTGGTTTGGGTATTTTGTGATGTCTGGTCATGAGTGAATCTTATTTAGGTGGAATCTGATTGGTGGAATTTGACCTGGTGACTTTGTCAGCAATGGTAGATAAATTCTGCTAAGAAATTGAACAGAGCATAGTTATGTCAGTCTTTACAATAATTAAGTTTGGCAATATAGTGTGTAATTTGGTGAAGTGTGTAATTTTTCTGCTGCATTAAACTGAGCTACAAAGTAATGGTTTCGTGAACACACTCACCGTCTTCTGTTGGTCAACCAAACAGATAATCCTGCCCTGTATCATTGTGTCAGGCTGATCGTGATGCTCAAACAAAGCGTAATGTTTTTACAGTGCCACAAATCCGAAGTCTTTACACTTTTGGGGGAAATCAACCTACAAATAGTGTATTTATAGTTGACTGCATATAAAGTATGTTAACATCTGAGCAATTATGCACTTCATGTCTTGAAACTGAGTCTATGCACTGAAAAAAATAAAGTAAATAAAGGAGAAAAGATTAAGTAGGCCTACTTTCTACACTAAGCAAGCATGATCTTGAAAATTTTCAATTCTATATTTGTACTTCAATTCAAAAATGTATTACAAATGAATGCTCTAGCTTATATGTAAATATCAGAATCAGAATGGGCTTTATTGCCAAGTGTTCTGTTCTCACATACACAATAATTTATTTTTTTGGTGATGGGAGAAACAAGTGCATATAGACCATTACAGTGAGAGACAGATAAAACAAGTATAAATAGACACAAATAATAGGACATGGAATGGCGTATGTGCATGTGCAAGTGGTAATGTATGAACAAGGTAGGGGTATGTACAGTTATTGAATTACATATGTGAATTTACATATGTACTTGAGATGTATTTACATTATTGCACTATGGAGGAGTCCTGAAGGCAGTTTAATTGTTCATGAGGAAAATGGCCTGAGGGTAAAAGCTGTTCTTGTGCCTGGATATACTGGCGCGCTGAGTGTTCTGTAGCACCGGCCAGAGAGCAACAGTTCAAAGAGGGATTGGGCAGGGTGTGTGGGGTGCAGATTGATTCTGTCTGTCCAGATTGATTCTGTCTGCATGTTTACTCACTCTGTAAAAATATTAGGCTGTTCATGATTATTTGTCATCTTTTATAATGCTTCATCATGTATCAGTCAAAGTAGAAATCCTTATCATATTTGAGTACATTTCACAGATAAATAAAACAAGTACATTTCGTTGTTGTCATGTTTTGCGCACCACATGTGAAATGTTCCAATAAAATGTTCATTCAAATTTTCATTATCAGATCTTGCTAGTCTTTTTTTCCCTGTGTGTAATGTTTGGTAAGTCGAGATACTGTAAAGGTTTTGATTATGCTGAGTTACTTAGTCTAGATCACAACAGAGTGTGAGACTCAAGATGATCATATAGTGACTTATTACTCTGTTCAAACCATTCCCATTTCCTCTATCCCGCCTTTATTTCTGTTCCTTTGCCCACTGCAATGCAGCATCCTGAAAATTCTACATCTGCATAAACTATTAAAGACCTCCCTTTTTATAATGGTTAGAAAGCCACAGCTGCTGTTGTACGCATGTCATCCTGTTCTTGTAAGGCTGTAATAGGAAGTAATGCTCTTTGACACAGCATATGAAACAAAATTTTGGATTAGACCTGTAAACTCTGTCTGTACCTCACACTTCAGCTCTGAAGACATCATATCATATTACTACCTCTGCCCGAGAGAATGGGAGAGAGAGGGAGAGAGTGATAGAGCGAGAACGAACACAAGGAAGAATCAGATTTTGAGAGTACAAATCTAGTATGCTAAAACTGTTGCTGCTGTATTTATAATTGAGGGGCTTTTATTATAATGTTGTTTACCTTAAATTACACTTGCACTTATACACACACACACACACACACACACACTGGTACTTTTTTGGTCTAAAAAGGTTTGTGATTGATTGTGTCTGGGACCACATACTGTAGTCCTGAGGTGCTTATGTGTTGGACTGTAAGCTGTCTTACTGGATCTGATGTCAAATGTATGTAAAAGCATTTCAGGACTGTATGGTACATGGCATTCATAGGTTAGTTGTTGTAATTTGACCAACTATAACTGTGTGGTACATTTTTGAACCGTTAGTTTCCACAATATGAATATGTGTAAATAATGGAACTTCGTATACAGTAGTGATCTATGTGGTAGAGATGGAAACAGTGTGTTATACTGTCCAGCATTGGACTTCGTTTTACTATTGTAAATTTCATTTATGCTATATTTAAACCATGTTACGAAATTAGCCAGTTAGTCCATACTTTAGCTTTACTCTAGAGGCATATGGGAAGAGAGTGATAAAGAGTGGAACATGAAAGAGTAGGGCTGGGTATCGTTAAAAACTTCGATACCGGTTCCTAGACAATATTTTATGAAATCTGTTTTAACAAGATTACAAACATTACTTCAAAAAAACTTTTGTTTAATTTTTTCAGTTTTTTGACTTTTTACAGATTCAAAGACTTCTGTTAATTCAGGCAAACGTAAAAATAAGTACGGTTTAACAAGATACTAGTTTAATGTGAGTTAAACTTGATCAGTTACGGTCAACTCTAAAGCTTTTGTAGCATCGATTTAGCTAGGTTCTGGGTATTCCTCATAGCCTCAATTTTGTACTCAATAGTTTGAGTTATTAACGCTTCAAATATTAAGTCTATGGATTTTTAAGAAAAATAAGTTCAATGAACTTTAAATATTTGAGTTATGAGTCCAAAACTTGACATTTCAAGTAATAATTAAGACAACTTGTTTTTACAGTAATGACAACTTTAGGGTTTACAGCGAACAATGTCTGTCAGAGGGATTGATAGAAAAGGTAGTGTTTAGCAGAATGTTTTTTAGTGACCTACAATACACTTATAACAGAGACTGTCTCCCTGGAGTATCCTGGTGTAAAGTGCCTTCTTTAAGAGCACAATAATGATGGACTGAGCTGGACAATGATGTCACTAATTCCTTAGCATTAGCAACCACATCCCAAGAGAGTACAGGAGGAAACAGAAAGTGTTCTCTCTGATTATGTCCTTAAAGAATCTTTTGAACACTTGAGAGGTTCAAAACTGTTGTGAGCTTTTTTTCAGAACTTTATCCTGGTTCACACTGTGCTGTTGTGTTAAGGCCCCAATATACTTCCAGAGAAGTTCTTATTTGTTCTTTGTTCATGGGTAAAAAGTTCTAAACAGCCGAGCAATGGTATACTGTTTGTGAACATTCAGACACTGGACACACAGCTGTGGGAGGCATTTAATTATGAGGACGCTCTGTAAAACCTAATATAATGTGACATTAAAATGTGTTATCATTGACTTTATGCCTCGTTCTAGGAGTTGAATTTACATGAGGTCAGTAAAAGAAGCTGTTTTTAACATTCAATGATAATTTAATGTAATATACACTGCCTGGTCCAAAAAAAGTAGTTTGGATTTAAATAACCAGATAATTAAGAGTCTATGATTGGATCATAATTGCAGTTATTAATATGTTTCAGCTGGCAACCATTCTTTTAACCCTTTTGTAGCTTCTTATTTCTTAAACAACCATGTTGGAAGACATATCCCGTGGTCGTGGAAAAGATGTTACTGTGTTTCAGAAGGGGAATTGCATTAAGCAAAGAAAACATCTAATGAGATTGCTGGAATCACTGGAATTGGTTTAAGAACTGTCCAACGCATTTTTAAAACCTGAGAGGTTAGTGGTGAACCATCAGTTTCACGGAAGAAATGTGGTCAGAAATAAGTCTTGAATGATCGTGATCGGAGATCACTAAAACACGTGGCGAATTCACATCATAAAAAATTGTCAGTAGAACTCACGGCGCTGTTTAATAGTGAAAGTAAGAGCATTTCCATACACACTATGTGACGAGAACGTACAGGATTGGGACTAAACGGCTTTGGGGCCATATGAAAGCCACTTGTTAGTGAGGCTAATCGTAAAAAACAACTTAAATTTGCTAGGGAGCATAAAGATTGGACTGTGGAGCAATAGAAAAAGGTCATGTGGTCTGAGTCCAGGTTTACCCTATAAGTAAGCACTGTGCATTACTTATCGTGAAGAAAATTTGCAATACGCAGCTTTATTAATAAGAGATTTTTTTTTTCTCTTAGTTTAAGATGGATTGAAGTAAACAGAAAGGTGAGAGAGGTAGTCTTCGCCCCATTATACACTGTAACAAAATACACTTTTGGTTTGTTTTTGTTTTGGCTTGTTTTACATTATAAATATCAAAAACTTCTTTAAAACAATGTCAATTTTTTTTAGCAGCTATACTGCAGAAGGAAAAATTGTTATCTGAGAATGTTGAATATAATATTAAAAATACAAATATTTTAAAAATGTCTTAATATCCTTTAAAAAGAAAAAAGATGCATTCACCTGAGAAGCAGCATATAAGATATTTATACTTCCTTTTAGAGAATAGATCTTGAATATAAGTATATTTTGTCTTTACTGCACTCGCAGAAGTATAACCAAGTGAAAAATACACTTATATACAAAATACATGTACATTTTAAGATACATTTTCTTAAAGCAAGTCTAAATATCTTATGTTGTTTCTCAAGTAAATGTATTTTGTTTTTTAAGGATTTTTAGACCATTTTAAATGGAAAACGAGATTTTTTGCAGTGAATTTCTTTACTGAATTAAACTTAATAAAAGGTATTTGTTTATATTATATATAATCTCAGCTCAGCTTTATTTATATTGCATTTAAAACAACAGTTAACCAAAGTGCGTCACAGTAATAAAGTTTAAAACGTAAGATTTAAAAATGACCACGTACACAAACACCAGTAATCTAAAATACAAACGCTTCAAAACTATGTCCTACATTTCATTCGTCAGACTTAAAGGCCAGTTTAAAGATATGAGATTTCAGACGTGACATAAAAGTCTTCAATGATCACACTGTGCAGTGTCGCAAACTGTTTATCCAGAAAAGTACGGCAAAAAACACGTCATAATAAAAGCACGATTCAAAATAAAATCTAGATGCCTGAAATGGAATATAAATATATTACAACTTTATAGTAATAATAATAATAAAGTATCACAAGCAAGACATCTGTTGAATAAACGTTTGGCAAAAAAAAAAAAAGCAATGACATGTTAAAAGTTTTAAGAATTTATTGATTAGAAACCATTTTGATGATGAAATTAAATTTTAGAAAAATGTTCTGGAATATAATAACAATTATTAAAATAACTAAAAATAACTAAACTGTTGTGTTCAATAGCAGATTATCATATTAGCATATTTTTGCTGTGGTATCGAGAACCGTGAAATTTAACTGGTATCGGTACAGACTACTGAAATTTTGGTACCGTGACAACACTACTACAGGTGGACATTAACCGATACTGGATCTCAATGATAACAGAATGAGCCCTAAGAAGGCTTAGACACCCTGCCTGCCTCTAAACTTTTCCACTGGTGTTGCATTTAGACAGCGTTATGTTAGAAAAATTAGCAGTTTACTCATTCTCGTATTTTGTAACATTTGTTAGTTTGTTTTATTTTTGTACTTTGACTGTCTGTTATTTTCTCAGACTTGTTATTTTGAGGAAACTCTGCCTCTCTTGGTTCTTGGTTCAAATTGTCTGTTTTTGTTTGCTGTAATTATCTAATCCAAAAATCTCAGAAATGTAGCAGCTCTGGAGTCACATGCTCTGATGAGACCCTCATGTGATGTTGATGCCACCCAGTTCACAGTGTGCCTTTTTATTTATTGTAATTTTGCTTCGGTTTGCTTGTTTAAGTTAGAAAAGCTGGTCCTTCAATCTATTGATTTGATTCAATAATGAAAGCCCTTTGGTAAAACATTGATTTTTCTTTTTCTTTTTTTCTTTCTCCAGAATGTATTGATTCATGGACTTCCCCAGACCTGAGTGTGTCTGTGTGTTTGCTTCTACTGTTTTAATCTTGCATCTCAGCCCAGAATTTTGTAATACTGTATAATAATACATTATGTTGTATTGTTGTATACTGTATACATTATTGTTGTATGTTGTATACAAACGTTGTGCATTACAGTGGTAAAAGGTGCCATTGTTGAATAAAAAGTGAAATTTATTATTGAGAATTATTGGAGTAAACAATTCTTCCGCCAAGTCATATAGTCAATTATCCTACCTGTTGATAATTTACGGCTGTCAAGCAATGAAGCAATTCTGTTCCAGTCATGTGTGCATTTATTTACTTTACAATGTCAGGGAAGGGCACATTAATAAGAGCGTCAGAGGTGAAAGGCGCAGGAATAGGAGAAGAAATGGGCATTAGAGAGTCTGTCATGGAGATAACTGTGAATGAAGAGATTGCAAGAGTTAGAGAGAATGTAAAGCGTGCAGGATGGCTGAAGACGTCAGACAGCTTTATTGTCTGTGCAGCTCAGCAATTCCCAGTAGAGCTTGAGGCAAAGGAAAATTCATCATGGTGCCAGTTTTAAAGTCAAATATTTACCTAGTGTTTGATGACTGTGCTCCCTTCAGAGTCCAGGATAATATTTCAAAAGCATGCTTACAGTAAACAGGGGGGGAAATGCTGGAACTGACTCCACCTGTGCTTTGAAATAAGGGAACAGGTGGCTGTTGTGTGTTGTTTTTCTTTATAGAATCCTTTATTTTGGTCACAGATTATACACACACTGGGGTCAGAGTGCGGGGTCAGCCATGATACAGCGCCCCTGGAGCAGATAGGGTTAAGGGCCTTGCTCAAGAGACCAACAGTGGCATCTTGGTGGTGCTTGGGCTTGAACCCCGACCTTCTGTTCAGTAACCCTGAGCCTCAATAAATTAAAAAATTAAAAAATTAAAAAAAAAAAAATATATATATATATATATATATATATATATATATATATATATATATATATATATATATATATATATATATATATATATATATATATATATATATATATTTATATTTGTTTGTTTATTTATTTAAAGGTGCACCAGGTAATTTTTACGCTAAAAAGGTTACACCTAAAGAAATTAATAGCCTAGTACTTTTGTGGTGTATCTTTTGTATCTGTGTACTTTTGTGGATCTTTTAAGATGAAAACTCATTTCAGTGGCCTTTTATTGTACAGAAGCCAGTTTTCTCTGGCTGCGATGTTGATGACATGGCGATCCGAATAAGCCTACTACCCACTTTTATTTCCTTGTTGTTATTGGACATTTTCGTGTTAAAAATGTAATGTATAAATTACTTTGATTAATACATAAGTTTGGGATATTGTTATTTTGATATTATTACGCAATGGGGGTAGTGATGAAGCACTCTGTAAAGAGCACTTTGTGCTCCGTTTCACTTACTCCTTTGTATTATGTTGTATTTTGTAAAATAAAGTGCTCTGTTTTCAGCCGATGTCCTTCCAAATCTTTCAGTACTGCCTGGATTACACAGTAACCTCCACACCCCTGCGAGTCTCCACTCAGTGGAATCAATACCTCCCCCCTCTCTCTGTCACACAAACACACTCATTAAAGCATATGTCCTCTGTGAACACATGCTGGATGACAGTGTGAGGTGAATTGCTGTTCAATGCTGCTCTTTAATTGGGCTGAAAGGGCGATTAAATACACCCTTGAATACATGCTTATTCAAATTGCACAATGATGACTAAGACTTTATAGACATTAAAGTTTAATTTTCTGTTAATGCATGATTTTCTGTAAAGCTGCTTTGAAACGATGTGTGTTGTGAAAAGTGCTATGCAAATAAAAATTTCTTGACCCTTGTGGTCTGAGAAATGGAGAGATCAGCAAGTTTGGCAAATAAATTATACAATGACAGTGAGAGTTCTATTAATTAAGTTGGCACTGTATTTTCTGCATGCCTATATTTTGATATTAAAATTATTCTGGATCACAACACATGCTTGTAGAGATGCACGGATACTGACCATTTAATAAAAACAATAAAATAAAAAAAAATTTCAACTAAATGATTTACAAAATTGTTGTTGGACTGAAGATTTTCACATGAATTAACCCACTATTAAAGAGAGAGTTCACCCAAAAATGAACATTCTGTCATCATTTACTAGAATGTTATTCCGAACCAGTATGACTTTCTTCCATGGAACATAAAAGTAGATGTCAGGCAGAATGTTAGCCTCGGTCACACTCATCTTTCATTGTTTTTACAAAAGATGCAATGAAAGTTAATAGTGACTGAGACTAACATACAGCCTAACATTTGGAATCATTATTTGTAAAGAAAATTGGGATCGGTGCATCCCTGATGTTTTGATGTGAAAAGTTCAGTTTATTTAGTGTGTCATAGAGCCCTATTTTAAGAGCGCAAGTATGAAGCACAATGAAGACAATGGGCATGGCCATAAAGTTTCAAAATGGCTGGACCAAGTGCAATTTAGGGCTGGGTGTCGTTCAAAAAATTTAGATACTGATATCTTGACTTCGATACCGGTTACTAAACGATACTTTTTTTATATACCAATTTTATTAAATCCGTTTTAACAATATTACAAACATTACCTCAAAAATCAATTTTGGTTTTATTTTTTCAGTTTGTTGACTTTTTTTACAGGCTCAAAGACTCATCTCGTGAGCCTTCTGGTCTCCTCATGCCAGGGTTGGCAGGGGCAGAGGATATAACATTAATGTGAAGAGGAAAAAAAAAAAAACAAGAACGCTAAACTGTTAATTCAGGCAACTGTAAAAATAAGTACGGTTTAACAAGATAACTAGTTTAATGTGAATTAAACTTGATCAGTTACTGTCAACCATAAAGCATTTTTAGCATTGATTTAGCTAGCCATTTATAGCCATACAACCAAACAATATCTTACGTTACGTAGGTCCTAGTTTATAGGCAGAGTGGAAATTTATTTGTAGTGTATTTTGTTTAGGTTTAAAACTCATTTTGCTTGTCTTCAGTTTACTCAGTTTTAAATTGCTAGATTATTTTAAGATATATTTATTAAACTGAATAGAGCCTTTAGCGAACAGACATAGTGTTTGAATAATTTCTCTTATGTACTAAGCAAGCTAAGAATTTGCAGTGATGGGCAGTAGCTTCGCTACAAATAGCGAAGCTATTAGCGTAAATACATTACTGAGTAGCGAGGTGATTGCTTCGCTAGTTTTTAAATCAATTAACTTTTCAGTAGCGAAGCTATATTTTTGAATAGGTAGCAGCGTAGCATTGAGAAAAGCTACACCACTACATCTTGCCATGTATTTGGTTTTTACTAATGCCAGTTTTGAGTCAAAACTAAAGATGCCCGATCACAAATTAATCACTCATCCGAGTCGATTCTGTAAACAATTGGTCACACGTGATAGGAAAGAAGTCTGAATCGGTTCGCAATTCAATCTGAATGACTCCAAGCTTGCGCTCGCACTGCTGAATCATACGTGCGTGCTCTCACTTGCCAATAAGCTCCTGGAATATTTTATAACATGGCAAATAAAGTTAATGCTGGTTGGATCTATTATCAATGGAAACAAAATCTGCAAATGCGTCCAATCATTTGCCATTGATGAAGGTTTTTATAAAGTTCAACACATTTGCAACTTGTAAACGACTTGTGCAGGTAAAGACATTTTCCAACCAAAACAGTATCAAACATGTATTAGCCTATGAATGTTTTTGAGGACATGTTAATACAATGGTATATGAACATGGTAATCATATATCGATTTACTATGGTAGTAACATGTATAATTTGAAGTACTTTGGTATACAATTACCTTATGTCCCCATTCTTTATTTGCATGGTGTTTCAAAGTACCATGATATTACCATCTGATACTATCAGAAATCACATTGTTATTGCCCAGATTCTCTCTCTCTCTCTCACACACACATGCACACATTAGGCCTCTGATGATATATCCTGTAATTCTGTATCTAGCTGCTGTATTTCTGTATTGAATAGATTCATATGTAGATGAATAGTATTCTGTATGTATGCAATTTATTTTATACATGAATGTGTAAATTAAGTTGTTTAAATGGGAATGGGTTTGTAGAGGTAGTAGTCTAAATCTGAAAAATAAAATGTAAAAATAGTGATTTTATATGTTGAACATGTGGGTTTGTATAAGGGGTGTGTGTGTGTGTGTGTGTTTTACGTGCACATACCGGTACGTATTGCACCATGCTGTAATATACAGTAAACAGTACTAAGGCTTTGATAAACATCATGTGAATAAGTCTTTTAGATGCTTTGTCTATGATGGTTGCTCCGTGTTTCTGCGGTTGAAAAAAAAAATTAAGTAGCTAAAATGTTGGTGAAAATGTCTTCAAATGTCCTTCCACAAATACTCACTCCGCTCCCCCGGGATTTACAAAGTATTTTTTCTTAATATAGTGGTGTGTATTTTGTAGTAGTTTACAAGTGTAGTGTAGTTTTTAGCTTTGTTGAACTCATTTTTCTGTTGAGTAGTTTGTAGCTTAGCTTGCTACATTTTTTGAGTAGCTTGCCCAAAACTGGTGATTCGTATGTTGAACAGGTACTATATATTTACACTGATATAAATGTGCTGATTAAGAGGAAATTATTGTACCAGGATACCCTACCATTTGTCTGTGAACATTTTAGTCTCTCTGAATTGTTTACTTTTATATGGAGCAGATCTGTAGATTATAGAGCTGCATTTAAAGAATTCCAGAGGAAGTGTGTTTTGACAGCATCTTCCTAAAGGAGCCAAAGGTTGCTAGAGGTAAGAAAAACAGGCCATTGTTTTCAGTGGTTGTTTCCTTTGGCTGATGAAAAGGATATGTAGGGGTTGTCTTTGTGATGACTGGTTATTTCCTGGTTATTTATGACTGTTTCCTGGGCTCTACCATCTCACAGGACCTGAAGTGGGAGACCCACATTGACTCCATTGTGAAAAAAGCCCAGCAGAGGTTGTACTTCCTTTGCCAGTTGAGGAAGTTCAACCTGCCACAGCGCTGTTGACACAGTTCTACTCCACAGTCATTGAGTCAGAAGACTACAAAGGACAATTCAGATTTCTGAGTGGATTAATGGTTGAACCCTGACCTCCCTTCAAGAACTGTACACTTGCAGAGTGAGGAAAAGGGCTGCTCTGGACCCCTCTCACACAGCGCATTACTTTTTTGAACAGTTGCCTTCTGGCAGGCACTACTGAGCGCCAGAACCGTCAGGCACAAGAACTTTTTTTTTCTTCCCTCAGGCTATCCATCTCATTAACGGTTAAAACTGCCCCATTAAGCAATAATTATGTGCAATACACAGCTTAGTGTATTTATATTTATCTAACATAATCCTACCTCTTCTGCCATTACATTGCCTTTCACCATCTGTATAAAACAGATTTGTATTTGTACATGCGAGTGTGTGTGTGTGTGTGTGTGTGTGTGTGTGTGTATATATATATATATATATATATATATATATATATATATATAAGTCTTGTGTATTTCTATAGATTTTTCTATTCGCTTATTATTTTTATTACATTTTTTTGTATTATTATTTCTGTCTTGTTGTATTGTTTGTGCACTGGAAGCTTCTGTCACCAAGACAATGTGTAAGCATACTTGGCAATAAAGCTCATTATGATTCTGATTTTCATTAAGTGCCCTTTGAGGATTTCTCTGAAAATGGACAAGAGAACCTGAAGACACTGAGGAATGTATTTCAACCCCAACATTTGGTCACACTTTATATAATTAATCATTTTTATTGGCTGTTTTTTTTTTTTGTTCTGTCTTACATAAAGCGTAACCTTAATAAAATATTGCCTGAGCCTGATATCCATCTTATTACACTACCACATTAGATTGATTTTTCATAACTGATTTGGTTTTAGGTTGAGTTTATGACCAGTTAGTTTTGCATTGTTTTACTAAAACATTTGATGGGTTTCGTATATCTGCAGAAAGAACATTTTTAATTGCTAGGTTTCTTGGTGGCGCAATGAAAACGGATTCATCTAGGCTATCTATGATGTTGGCCATCCGCATGCAAAGTTGTACATTCAGATGTTGGCTGAATGTAGGCCTAAACAAGCTAAATGATTAAATATTATAAACATAGGTATATTTTCCAAAAATAAGACAGAGATGTTTTGAATCTGTCAATTTAACATTATTTTTATGCTTTTTGTGCAGAGGTGGTACTAAAGGTTCACCTGAGTGACGCTAGCACCCATCAGCCTCTCTCTGGTGTCACCGTGGAGATCTTCAATAACCACACCCCTGTTGCATCCGATACCTCTGGTGCTGATGGCAACGCTTTTATCAGGTCCCCCTATCGCCTTGGTGACCTTCTTGTAGTCACAGCAACCAAACGTGGCTACGTACCCAACTCCATCCCATGGAGACCAAGCAGGCTACCTGGTAATGACTTGGAAGGACTTCATACACTATCCAAATCATTAGCTTCAGATATTAGTTTCTTTCTTTCTTTGAATATTTTGATTGTTGGGTTAATTGTTCAGAATTTGAAAGGAATGAATAGGAGCAATCACAGTGGTGGTGACTGTAGGAAAATAAGTCCTGCCTTTCAATGAAAAGAGTTAATCTAAATCTGAGCTTGGAAGCCTTGTTGTGATGTTGAATATCAATCTTTGCTCTTGTGTGTCTGTTTTCAAGTGTTCTCGTCTCTCAGTCTGGATCTGCTTCCTGAGAGGGCTGCTACTCTGATGGTGTATGATGACGTGGTGCAGATTGTCTCTGGATATCGAGGTAACGGTCACTGTCAACCCTCTAATCTGATTGGAAAAGTGGTGTTCAAAGAATTCGGCTGTTTTCAAGTTATCTAGGGGGAGGCTCACATTCGCCCAATTACAAAAGCCCTGTTTTAAAGGGTTAGGGTTAAAACTGTAACACTTTACAATTTATTTGTTAACATGTCATGAACTAGCCATAAACAATACTTTTTCAGCACTTTATAATATTGGTTAATGCATTATGAACAACTAACAATTGAGTCTTTAATAAAGAACATCAACCAACATTAATGAATGCTGTAAAAAATATATTGTTCATTGTTAGTTCATACCTAATGCATTTAGTCATTTTAACAAACAGAACCTTTTTGTAAACCGTTACCGTTAAAACTATAGAAGTCTATGATATGTCCCCAAATAGGTCATCTTTATGTACATGTGTGTCAGTGTGTTTATGTATATTGTTTTCTAAAGACTATGTGTTGTGTTAACTCAGTAGTTGTATCATGTGGCGAGTGTAATGACAATCTTTCTTTACTGTTGTCCACATGGCTCTTGAGATGTTATGCTAATTAAAGGTTTCTGGGTGAACTATGGCACCACATTGAAATGAGAGGCTACACACACTAAAGCAAGGATGAGAGGAATGCACTTTTAACTAATGTTGTTAACTAATGTTAACAAATGGAACCCTATTGTAAAGTGTTAACCCATTATTTGAACAAAGAAAATTGTCTGTTATACCCAGTTATTTCAGAGATGTGTTACATCAAACATAAAAAGTGTGTATTCAGTGTATTTTCATGTAAAAAAATGTAAGGGGGTTAATGGGAAAAGGAGGAGGGGAGAATCGGCTTGACAATATAAATAATAGTTTAATGTAGAAAAACGTGTTTTTGCATTTAAACTCGATGGAGGGCAGTTCCGAATGCAGGGATCTCAAGACGTGTTTCAAACTATGTTAAACTTGACACAGCGACCTAAAAACTGTATGTTTATGACGCGACACAACAGAGACACTCCAAAAGCGTCTGTCTGATGCAGGTGTACACTGATGCGTCCCGAGACAAGCCCTTATAATAAACAGTGTTGGGGACTAGCTAACTACATGTAGTGACAATACTAACTTAACTACATTTTACAGTAGCTCAGCTGCAAGTAGCGGTGTAGCGTGACCAAAAGTTACATCATGTTGGTCAGATTATAACTAATAGCCTTTCTTATTGCTTAAAAACCAAACTTTTACTGGCAAAACGTCCGACGATCTGGCAGCATATTTCTGTCTGCTGATCAGAATCCGGCAGCGTCGTCGTCGTCTTTTGTAATGGCAGGTCACAAATGAAAATAGTGTATAAGAGATTGACTGATGGTTATGTAAAGCGAGCAACCACAATTTGTTTACAAGACGTATAGGGGCAGGTAAATCTGAAAATTATAAAAGAACACCATTGTATTCTTCTATGTAACAAAGAATGTTTAAGACTCTTTGTTCTTAATAGATCACACAACAGCATATTTACCTTTACGATTTTAAATAAAATTATTCAAAAAGTTATTATTGCCTTTTTGAGGGATTTTATTTCTGTTCTAAATATGTTTATTTCACTTCTCATCATCTGTGCGTTACTGGGAGCAGCAAGTGAATTATTATTATTATTATTATTATTATTATTATTATATTTATAAATGTAGTGTGTGTGTGTGTGTGTGTGTGTGTGTGTGTATGTATGTATGTATGTATGTGTATATATATATATATATATATATATATATATATATATATATATATATATATATATATATATATATATATGGTAATACAGTTAATGCTGCCTAAATAAAATAGAACTCAATTTTAGGTTCAAGGTGAACTTGTCTTGCATTACTTTATGATTTAATCACTTTCCTCTTTATTTCTTTAATACAAAGATACCTGTATACATTACTGAACCTGCAGAGTCACATTCACAATGTGTAAGAGCGAACTGCATCGTGGAAATAAGGCAAAACTCATGAAATGATCGGAGATTATGTGAATCATTCTCATAGATTACATTATTCTTCCAAACAGTTTTCCTGTTGAATGAAATGGATACAAATTTGTAATAACTCTTTACATGTGCTTGCTCCACGAGACAGGGTCCTGTTGCATGCCAAACAGCGAATCAGACACGAGCACTGACCGCTTTTCTTTTGTCTGTTCTTAAAAATATAATAAAGTGTGTTTCTTCAAGCGCATCTTTTTGACTAACAGCATTTCTTGTCATGTCACTCCGAGACGTCTTACAGGTCACCCACCTATTGGTAGTTTAAATTACTTGCGCATGAAATACATTTGGACGAGGAGCTCTCAAACTGGATTGAGCCTTGTCGCATTTTGTGGGTGGCGGATGATAGTTTCACACCCTGGGAAATTAAATCAAAAACGTATCATTGATTTCAAGCTTTGCAGTCGCACCCACACTTCCTGCAGGAAAATTATCTCTAGAAAGTTTTAAACAATCATGTGTTGGTGAATGGTGAGACACCCGGCGAGCCACTAGATTTTTAACAAAGAGCCACTTGTGGCTCGCTACCCATAGGATCCCAAACCCTGATATAGGGTGACCGACCATCCACTTTTTTTGGACCTGAACAAAGTGGACAAATATTTGCATAACCTCCGTATGTGACCTGTAAAGGTTGGTTGGTTAACTTTAAATTAAAATTGTCTCTGGCTTCACCATACAATACATCACAAACAATATATAAATAAACATTAAAAAGGCATGCAAGACAAGAGAGAAGTCTCCAATTCCTTGTATTTAAAATTTTAACAGCATTGGGCACAAAAGATAACTGATAAACGTTCTTCATTGCACTTGGTTGCCTATAACGTCTCCCTGATGGCAACAGGTGAAACTCACCATGAAGAGGGTGAGACACATCCCCTACTATCACTAAAGCCTTTTGCTTGACTTTACATGTTTATGGATCATTCAAATGTCTCTGTGTCTTGCCGATTATCTTACTGGCTTCATTTACAATCTTGGTCATCTTGACCCTGTTTTTAACATTCAAATTACCATACCACAAGGTCATGTTAAAAGTTAAAATATTTTCAACTAAATTCTTCTAGACCATTTCAATTATTTTCTTACTCACACCAAAGTGATTTATCCTCCTGATCAAATACAACCTTTGTTGAGCTTTCTTACAAATGCTGTCAGTATTCTCTATAAAACTAAGTTGAGCATCTGTGTGTGTCCCCAAATACTTTAAATTACAAACAATTTCAGTTGGATTCCCATGAAGTATTACAGGTTCCAACTTCAAAATATTCTGCTTATCTCCAGTAATTACCAATTCTTTTGTTTTATCCACATTTATCTCAAAGCTGGCACTTGCATATCCACACAGGTGAGGGTAGCAACAAGCCCTGAGTCTTTATACTTCACATATTATCCACATTAAATATTATGAGACAAGAACAAAAAATGCTAGCCCAAGGAGAGTTTCTCGTAAAAATTGAGTCTATAGGGAAGTAGGCTACACCTGGGCACAGCAGGACTGAAAAGTATACAGGTGCTGGTCATATAATTAGAATATCATCAAAAACTTGATTTATTTCAGTAATTCCATTCAAAAAGTGAAACTTGTATAATGTATACATTCATTACACACAGACTGATATATTTCAAATGTTTATTTAATTTAATTGTGATGATTAAAACTGACAACTAATGAAAACCCCAAATTCAGTATCTCAGAAAATTAGAATATTACTTAAGACCAATACAAAAAAAGGATTTTTAGAAATGTTGGCCAACTGAAAAGTATGAACATGAAAAGTATGAGCATGTACAGCACTCAACTTAGTTGGGGCTCCTTTTTCCTGAATTACTGCAGTAATGTGGCGTGGCATGGAGTCGATCAGTCTATGGCACTGCTCAGGTGTTATGAGAGCCCAGGTTGCTCTGATAGTGGCCTTCAGCTCTTCTGCATTGTTGGGTCTGGCGTATCGCATCTTCCTCTTCACAATACCCCATAGATTTTCTATAGGGTTAAGGTCAGGCGAGTTTGCTGGCCAATTAAGAACAGGGATACCATGGTCCTTAAACCAGATACTGGTAGCTTTGGCACTGTGTACAGGTGCCAAGTCCTGTTGGAATATGAAATCTGCATCTCCATAAAATTGGTCAGCAGCAGGAAGCATGAAGTGCTCTAAAACTTCCTGGTAGATGGCTGCATTGACCTTGGACCTCAGAAAACACAGTGGACCAACACCAGCAGATGACATGGCACCCCGAACCATCACTGACTGTGGAAACTTTACACTGGACTTCAAGCAACGTGGATTCTGTGCCT
Source organism: Moxostoma hubbsi (assembly GCA_032164185.1). NCBI lineage: Eukaryota > Metazoa > Chordata > Actinopteri > Cypriniformes > Catostomidae > Moxostoma > Moxostoma hubbsi. Next base: position 19,572,052 of record JAVLUX010000014.1, on the reverse strand, counting down.
CTCCTCTCTTACTCCAGACTCTGGGACCTTGATTTCCAAAGGAAATGCAAAATTTACTTTCATCAGAGAACATAACTTTGGACCACTCAGCAGCAGTCCAGTCCTTTTTGTCTTTAGCCCAGGTGAGATGCTTCTGACGCTGTGTCTTGTTCAAGAGTGGCTTGATAACCATGTCTTGCATATGTCTGTGCGTGGTGGTTCTTGAAGCACTGACTCCAGCTGCAGTCCACTCTTTGTGAATCTCCCCCACATTTTTGAATGGGTTTTGTTTAACAATCCTCTCCAGGGTGCGGTTATCCCTATTGCTTGTACACTTTTTTTCTACCACATCTTTTTCTTCCCTTCGCCTCTCTATTAATGTGCTTGGACACAGAGCTCTGTGAACAGCCAGCCTCTTTAGCAATGACCTTTTGTGTCTTGCCCTTCTTGTGCAAGATGTCAATGGTCGTCTTTTGGACAGCTGTCAAGTCAGCAGTCTTCCCCATGATTGTGTAGCCTACAGAAATAGACTGAGAGACCATTTAAAGGCCTTTGCAGGTGTTTTGAGTTAATTAGCTGATTAGAGTGTGGCAACAGGTGTCTTCAATATTGAAACTTTTCACAATATTCTAATTTTCTGAGATACTGATTTTGGGGTTTTCATTAGTTGTCAGTTATAATCATCAAAATTAAAAGGAATGAACACTTGAAATATATCAGTCTGTGTGGAATGAATGTATACATTATACAAGTTTCACTTTTTGAATGGAATTACTGAAATAAATCAACTTTTTGATGATATTCTAATTATATGACCAGCACCTGTAGTATAAAAAATATGTTTTTAATGGCATCTGATTTTTTATTTTAATTTTTATTTTATACTGTTGTATTTTATTTTATGACCATTATTAACTGTATTTGTTACTATTCATTAAATGTATTAAATACATTTTATATATTTAAACACATTAAATGTATTTAATTAATACATTAATAAATGTAATTATTGTAAATTTTGTTATTAATATTATTGGTTTGACAGTAACATAAAACAAATATTGCCTCATTAAGTAGCTTCAATGTTGCCTGCTACTTCTTGATAGTAACTTGTAGTGTAGCTAACTACTTTTTCAAAAGAGTAGCTTGACTGTAGCTTAACTACTTAAAATTATGAGTAGCTTGTCAAACTAGTTTCAAAGTAGATTTCCCAACACTGACAATAAATCTATTTTTCACAGATTGATAAATTCATTGGCAAAATGGATTGCTGTGAACTGTAGGCCAAAAATTGGATTTTGCTAAATAGTATGGAAATAAACAATATTTTGGATTTGAAAGCCACTTTTTGTATTGACTTTTTGGTAACACTTTACAATAAGACTTGGTTAACATTAGTTAATGCATTAGGTGTCATGAATAAACAATTAATTAACAATATATGTTTATAGCATTTATAGCAAATCTTTGTTAATGTTAATCAAAAAAAACAATTGTTCATTTTTAAAGTTAGTTTATTGCATTAATGTTAACAAATGTTAAAAATTTTAAAAATGTTATTAGTATATGTTAAAATTGACTAAGTTAAATAAATGATGTAAAAGTATTGCTCATTGGTAGTTCATGTTAACTAATGGAACCTTTATTGTGAAGTGTTACCATCTTTTTAAACACTACTTGTGTGCCACAATAATGCAATGCATTTTAATTGTCTCTAGTATTGTTTTTTTGTAATATACTATATATTTTGTTTATAATGAAATAAATAGAACTATTTATAATTATTTATTCATATATTAAATTATTGCTATTTCTGGGGCTTTCCCAGCAAATATTTATATATGTGATTAATTTGATTAATGACAATAACCAAATCATACTGCCCTGGGATTTGAACTCGCAAACTCCAGGGGTGGTACATATCTAGGGTCTTTAATTATCATATACCCTTTGGTAATTAAGCTGTTATAAAATATATATATATATTTTTTTTTCGATACACTATTCAGACGAAGAATGGTTGGGAATACTAAAGAGTTGTGGGTATACCTCCAAAAAATGTATGAGGTACAGGGGGTGGAATGAGGTCCAGGGTCATTAAAGACCCAAGGTATGCATTTAAAGGGTTAAAAAAAATCTCTTTCCTTCTCTCTCTCTCTCTCTCTCTCTCTCTCTCTCTCTCTCTCTCTCTCGTGCTCTTCCTCCTGTCTCTCGCTATTTTGCTTTGCTCTTCCTGCTAGCAACATCTCTCATTTGGTAACCTATCCCTCTGTGTGTTTGATGTCTGGAGACAGACATTTTATGGGTCTCAGGGGAGCACTGCTGCACTCTCGTTCAGAGCGTTCCCCCAATCCTGTCCCCTGAAAACATTCAATCATCCTGCACTCAGAACAAAACCGCTTACATTTACAGACACCGACTTCACCAAAACAAAAGTTTTTCTTTCACACAGTCGTTCCGCGGGGTAAAATTTCAGAACTGCTATTGTAATCCTCCACTTATCACACGCTTTCACCTGTCACTAAGAGGCTGCTGTGCCATTTTGATACAACACAGGACCACTCTCACATACTGGTATGCAATTAACTTTTTCTGAAGAGTAGAGGAGGGTGTACTGAAAGATAATGAATAGGTTAAGTGATGAACTCCATAAACATAATACTCAGTACCTCACGACACCGACACAACCCACCTAAATCCACAAACACAACCCCTTATTACCTCATCCCACCTACAGTGACCTGGTTTTATCAGTATTATTTTAATTTGGTCCACACAGCCAACACAATATTAGACATTTTGGAGACAACTCTTATGTTTTATTCCTTTGCCCCATCATCCTTGGTCCTTGTATTCCATATTAGTTTTAGTGTTAGTAACTTGGGAGTAGTTAAATAAAAGTAGAGACGACTACTAAACTACTGATACATCTGAAAAGACTGGTGTATAAAAGAGTGTTAATGGGGAAAAAAGAGAAAAAAGAGAGGAGCATACCTTACAAATGGGCAGATGTGTGAATGTCTTTCACAGCAGAAGGCACATGAGTGAATCAGCTTATAAACCAAAAGCGTAAATGGGCACTTTGGGCAGATTTTATTTCTTTTTGTAGACTAATTACATTAAATAAATAATATATGACATGTTCTTGGAAAGTCTCAATGGAACGATCATACAGATCAATTTGCTTGCTAATATCTGCTGTGGTGTGTTCATGTTGAGTGATCTTGACTGACTGAGCAACATAAACAGAATTGGCTGCTGGCCTCAAAGTAGATGGAGCTCCGGGTCACACATACCGATGATGTGGACCAATGGCAGTTGGTGTTTAGCAGTGGGTAGAAAGTTGCTAAATGTTCACCCTGGCGAGCTGTTACAGACCACCGAAACTAACTCAAAAACACCTTTATTTTTTGGCCAGATCTCACACCTGTTCTTTTTCAGATTTTGTATGAAGTATATCGGGGCCTAAGGGTTGCGTTTGTGGATTTATGTTGGTTGTGTCGGTGCATTGCGACACTAAGGGTTGTGTTATATTGGTGTAATGAGGTATTAAGGTTGTGTTTGTAGTGTTATGGGGTTGTTTTGGTGCGCTGGGTAACCAAGGGTTGCATTTGTGCTGGTATGAGGGTTATGTCGGTGTAGTGGGGTATGGAGGATTGCGTTTGTGGAGTTATTGGGTTGTTTTGGTGTAGTGGGTTACTGCAGACTTTTTGGGTGATTGCCTAGTGTCATGTCTATGGTATGTTAGATTCGCCACAATGGAAAGATAAATTACATCACTACTCAAGAGACCCTTACTGCACCTAGACTGATCCACTCTATTGAGAGAGATGGAAGAGAGAGAGATGTGTTATGTCTGTGATTTAAAGCATGTCAGTCATGGATGTAGGATCACAGACCTAATATGTGTATGTGTTTGCGCTTGGATCTTTAGGTTCAAAACCACAGCCGTGGGTTCAGTTCCAGAGAAGAGCATTAAGTCTTCCTTCTAATGCAACATACACCAACCTAACTGCCTTCCTCACAGTGAGCAGTTCAACCCAAGACACACAGTACTTCCCTTACCTGCAGGGCCTTCACTCCAACTACACAGGTAACACATGAAAAATAGTTGAGATCTAAGGGCTATTGAAAACTATGTGCGCATTTGGAGCCTGTTTGTTCATGAAGTGATAGGGACAATATTTAATTCCATTATGAAGTGTTTAATTGGATAAAGAAGTGTAGATGGCAAGATAATACATTTTGTTTGTTTTTTGTAAATGTACCTTAGACAAGTTATTTTCACACCGAATGATTCATATGTGGTTTCAGAATAACTGCTTTTTAATAGAAAGTATTCCAGCACTGAATAATTAATTATGTTGAACCATTACAGAAGTGATATCTTTAATGATGATATGTGCTGCAAAGATTAATGAAGCATTTTCTGGTATGGTTTTAATAATTGATGACTTTTGTCTTTCTGATCCTATTTTGGATGACTCATTATCAATATATAATATACTGTAGGTTTATAATAAAAAATGTATGCAAGTGCTTTGAACCAAAACGTTTTTTTTTTAAAATTTTTTCTTTCTTTCCTCCTCTGCCCCTTTTATCCATCCTTTCTGTTCTACCTCTCTCTCTCTCTCTCTCTCTGGTAGGTAGTGAACAAAAGTTCGAGTTGACTCCTGTGGCTGCCATTAGTGTCCATCTTTTGGGCAGTGATGGGGCAGAGATTCACGTCAGTGAGCCAATCAGTGTTAGTGTGCCTCTTCCTGAGAATAGTGGCTTAAAAGAGAATGATCACATCCCTGCCTGGCGGTTTGATCCGAAACTAGGTGAGTTTATAATATGCACACACATTTATCTTAGACTATACTAGAAGTTATACAGGCTAAATGTATAGGTCCATGAGTATAAATCATATTAGGTGATACTAACGTATCATATATAAAGCCCTGAATTGTTAAGCCCAGGAAAGGTTTTTCTTGTTTGAGATAGGTTTTAATTTGTGTTTGTGTGTGTGAGCATAGATTACTTCAAAGCTCTCCAGATTTCCTGTCTTCCTGATCTGTTAGGAGGATAAGCCACAGGAAAAAGTTCAAACCTGAGCTGGGTGGGAATGGAGCTGGAATGCTTTTGATTCTTTAACTAAAACCTAAAAGAATGTTGAGGGTTGCTAAGGTCAAGGTTGGCATCAGGGCAAGTGGAGTTTGAACACATTTCTTCACACATACACCCAAACACATGAACATCTTATTCTTTTATTGCCAGCTTCATGTAAGTAACAAAGGGGGTCATGACATGACCCCATCACATCACATTTTCCTTGATATTTTAACATATTAGAGGTCATTGTACTACAAAATCATACCGTAAGTTTCAGAACTCAAAGCTTTCTCCTCACTGCAAAAGAGAATTTTGTTGAAACCAAGCTGCCAAAAAACAGCTACCAAAACTTCACACTGTGGTAGACATTTGCATCTGACTGCCTCCACAACAACACATCAGCACTTACTTTACCTTTTCACTTCTGCTGCATGGCCAGTAGCGGTGAGCAGTGAGATGGCAAGTAAAGAGAGCAGGTCAAGTCAAGGGCAAAGAGCCAATCAGAACAGTGGTCGTTTACCAACAAGTCTTAAAGGAGAAACAGCACCAAAACTGAGTGTTTCTGTCAGAGGGTAAGAATTAGGGTGGAAAAAGATCCTGTTTTAAAATAATAAAAAAGGCATGTCATGACCCCTTTAAAGGTGCAGTATGTAAAATGCTTAATGTAATATTCACCTTTTTTTTTTTTTTGCCAATGTGTGAACAGCTTGTAATGCAACTAAGAATTAGCCCTTCCCTGACAGCCTAGGTTGCCTAGAAAAGCCTGTAGACTGATTTTCACGCGAAGGGAGCGTGTCACTTTTGCCAGAAAAATCCAAAGGATGTGACGTTTATGTGCGCTCCTGAGAGCCTTGCCTCAGACAGTAATAGCTTTTCCGCTATTCAACAGCATCAACAGATAGTCTGAAACACTAAGTAATGTTATCTTTGAGATGGAATCCAGCAAATATCCGGCTCCCAGCACAACACCGACTCCTACACAAAATCAGAGTAAGCCAAAAAAAAAAAAAAACATTATAAACTGAATCCCATCTGGCTAAGTGGAAACGTGATCATGGTCGAGCAAAAACTAGAGTGAACATCGGCAGGGTATTTGATTCCTGGAGGGACCTTCGTTTGGTTTTGGGGATCAAAACAGACCCTGAATTGCCGTTGTTCTTATTGGACAGGTGAGAGAACAAGTGAGATAACAGGACAGACTGACAAATAACTGAAATATCACTAAATCATTTCTTTACATTTTGGTTAGCCAAGAAATTACATAGCTAAGCAAAAGAAATCTTAAAGGGATAGTTCACCTAAAAATTATTTTACTCACCCTAATGTTATTCCAAAACCATTTTACTTTTCTTCTATGGAACACAAAAGATGTTGTTAGGCAGAATGTAGACTGCCTCAGTCACCATTCACTTTCATTGTTTGGAAAAAAGTGCTGACTGAGGCAGTCTACATTCTGCCTAACATCACCTTTTGTGTTCCTTGGAAGTCATATGCGTTTGTAGTAAATGATGAAATAATTTTCATTTTTATGTGAACTACCCCTTTAATCAAAGCTCTCTTTGCTGGGACTTTTTGAGATTACGTGGATTTCTACCGTGAGTGGTATGAAAAGGGAAATTGTTCCGAAGTTAAATACTTCTAATCAAATAGTACACAGACAGAATAATACTGTTCCCAATCAAATCCAAATCACAAGGGTGCTTTCACCCGGTGACATTACTTTCTAATCCAAGGCGGAGGTGTAATTTCCAGCATCCAACTTTGTGCCAATGTGATTATAGTTTACAAATGTTCGTCATTACATTGTAGCAGGTCTTGTTCAGTGGCATATGTACATGTTTTTCTTATTTATTAAAGATGTTTAGCAGTTCATCCAAATTACCTCATCTGTTGTAGAATAGGATTCCCCAGCATTTAACTTCATAAAATGGCCAAACTGCTTTCAATTAGCAGTTGGGGTGGTGACTGACAAGCAGTGTCACAGGCCCCAAACCAGTTTATAGTACATGTCTAAGCGACTAACAACTGCTGCTTGTACAGACAAAGGTTTTACATCATAAATCTGAACTCTAAATATCATACAATTACACTGTGCCAGGAAATTTGGCAGGATTATCATTGCTTTAATCATAGCCTAAAGCCAGTCTTACTACACATCTTTTGTTTAACCATCTCTGTCGCTTCCCTTCCTCTTAAACATCATCCACCCAGCATCCACACTGGAGAGAATGTGAAAATTGTCTAATTATGGTAATTGAAAGTGTGCACTTTTTTTCTGCCTTGGCAGTGAGCGTTTAAGTCAGAGCTCACATAAGGAACTCTTTTGTAGTATTAGTCTGTTGGGACACATCATTCCTACTTGTACTGATTCTTTCTTCCCATCATATATAAATATGGTATACATACAGTCATGCTTTAGGAGCTATCATGTTTTGTTTTATCTGTATAGCTTTGCAGATGCTCCCCAAAAAATGCACTATAGCCGGCAATTTTATTATTATGTTTATTGGTAAAATAACTGTCAAATTAATTGCATAATCAAATGAAGTATGTGGGTAGATGTTTGCACTTGTATTGGAAGAATTTCGCTCAGATGACATGTGATGTTGTTAGCATTTAAACTGTAAGAGTCACATTCATTTGAAAATAAACACACACGTCTGTGGCTTTACAGCTAAAGTTTAAAATCACATTTGGAATCCTCTGGCAGGTAATGCTGGCTGTTTGACTGCTGGTCTAATTTATGATGCGTGTAACAAATCTTCAGGCTTTGCTGCAGAGTTTAGCTCACTCAAAGTCCTGCAGCAGGATGAAAAAAAATCAGCTTTAGGTGGGGGAGGCAGACAGACGGACATCTACAAATATCAGAATATGTATACACCGGATCTTCAGTGACTTTTCTGTAAGCTCTGACTTTTGATATCTTGTGTTTTTGATGACCCAGCTGGCATAAACAGATGTTATTCAGCCAGACATACATCCAGAAATAAAAGCAGGTGTGTTGTGGTATGGCGATAGAAGCTATATTACAGGAAGCATCTGATAGATGCAGCGTAAGAAAATAAGAGTAGACGTGTGTCTGCTAGTAACCACGCTTTACATGCACTCGCAATCATTCAAATGCAGGTTTCACACACTGAAGAGGTTTGCTGGAGTATGTTTATACTAAAGACTGAATTAGAGACATAGTGAACTCGGCATGCTTTTAACGCATCTGTGTGAGGGAATATAGTACAGTGGGTTTCAAAGAGTCTACATTGAAAATATTTGATTTTAAATTATATTTAAACCAGGAAATAAAATTTTAGCTCTTTGGAACAATGTGAAATCATGTTGTCATGAAGTCGCGATCATCAAGTCGTAAAATGGGGATATAACAAAAACTAAGAAATTCGTCTTAATTTTTCAGTTCAACTTTTCACTCCAACGGGTATGCTGATAGAACTTTCAATCTCCAAAAAGCACATAAGTCAACATATAATAATAATCCATAAGACTCCAGTGGTTAAATCTATATCTTCAGAAGCTAAATGATCGGTGAGGGTGAGAAACAGATCAATATCCAAGTCCTTTTTTTTTTATTATTATTTACAGTAAATTTGCATTCTTCGTGCATTTTGCCACCTACTGGTCAAAGGTGGAGATTTGTAGAAAAAATTACTTTGGTATGTGAAAGAAACGGAGAAATATTTTAAGTAATTTTTTTTCTACAAATCTCCACCTTTGACCAGCCCTGACCAGTAGGTGGTGAAATGCACGAAGAATGTGAATTGCCAATAAACAAAAGAAGAATGTCAAAGTGAAACTGGATATTTACTATAAAAAAAGGACTTGGATATTGATCTGTTTCTTATCCACACCTATCATTTAGCTTCTGAAGATATAGATTTAACCACTGGAGTCTGATGGATTACTTTGATTCTGCCTTTATGTGATTTTTGAAGCTTCAAAGTTCTGGCCACCATTCACTTGCTTTGTATGGACCTACAAAGCAGACAAATCTTAATTTGTGTTCTGCAGAAGAAATTAGTGTAAGTAAATGATGAGAGAATTTTCATTTCTGAGTGAACCATCCAATGCGTTTATTATTATTTGTGACTTTTGGTTATTTTATGTAATAATTAGTCATGTTACTATGGTAATTGTCACGCTTGATGTTGACATAGTCTGTAATGTAAAAAACGATATTAAATTAGAAAAATGCTAAATAGGAGCCCTGGGTAGCTCAGCGAGTATTGATGCTGACTACCACCCCTGGAGTCATGAGTTTGAATCCAGGGCGTGCTGAGTGACTAGCCAGGTCTCCTAAGCAACCAAATTGGTCCGGTTGCTAAGGAGGGTAGTCACATGGGGTAACCTCCTCTTTTTCGAGATTTAGTGGTACTCTCTCTCTCTCAATGGGGAGTGTAGTAAGTTGTGTGCGGATTGCGGAGAGCAGCATGAGCTTGAAGGGTCTTCACGGTGTCATGCACAACGAGCCATGTGATAAGATGCGTGGATCGATGGTCTCAGAAGCAGAGGCAACTGAGACTTGTCCTACGCCACCCGGATTGTGGCGAGTAACCGCGCCACCACAAGGACGTAATAAGCAGTGGGAATTGGGCATTCCAAATTGGGAGAAAAAGGATTTTAAAAAAAAAAAGAAGAAAAATGCAAAATAGATGCATTTTTCCACAAGTGGATTCGAGAGTTTTTGACCCCACTGTATGTCTTAATCACAGAATGCTGAAGAACAGGAGAGAGCGAGAATATAGCATGCTTGGGGAAATACAGGAATAAAAAGAGACTTAATGCAAGATAACTGTTTCAGAATTTCTAAATCTAGACACCATCTCTGGACTGCACTGTTATCAAGGTTGTCTCCTAGCATCCGCTTATAAACAGAACAGAGAACGATGTGGAAAACAGTGACTGGCGCTAACATGATTTCCTCTCTTAGGGTACGGAGATGTGAGCTGCTTTGTTGTCTACATTGCACGGGGACACATGGACATTAGTGAATATAGAGAGACTAGATTGAAAAGCCCCTGTCATCACACAGCATAATAATATTGCTGTTTTTTTCCAGTGTTTCCTAAGAGCACTACACTGAAATCTTGTTATGCTGTGTAGCATAGTAAACAAAGTCATGTGGTTTTATATGTGTGTATGTTGTCAAGTATTGGCTTATTTTTTACGCTCCCTAAGTGACATAGTTATATAACAGTAGCCTACTACAGTAGTCTTGCTGCTAAATGGCAATTTGGATAACTTTACAGTCCAAATAAAACACATTTTTACAGAAGAATTCATATAAATGCTTAAAAATATGAGCTCCTCATTTCTGCTTTTAAACCCTTCGGAATGCCTAACCCTATAGACCTCCATTTTAACCCGCATTACTATACAAACAATTTTTGTGCGACGAGTCCAAAGTTGTCTCTGGTGATCGACATCATGTCACAGATGTTGTCAACAGAGCTAAACTTGTTTTGAACCCGAGACATTCTTTCACAAGGCCTTGTGTTATATCCTTTGCACAGGTGGGTAGTGATCCATCATCATTAATGCTATGACATGTACAATATTCCTGAATTATCTTCTACTCTGGGCTGGATGTGTTTTGTGGTTAACTCAATGCCATGGAACTTGGATTAAAGCCCTTCATTTGGTAGAGCCTTGAGTAAATATATTGTCAAATGTCAACTTACAAAGATACATTACGTAATGCAGAGCACAAAGCATCTGAACAAAGCTTTCCCAGGCTAACAGATTGATATATGGTAGAGTTCTGCGTGTGACTTTATTGTGAGAGCGTGGGAAAACGTCTTGTGTCAGGCAGTGTGCACAAACAGCCACATGTGAATGAAAGTAGTTGATCATGTGTAAGCAAAGCTGAATCATGTTCTTGCCACTTTCCTCTGTATATGCACGTCAACATTTTGCTCAGCACACAATTTGTGACCTGTAAAGTCACCAATGCAGTGTGTGTTTGTTTGTGTGTGTGTGTGTTTGTGTGTGTCTGTGTGTTATTGCGATCCTGATTGCCGAAATCAGTTAATAAAAGCACTGGTGCTCATTAAGAGAGAGACAAATAAAGATGAACAAACCCAAATTTTTATTTTTTTCTTTGTCTAGTATGATTTTCTGTGCCAAGAAAATGTTGGTTTTCCCTACTTAAATGTAATGATCCAAAAATGAAAGTTCTTATAATTTACTCACCTTTATGTAATCCCAGAATTGTACTTTCTTTCTTCTGCTGAACACAAGGACATTTTGAAGAATATTTAATCTCTGTAGATCCATACAATGCAAGTGAATAGTGACCGGAATTTTGAAGCTCCAAAAAAACACAAAGGCAGCATAAAATGTAATCCATATGACTCTGTGGTTAAATCCATATCTTCAGAAGCGATATGATAGGTGTGGGTAAAAAACAGGTCAATATTTAAGTCCTTTTTTGCTCTGAATTCTCCTCCCTTACCAGTAGGTGGCAATATGCACAAAGAATGTAAATCACCAAAAGAAGTAGTTAAAGTGTAGATTGATAGTACAAAAGGACTTAAATATTGATCTGTTTCTCAACCACCTTTATCATATCTCTTCTGAAGGTATGGAATTAACCAATGGGGTCTTATGGATGACTTTTGTGCTGCCTTTATGTGCTTTAGGAGCTTAACATTTTTGGTACCATTCACTTGCGTTGTGAGGACCAACAGAGCTGATATATTCTTTAAAAAATCTTTGTTTGAGTTCAGCAGAAGAAATAAAGTCATATCTGGGATGGAATGAGGGAGAGTAAATTATGAGAGAATTTTTATTTTTGGGTGAACTATCCCTTTAAATACTCTGTCATCCTTTTTTCTCTTACAGTGCCACCAAGTGGCCATTGAATACAACAACCCAACCTTAGATTTACATCAAGCTAGTGAAGTCAATGTATAAGTTAATTTCAAATTAAGTTGAAAATGTAGTACTATGGTTGGAATTACATTTTAACTGTTCACCTGAATAGAGAGTGCATGACAAGCCAGATTCAGATCCTGATTGTTGCACTTCCTGTAGCTGTTTTGTGCCCTTGGACAGGCTTTAATCCCTGTCTGACCCAGCAAACAAATTGGCAAAGCATCAAGACAGGATAATGCAGTTGAAAGTATAATGAGTGCATTGTATATAATCAATAGAGAAACTTGATAGGTTGAAAATACAGGAGATGGAGTGTTTTGACTGTATTGGCTACACTGCCTGCTCACAGCTCATCTCAAATCACCTTCTGACCAAAGAGGGTCTCAGGGTGGGAGTTAGTGTTGGCCTAGGGATGATAAACTAATAAAAAATTTAAGACCACCAATAACAATGCTTCTATTTTGCATTTTTATAATGTAATGAAAAAAATTCCATAGTTACATACAGTTACAGTTTATATTATCAGCATTGCTAATTATATATAATATATAAGAAATGTTATAATTATAATAAATTTAATTATATAAGAAATCTGGTCTTTGTGCAGAGTTAACATGGTCAGTGTCGCAAAATGTCTTAAGTAGTGAACTAGGAATAGTGCAGAATTGTACTGCTGCTTCATATTTATTCAAAATCATGTTTCACTTCATGTTAACCTTTCTTTGTTTAAAAGTCCTTTGCTTATTTCCAAGTTTCAAGGTTGGGGAAATAAAACAAAATATGCTTTGTAACTGTGTGTGTCTGTGTTTTTCTGTTCAGGGGCCTGGCTGAAGAGCAGTTTGGCTTATGTTCAGAGAGAGGGGAAGCAGTTAACTCTCACATATATTGCCTCTCAACTTGGCTATTGGGTGGCAGCCATGTCTCCCATAAACACAGGTTTATAATTTACAATTATTCTTCAATATTCCCTTTTTCGTAACATTATTCTCCAAATGCTGACTCTACTGTACATTATTTGACCTTCTTTATGTCCATTAATGCACAGAGAGGAGCCCGACAGGGTGGCTGTGCAGCAGATAGTTATTGATCTCTACATTTGTTTGCACATTCACTGTGCTATTTATATCCATCAGCTGGGAGAATAATGTTATTATGTGGGGAGAGTATTCAGATCTGTGAACTTTCAGAATGAAAACGATGTTGAAAGGAAACCTCTACTGTTAAAATTCATGATGGATACTGTAACTTCCTGAGACCCGAGCATGACTGCTGTGTGCATTTTCCATTTCCCTTTTTGATTTGTAACTAGTAGCACCTAATAAACAAGCAAAACATATTTTTTACTAGAGCAAATAGTTTTCCTTAAAAATGTATATCCACACATGTGGACAGCAGGATTAAATTGTGACATTTTTTATAATGCCAAGCAATAGAAAGTCTTTTTTTATTTTATTTTTTTATCAATTTATGATGTTTCCAGGAGTGTTGATTAAATCAATGTCATGTTGTTGTGTCATGTGACTCTGTGCGCCAAAAGTTTAACCCTTAAATAATAGTCTAGATTCTTGCGAACTGTATTCAGTTGGTTTAAATTCATATAAATTGTGCTTTGCGTATAGCCAAGCCAAAATACAACGTCCACACATGTAGATGCAGGGTTGCTCATGGTTAAAGTGGACGTCTTGAGGACACACAGGGGCAGTGAAAATGGATATTCAAAAAACTTATGAAATTTGATATTTACAAATACGATTCAACATATCTGGAAAGCATTTGGGACGCAATACATATGCAAGGGCTTAGATTTGGCTTGAACATTGGGGGGCTGCAGCGTGAAGCATTTACATGTTTCCATTGATCATGGTATAAATATTATGGGGGTTGTACTTGCTTTTTTTGATTATGGGGGGGGGTGGGGGGGGTTACCTCCCCCCTGCAATCTATGCCCCTGTACGTATGTAATGTCAAGCAACGTATACAAAATTGTCTAGAGCTGTGTCTGATTGTGATATTCATAATGTAGTGACTAGTAAGTAGCCGTTTTGGACAACGCATATGCACGAATGTGTAAAATGCATCGGCTGCTTATGACATTGAGTTCAGTACCACTGTGTGATTTCAGGGTAGACATGAGCAGAGGCAAAATTCCCTGTTTTCTGTCCTCTTTACACACAGAAAGCTAATCTCAGTTGATGTGAAAGGTGAATGAGAAATTCTCTTGACATTTTGCTTACGCTTACTTCATTACTATATCAACTTATGCAGACATACCGAATATTAACTGTGCAGTCTGAACAAACAGATCAGATCACTCGCAAAATGACAACGTGGACAGTCAGTCCTAAAGATCAAACCAAATCCGATTTGTGTACTGTGAGAACAAAGCCTAAAAATGTGTGTTCTATTGTAGGTCCTGTGGTAGCGAAGGACATCAGCACTTATCATACAGTCTTCCTGCTGGCCATACTCGGAGGCATGGCCCTGATACTGCTTTTCCTGCTCTGCCTTCTGTTCTACTATTGCAGGTGTGTGTATTTTTATTTTATTTTTTACATCAGGAGCACAAAGCCTGATATACATTATCTCGAAGCATGCTGAGTACATGTTTTGTTGACATTTGAGATGCAGTCCAAAGGTACAATTTTGCAAGCTCCCAGTAAACAAATGTATGTTCTTAAACATTTCCAAACATTGTGGTTGTCTCCTGCAATAAACATGTTTCTGTGCTTTCAGGAGGAAGTGTGCCTGCTTGCGGCCTGCCCACAGAAAGTTAAGGCTGTCCTCTGCCCTAGATGGCTCTAAACAAGACCAGGCTACTTCCATGTCCCACCTAAACCTCATTAATGAGACTCACCTGGACCACAATGGAGCAGAGCCAGACATGCACACACCTATGCTTAAACCCACACCCTACAACTCCTCCACCAATGAGCTGGCAGTGTCACAGGATAAACTCCATAGCCGAGGATCCAACCATTACAAGCATTCAGTAGAGATATTTCCACTTAAATCATCTTGTTCAAACAATCCTTCTGAAGGCTACGATTCTTCTGCCACACGTGGAGAGTACCGGCGCAGCTATACCTCAATCACGACTTCATCTGTCCATCCCCTCCACATGTCTGTCTCATCCTCGTCCCCCCATCCTTTGCATCTCACCACCTCAGCAGGACGTCTCTCTTCAGAAGATATATCTAGCCTTCATGATCCACGTCTCTCTCCTGTTATAGCCACATCGACAAGTCCTGCAGGATCCCCAGAGAGGGAACAAGGAATTGAGCGGCGACTGAACGATTACATGCTGTCTCGCTCCGTAGATCACTTAGAGCGACCTGCACCCCTTCCCCTACCTGGAGCCCTGCTCTATTGCACCTCTGAACTACAGGTCAGCCAAGGGGAAGAAACATATCGCAAAGCCCGCCCCACTCTCGTCATTCCAGCCCACTACATGCGACTCCCAGGGACACACCCCCTCTCAGGTCAGGCACTCCTCCTACAGTCAGATGAACAGAGCGAATTGGAAAGCATTCAGGCAGAGCTTAGCGCATGCCATCAGCCGCAGGGCCAAGTGCCACACCCATGGAGTAAAAGCGAGCAAGAAGAAGGGACGCAAGGAGTGGGGGAAGACCGAGGCGGAGGAGTGGATGAGTGGACGCTGCAGACGGCAGCTATTCCCGCAGATCTTTCCATCCCCAATTCCCTCAGTCAGTCGGGTCTAGACGTGGTGCAAATGAATGGAGAAGATCAGCTTCTGGCTGAAAAGACTTTGATGGAGCTCAGGGGAGGAAAGCCCCTCCCTCACCCGAGATCTTGGTTCGTGTCTTTGGACGGCTGTTCCAACGCGCACATCCGTCATTCCTACGTCGACCTGCAGAGTGCAGGATGCAACAACAGTTGTGTAGGAAGCAACGATGCTAGTCTGGACTCTGGGGTTGACATGAGTGATGTCACACCAGGACGGCGTGTTCGTAACTCTGGCAAAGTTCTTGGTCAACACAGGGTCAAACCTGAAAAGGGGGCCAAGCCTGCAGTGCCTATGGTCGGATATGCACCGTTAGTGTTTGTAGAGGATTCAAATATGACTGTAGGTGAAAACAGTAGCCCCACTCCAGTCGGCAGCCCTGAAGAAAACTCTACAGGGCCTGCACTGCAGGAAAGAGAGATGGAGGAGGAAGATAAAGAGACCCTGTCACCCCCATCGCCGCCTTTACTTCCTCCACCACCTCCTCTCCCTGAGCCTGTGGATGTGACACCAGAGGAGACAGGGACAGATAGTGATGTTTTTAGGACTGAGGATACTCAAATGCAAACAAGCAATAGCCGACCAAACAACCTGGTCGTCCCGGATGACAGCGGAGAAGAAGAGAACAAGAAGAGCCCTTGGCAGAAACGAGAGGAGCGACCACTACTGGCCTTTAACCTGAAATGACACATCCTTTAAAGGAATATTCCAGGTTCAAGACAATTTTGGACAGTCGACAAAATTTGTGGCATAACGTTACTTACCCCCAAAAAATTGTTGTCTTGTTAAATAAAAGAAAATGGCAGTAAGGCACTTGCAATGGTGTTAAAGGGATAGTTCACCCAAAAATGTAATATTAATCTGTATCTCACCCACACCTATCACATTGAAGATATAGATTTCACCACTGGAGTCTTATGGATTACTTTTATGTTGCCTTTATGTGCTTTTTTGGAGCTTCAAAATGTTGGTACCCATTCACTTGCCTTGTAAGGACCTTAAAAATTCTTCTAAAAATCTTTGTGTTCAGCAGAAGACAAAGTCATATATATCTGGGATAGCATGAAGGTTACTAAATGATGAATTTTTGGGTGAACTATCATTTTAACATGATTTTAGTGTTATATCCAAAATAACAACTTTGTTGTCATGATGGTGTTACGCCGGTAAATCCTGTAATCCCTGTAAGTGATTTTATCTCACTAAAATCACATTTACTTGTGGAATGTTTACATCTTGTCGCTGTACTTTTAAAACCGTGTATTTTTTAAGTTTATGGACTGGCCTCATTCACTTCCTTTGCTTTACAGTACCCACAATGTTTGCTTTTTCTTCTTTTTTTTTTTTTTTTTATTAACAAGTTGACTTTTTATGAAAATCTACATTATGCCACAAATGCTGTCAAGTGATCTTATCTTATTTTGAACCCGGAATATCCCTTTAAGTGCTTCCCCTGTGGACTGTTGAATAGAGTTGCCTTATGAGTGCTGATCTGTGCACGACTCTTTGCCTGTGGCAATTAAAGCCAAGCTAGCCATAGCACAAATAATAAAGGAGCAGTTCTGCCTCTCAACTGTGAGTGAGGAGGAACAAACTGAGTTCCAAAGCAAAAAAAACGCCTTTTAATACCAACACTTTGATGCACAACTGCTATGACTTTCCTATGAACACACTTAAACACACAAAAGTTCCATAAATCAGTGCAAGCCATTGTGTTGATGGTGAAATGTAATTTAAGCTTTATGAGATGCTGCTGTTTTTGAGCAATATGACATATAGTGGCAAAATGTGTACACTGCAAAATGGTCGAACTTCACCTCTAAGTGTTTCCCTGCACTTATTTGAACCTTTATGGGACAACAGGTGGAATGTCTTCCACATCTAATAGGTTATAAAATGATATAAAAACACCATAATGGGATCATTTTGCCTCACAATCTAAATCTCACCTATGTTTTCTTATTTGTGGTTCTGTTGGTAGTGGAACACATCTGAAGCTTTGGAGACCAAATAAGTTTACATAAAGGACTGTTTGTTCCTGTTAATCAGTCATTTTCGATGTGTTGAGCACAGATTTACAAATGTAGTTTTGCTCCAACCATACGATACTATTACAGTAAGACTTTGGTTACATTTATGAAGCCATCATCGCTGGTGGGGTTCAGACAAGCAGACCCGCTTTAAAAACAACTGCTATGCATTGCTTTAATCTGAAGGATCATGTAGCTTTAGGTGCCTCTGTTTTATTTTAACCACTGTATTGTAATTTCAGTTATTTTTGTGTATATTTTATTCAGGTTGTTTTGTTAATATTGTTTGGTCTTTGTGTGAGTGAGGTGGACCGCACCTTCAATTGAGAGCTGGATGCACAAATGCAAACACACCCACATGAACAGCCACTAGCTTTTCAATCCCTGTCATTTCTGTCTTAAGTGCCTTTATCCAGCATTATTTCCATTCGACTCAAATTTACCAATTTGTGTCATATAATGTGTTTTTCACAATATATTGACTCCATTGGTATTGTGCTCCCGTACTCCCACTGATCTCTCTGTATCCCAGTGAGTGTTTTTATGTTGTATCTGGGTATATGTTTTAATTTCTCTCTAATGATGTCTGGAATTTTTTTTTGTTTTTGTTTTTTTTGGAGCCATGTTGATTGTACAGTATCTCACAAAGTGAGTACACGCCTCACATTTTTGTAAATATTTGATTTTATCTTTTCATGTGACAACACTGAAGAAATGAAACTTTGCTACAATGTAAAGTAGTGAGTGTACAGCTTGTACAACAGTGTAAATTTGCTGTCCCCTCAAATTAACTCAACACACAGACATTAATGTCTAAACCGCTGGCAACAAAAGTGAGTACACCCCTAAGTGAAAATGTCCAAATTGGGCCCAATTAGCCATTTTCCCTCCCTGGTGTCATGTGACTCGTTAGTGTTACAAGGTCTCAGGTGTGAATGGGGAGCAGGTGTGTTAAATTTGGTGTCATTGAATTCATACTGGTCACTGGAAGTTCAACATGGCACCTCATGGCAAAGAACTCTCTGAGCATCTGAAAAAAATAATTGTTGCTCTACATAAAGATGGCCTAGGCTATAAGAAGATTGCCAAGACCATACAACGGTTTAACAGGACTCGCCATGGTCGACCAAAGAAGTTGAGTGCACGTGCTCAGCGTCATATACAGAGTTTGTCTTTTGGAAATAGACTTATGAGTGCTGCCAGCATTGCTGCATAGTATGAAGGGGCGGGGGGTCAGCCTGTCAGTGCTCAGACCATACGCCGCACACTGAATCAAATTGGTCTGCATGGCTGTCGTCCCAGAAGAAAGCCTCTTCTAAAGATGATGCACAAGAAAGCCTGCAAGCAGTTTGCTGAAGACAAGCAGACTAAGGACATGGATTACTGGAACCATGTCCTGTGGTCTGATGAGACCAAAATAAACTTATTTGGTTCAGATGGTGTCAAGCGTGTGTGGCATATACCAGGTGAGGAGTACAAAGACAAGTGTGTCTTGCCTACAGTCAAGCATGGTGGTGGGAGTGTCATGGTCTGGGGCTGCATGAGTTCATTGAGGGAACCATGAATGGCAACATGTAATGTGACATACTGAAGCAGAGCAAGATCCCCTCCCTTTGGAGACTGGGCCGCAGGGCAGTATTCCAGCATTATAACGACCCCAAACACACCTCCAAGATGACCACAGCCTTGCTAAAGAAGCTGAGGCTGAAGGTGATGGACTGGCCAAGCATGTCTCCAGACCTAAACCCTATTGAGCATCTGTGGGGCATCCTCAAACAGAAGGTGGAGGAGCACAAGATCTCTAACATCCACCAGCTCTGTGATGTCATCATGGAGGTGTGGAAGAGTGGCAACCTGTGAAGTTCTGGTGAACTCCATGCCCAAGAGGGTTAAAGCAGTGCTGGAAAATAATGGTGGCCACACAAAATATTGACACTGGGCCCAATTTGGACATTTTCACTTAGGGATGTACTCACTTTTGTTGCCAGTGGTTTAGACATTAATGGCTGTGTGTTGAGTTATTTTGAGGGGATAGCAAATTTACACTGTTATACAAGCTGTACACTCACTACTTTATATTGTAGCAAAGTGTCATTTCTTCAGTGTTGTCACATGAAAAGATATAATCAAATATTTACAAAAATGTGAGGGGTGTACTCACCTTTGTGAGATACTGTATGTATGTACATATTCATTCAACCAGTTGTTTATGCTTGAGTGAATCTGTGTGTCTTTTGCAGACATACTATGCAGTGTGTGTGTGTATGTACGTACGTAGGATTGAAAGCAATGTGTAATTTTGGCTTGTTGCCAGGGTAACCACTTGTTAAGAATACTTGCGTCACTCTCATCTCTTCAATTATCTACTTTGAATGTCTGGACTGGTTGCTTGTATTATAATTCAGGCATATTATACAAATAAAACCAGAACCTAATCAACACTATCTGAGCATTATTTATATATGGATGATGGAAAAGCTAAAGATCTTATCATGAAACAAGATCCATCAGGGTCACTTTATGTTGAATCAAAGTGGCTTAATAACAACTTTGACAGGTTTGGACTTACTGCACTGGATGAATGAAATGTGATGCTGCTTTAAGGTGATGAGAAGACTGAGAAGTGACTTATTGAAACTTGAGGTAAAGTGTAACCTGGAATATATATTTATTTTTATAGTATTTGGTAAAACAAGCCGTTTTATTTTGGTTTATTTTTCAGGATACCAGCATACTGGTGGTGACCTGTAATGAATAAGGGAGTGGTGGTGGCATAGTGGGCTAAAGCACATAACTGGTAATCGGAAGATCGCTGGTTCAATCCCCACAGCCACCACCATTGTGTCCTTGAGCAAGGCACTTAACTTCAGGTTGCTCCAGGGGAATTGTCCCTGTAATAAGTGTACTGTAAGTTGCTTTGGATCTGCCAAATGCATAAAATGTAAATGTAATGAGAAAAAAAGGAATGAAGACTAAATGTAATGAAAAATAGTGATTACAGAGTGATTACTTGTTTTAGTTTAGGACTTACAAATACTAATCACATATAGATTTATCTATTTGTGTGACTCAGTAATAATCTATTAATTTCCTGCAGCTTTGTGTGTGACAAAATATAGGGGATTTGCCGTGTGGCAGGTTATTATAAATCGGGCACAATTAAAGATGTTAGAAAATGGAGAAGTTTTATCACACATTTCCAAACAATGTACAGACATTGTTTATGGCACATTTTCACTCTTTGTGATGGCTGTTTCATTTAAGATGCAAACCTGTCAAAAAAAAAAAAATTACTTTGTTTTAATACGGCATGATAGAAGTTATATTTACAGATCTCTTTAGACCTCTGCATCTGTTGCTTATTTCATGGCATAAAACGAGAACTACTTTGTTTGGCATATATAACCAAATACTGTTATACTTTTCTCAAGTATTTGAAATGATGATGTTAAGTGCCATAGACTCCAAACAGGGCTGTAACTTTAATTTATTCTTAAACTTTTACACTTGGTCCTCCCATTTTTTTATATTTGGTTAAAGGTGGAATTTTTTTCACATTGAAACCCTTTTACGCCAGAAGAAATGAACTGTAATTTTGGAACACATGTATAAAATCATGACCACTCATGAGATGAAGACTCCAGTCATATCAGTAACCTTTAAAGAAAAAAAAGCTGTTTAAATCTGCATGGAGAGGGTCCCCTTATGGGGGCTGCCATATTAGGATCACATGACCAGCCGAATATTGCTTGCTTAATCTCAGTAACCACCCTGTTATTGGACACATTACCTCATGAATTAAATTAATCATAACTGAAAACTGTTGTGTTAGAATGATGTTGCATCCATGCTCCTAGGTGTCATTCACTACAAATGACTAATTACTTCTCTAAAACTGTAATCACATTACTGATTTTACTGATTGCTCCAAAGAAAAAATAACTTTCTAAAAACTTTTTCAGAGAAAATTAACTTTTCCGCAAAAAAATAAATAAAAATGTAATCGATTCACAGCCCTATTTAAATATTTCCTCCTTGTTCATTGTTGCACACTTAGTCCCACTCATTTCTCCCTTATTGTGACTCAATAGGATCACAGAAACGCAAACAGACATACACATAAAAAACCATGATGTTTTACATGTATTCTACTTAAATATGAGTAGTCATGTAAAAATTTAAAAGTAATGTTACAAAATTTTTTTGTACTAAAAGTAATTAGATTACTGTAATAAATTTGATTCTAACAGTATCTGACAACAACTAAACATTAAAATTATTGTACAGTTTCAAAGCTAAGAAAGAAGGGTTGATGAGAAGTAACTGAAGAGAGTCTCATACTCTACAGTGCAGAATGATCTAACTGGGTCCTGTTTCACTTAAGCTAAATAAAAGGGTTAGAACAGGGGCACTCAACTTTGGAAAATGGGGGGGCCGGAAAGCAGGATCACTTTAGCCTTGAAGGCCGTACTTCTTTTTTTTTTCATTATTATTAAAACATATATATATATATATATATATATATATATATAATGAGGTGAGCAGACTATGCAATATGCTATTTAATACATCATTGACACATTTAATTAACACAAGCAAAATAAAACACTATTACACTAAACACT
Source organism: Moxostoma hubbsi (assembly GCA_032164185.1). Classification (NCBI taxonomy): domain Eukaryota; kingdom Metazoa; phylum Chordata; class Actinopteri; order Cypriniformes; family Catostomidae; genus Moxostoma; species Moxostoma hubbsi. Next base: position 19,549,697 of record JAVLUX010000014.1, on the reverse strand, counting down.
ACACTATACACAAATACTACATATATACTGTTCTGCTGGCAGTTTAGAGTTCTATGAGCAATCAGTTATATATATAGATCAGTGGTTTTAGCCTATCTCCACGTCAGTGGATCTCCAACTTCCTGAATGACAGTCCATAAGCAGTAAGGTTGGGCAGACATGGACCAAAGCCAGGAAGATCATGAAAGACCTCAGCCATCCTAATAATGGACTTTTCTCTTTGTTGCAGTCAGGGAAATGCTTCTCCCTGATGGCCAAAAGTGAGAGAATGAGGAGCTTCTTTCCCCAAGCCATCCGTGTCCTGAACCAAGGACAACACTAGGACTAGGTTCACTATTCAACACAACACACTTGAAGCAATATTACACTCTGCATTATCATATTATTATATTATCATCATTAAATATCTACAACATCCCCTCTATAACATCAGCCTGTTGCAGGTAAACATTACTGCACAATTGCTCTTTACCTTGCACAATGTACATATTGCCAGTCAAACTGTTGCTGCTACCACCTCTACATATGTCATTATGCACTACTTCATATTAATATACATACTTTGTACATACAGTATATTTCTTATTTCTCCTATTTTATTGTGTATTTAATTGTGTTGTAAATGGTGTTATAATGTCTATTACTAAACTGTGAGGAGAAAAGTCGTTCCAAGAATTTCACTTTTAAATCAATGAAATGGTTAATTATCATGCTAATCTTCTCCATTTTCAGTCTCATGAGTTGTTAGTGGAAACTATCGCTAGATGGTGCTGTTTTTCGTGGTTTTATTCATTTCAGTGGTTTTGTCGTGAGGATTTGCATCAGATTCATCCATGATGGCGGAGGACAGCGAGTCCGCAGCCAGCCAGCAGAGCCTGGAGCTGGACGACCAGGACACCTGCGGCATCGACGGAGACAACGAGGAGGAAAATGAACACATGCAGGGGTGAGCACATGATGGCATGTGTTGAAGCCCTGGGTTTTGTGCGGTGATAGACCGTCGTGCTTAAACTGCTCGAGAGATGTAAACAAACGGCTAGCTTAGCAAATATGTGACCATCGTGACAATGAATGTATTTTTAAACGATCCTGCTAATATGAGCGTTAGAGTTAATCGTGCAACACCTATCCAACGCTATACATATATTTAAATCGCTTAGATACATGTAGATATTTATTTACTTATATATTTTTATATTTACTATTCGGCCAGTAACGTTTAACTCAAAGCAGCTAGCTCGACATTAATCTGAAAGATATATTAGAGCTCAACGTCCAATCGTCCAATATAGTACACCAAGCTCGAGTGTACTATATTTTCTAACTTAATTTGTTATCCTATGAGGTGTTGAAGTCACCATTGATTTTCCTTTTAGATGATGGAAATGGAAAGTATCCGCCTGGTTATATTAGTCTAAGCCCATCACCTCTGAACAATACAAATATGCTTGATCCTCTTTATGAGCTGATCAGCATTGCAGTCAACCACCTTTCTCAGCTGGGGGAATCGAGGATGATGATGTCGCTATTAAACCAGGGGGTCAGGAATTGGCTGGTTAGCAAGTCCCTGTTAGCACCTGCTGGTAGATGCTGGAACTACACCACCCGATGGCAAAAAGCTTGTTTCTCCATAGACCGCCATTCAAAATTAGCCATGCTTTATGACGAAATAAAAAAAATTCCAAGAACCATTTCAACTGAAATTATTTCATTACATTATAGCACATCGTCATCCTGTGACGGATTGTTTTTGAAGGGACCTTAAAAGCGTGAAATTGAATTATATTTTTTCCTATCTATTCCCATTGACGAGTGATCAGTCACGTGACACCCGATCCCGGAACTGAGTGCACATGAGCAAAGATGGCAGCCTCCTTTCGCTAGCTTTCTGGGAACGCTAGCTGAGCACAGTCATAGAGATGAATGGGGATGCTAACGAATAGTTCTGCCCAGGTATTTTATAGCTCCATGTAACAGGTCCGCTGTTGTCATGCAGCCCCATACAATTTGACCTGCTTACGTGAACAGACCCTTGCTTTATAATGGTTATTTGTGGCAGTCACCGTCCAATCTATTGTTACTTGGTACTGTAATGCTACGTGTATCTTTGGTTGTACGAACATGTGTTGCGTGACTGATTTCTATAAATGTTAGTATGTTGTTGTGATTTTCTAAGGAGTCCTGGGGGAGATCTTGGTGCGAAGAAGAAAAAGAAGAAACAGAAGAGAAAGAAGGAGAAACCAAGCTCAGGAGGAACCAAGTCTGATTCTGCCTCTGACTCTCAGGAGATAAAGGTTTCTGCTTTGCAATATGTAGTGGATTCTAGAATGTAGTAAAATGGCTGTACTGTAAATCTCCCTCAGTTGTTGTGAAATCACAGAGTGGATTTGCTTAAGCTCATTCTTGGCCAGTTTACACTTGCATTAACTGCCTTCCCTATGTTCCTGTCCCAGAACCCTGCCATTCCCATGCAGAAGCTGCAGGACATTCAGAGAGCTATGGAGCTTCTGTCTACCTGTCAAGGTCCAGCCAAAAATATAGATGAGGCCACAAAGCACAAGTACCAGTTCTGGGACACTCAACCCGTACCCAAACTGGGTGAGTCATGCATTAGTAATGCACTTATGAAAAGATCAGGTGTTTGATTGCAACATTGCAAATGTAAGCAACTTGGCAAATCTGCAATAGTCAGAATTGTTACTATGATGTATAATTCTCTGCATCATGGATCAATCCTGAAACTGTTTTGCACACAAATTGGTTTATGATGTGTTCAGAAAATATAGACTCTGCAGTATTCCCTCTGTTCCTTTGCAGATGAGGTGGTGACAACTCATGGGCCAATTGAGCCAGAAAAAGAAAATATCAGACAAGAGCCATATTCCCTCCCACAGGGCTTTATGTGGGATACACTGGACCTCAGCAATGCAGAAGTTGTATGTGTGTGCATGCATGGGTGTGTGTGTGTGTGAGTCCACTGTAACATATGAATGAGTAAATGTAGAATGGGTTTTTATGGTATTTTCTCTTTCTGTTTTGTAGCTGAAGGAGTTATACACTTTGTTGAATGAAAACTATGTTGAGGACGATGACAACATGTTTAGATTTGACTATTCTCCCAACTTTCTGAAATGGTAAGTGATCAATTCTTGTGTTTAATTATATACCATCATGTGAATCTGAATGCTGATCTTAAAATGCTTCATAGGCTCAGTGAATAAATGTAAAGGTTGATTCATTTAGAGTGATAATTCCTTATCTTTGTGTGTGTGTGCGTGTGTGCTTTGAAATGATCTCACTGCCAAGTGTCGTCCTTGAACAACTGATTATTATATCTATCTGAGATGTTGCTTTCAGTGGTTGTATGCTTGCTGATTATCACACTTAGCAATAAATGCATAGCCAATATACTTTATTCACAGTAGCGCCATATTTGATTTTTGACAGGAATGAAAATGAGACTTTGAAGGATTGAAATACAGTCTCTTCAATGGCATGAACTATATAAAACAGTTTAAAGCTTCTTGATCACATCATATTTTCCACAATTTGTGTTTTCTGAGTTTTATTTTTTTGTCTACAGAAATTTTTTGAAAGATGTTTTTGCAATGTTTCTTCAGCATAATGATAAAATTTAAACAACAGTACTCAAGCCATTGAAGAGATTGTAAGTCTATCTTTCATAGCAGTGATTCCCAACTGGGGGTATGTAAGCAAGTGCAAGGGTGTATGCGAGAAATATTTGATTTGTTTTTGCTTGTTTAACCTTTATAAACTAATTGTATGACTTAAAATTAAAATAATAGGGATTCTGGCTGCGTATACAGTTGAAGCCAGAAGTTTACATACACTTAGGTTGAAGTTATTAAAACTCATCTTTTAACCACTCCACAGATTTTATATTAGCAAACTATAGTTTTGGCGTGTCGTTTAGGACATCTGCTTTGTGCATGACATGAGCAATTTTTCCAACAATTGTTTAAAGACCGATAGTTCCACTTTTAATTGACTATATCACAATTTCAGTGGGTCTGAAATTTACATTCAATAAGTTAACTGTGCCTTTAAGCAGCCTGGAAAATTCCAGAAAATTATGTCAAGCCTTTAGACAATTAGCCAACTAGCTGCTAGAGATTAACATAGTTTGGTGTGAAAAGTGCAAATCAATCCCAGAACAACAGCAATGGACTTTGTGAAGGTGCTGCAGGAAACGGGTAGACAAGTATCTATATCCACAGTAAAACAAGTCCTATTTTGACATAACCTGAAAGGCTGCTCAGCAAGGAAGAAACCACTGCTCCAAAACCACCTTAAAAAAGCCAGACTACAGTTTGTAAATGCACATGGGTACAAAGATCTTACTTTTTGGAGAAATGTCCTCTGGTCTAATGAAACAAAAATGTAACTGTTTGTCTATAATGACTATTGTTATGTGTGGTGGAAAAAGGGTGATGCTTTCAAGTCAAAGAACACCATCTCAACCGTGAAGCATGGGTTTGGCAGCATCATGTTGTGGGAGTGCTTTGCTGCAGGAGGGACTGGTGCACTTCACAAAATAGATGGCATAACGAGGAAGGAAAATTATATGGATATATTGAAGCAACATCTCAAGACATCAGCCAGGAAGTTAAAGCTCGGTCGCAAATGGGACTTTCTCATGGACAATGACCCCATACATGCCTCCAAAGTTGTGGCAAACTGGTTTAAGGACAACAAAGTCAAGGTATTGGAGTGGCCATTAGGGCTGAAATGATTAGTCGACATTAAAAAAAATTGTCTAAGCAAATTTTCGTTGTCGAATAGTCGTCTGATTTCATTTAACACAACATGAGATCTTTTGAAAAGCTAATGATGACGCGAGAGAGCAGCACTTCAGCTCGCACTTGATTGAGGAGAGGAAGAAAGAACAGCTCAGTTCAGACGCACTCCAAACTTTCCAAACAGATTAAGGTGATGTAGATCGCAGAGTAATATAATACAAAAAAAGCGGTACCTGGTGTTCCGCTTGTGCAAAACTTGCCTGTCAGAGCATCTAAAAAGGAAACACTGCGCCGTTATGTATTTGATGCATCCTTTATTAAAGTTCAAATAATAAGGAAGCGAGATGTATAAATAAGCACAAACTCCTAAACTGTCATTTGTCTGTGTGGTCGAACCGCTTATATGAGTCGCGTGAAAATCAGCGCAAGAGAGTTTCAAATTTCTCTTGGCTGATAGTCTCGCGTGGAGACCTTCATCACTAGCGCATGCTTGCTGCAGCTATATTTTGTTTATAGTGATTGCTCGCGACATACTAGTGAATTACAATATGTGTGTCATTTTGTGTATCTTATGCAGTGGCGTAACGAGCCAACACCGGGCCCTTATGCAGGATTATCAAGGCGGGCCCCCTACTACAGCACGTGATGACGCAACGAGTAGGCTAACATGAATAGGACAGGATAGGATCATAGAGACACAGGCAGCATATAAGAGATGAGATGACTGACAAAATCTGGAGTAGCCTACACGCAGAAAAAAAAAACTGGTGACGTGCAACATAAAAAAAAAAAAAATTTGACTGGTGATGGCGCACCATAACACACTGTTACTCACTGCTATGACTACACACACATAGGCCTAGGTCCAAATACATAAAAAAAAAGATGCTCACTTACATTATAGCGGCATTTTCCGGGCTTTCCTCTGTGCGAAGTTGTCGATTAAATCCTTAAGATCCAAATGGCGCGCACGGGCATTCTCAATTGACAGTATGGCAAGTCCAGAGAGACGACTCTGTCCCATTGAGCTCCTGAGATAGCTTTTTATCAGTTTCAGTTTTGAAAAAGAACGCTCTGCAGAGGCCACTGTCACTGGGATGGTCAGAAAAAGCATGAAAGCAGTGCAAACCTCACCGAAACTCGCAGTGATGCAGCTGTTTTCATTTGTGAGATACGGTCTTTCAAGCATGAACGGAATGATAACAATTGCATTGGGAAATCAGTAGTAATGTCATCTCTGTAAATCTCCACCAGCCTGTTTGCTTGCAAAAACAGTTCATCATCTGTTGCAGTGCAAAGGGTCTCGGGCAGTAAAACGTTGAAATTGTCAACCGTTGATCGTAAACCGGTGAATCTCTGGGTCAACTGAGAGATGACAATATCAAGGCAGGCATTAAACACATGGACGTGAAAGTAAGACTCAGCATCTGCTAAACGTTCATCTTGACACAGCTCATCAAAATGCGCTTTCACCTTTCTCAACCAGGTGTTCTCAAATGCCTTGCTCACTCCCCACTTCTCTGAAAGGCTCTTCGCTGTTTGTTTGGCATCTTCAAAATTTTCGTGTATGTTCACCCGGGGATTCCCCAGTCCCAATTCAAAACAAATTACACCAAAATCTATCATTGTTCGTTTCAAACATGTATTTAATGATTAGTAAAATATGTTGTTGTCATTCTTTATTCAAATAAATTCACAAAAAATTAAAATGCGGTCAGACTAAAAGTAGTAAAATGCGATAGGGGACCCCGGCTGTCAATCAATATCTTCCAGTCACGCGGGCCCCTGAAGCAACCGCGTACCCTGCTTACCGATAGTTACGCCTGTGATCTTATGTGGAAGAAAATCGGTGATGCGCAGCTTTATAAAGAAGAGTTTGTGAGTTAGAGGGTGTTGTCTTAGCCCATTTTACAATGCAAAAAAAAAAAATTGGGTTTGTTTTCCAATAGAAATATCTAAAACTACTTATGCACATTTACTTAAGCAGCTATACTGCAGAAGGAAACATTATTATTAGAGAATTATGAATATAATATTTAAATATTTTAAAATATCGTAAAATCCTTAAAACAAGATACATTTACCTGAGAAGCAACATATAAGATATTTTTTGACTTGCTTTTAGAGCAAGTGTCTTGAATATGAGTATATATTTTTCTTTACTACACTGGCAGAAGTATGAAAAAATACACTTATATTTAAGATACATTCTCTTAAAGCAAGTCTAAATATGCTTCTCAAGTAAATGTATCTTGTTTTAAGGACAATGTTAAATGGAAAACAAGACAAAAACACTTGATAACAATTGGATTTTTTGCAGCGACATTTTTAGGTAAGTAAACAATCAAAATCCAAGTTGTTTTCCCCCTTTAATTCAGTGAATATCATTTAGAGATATTTTTAAAAGATTATTTTGACCTCTTTATTGTTGTAAGCATGTTTAATACAACTTTTTAAGTCGGGCACAAGCTGAGTAATCGGTTAAGAGCTAATGATTAATCATTGCAATAATCGCCCTAATAGTCAAATAATTGTTGTTATAATCGTTAGATTAATCGATTGTCAAATTAATAATGTTACAGCCCTAGTGGCCATCACAAAGTCCTGACCTCAATCTGATCTGTGGGCAGGACTGAAAAAGCATGTGTGAGCAAGGAGGCCTTCAAACCTGACTCAGTTACACCAGTTCTGTCTGGATGAATGAGCCAAAATTTCAGCAACTTATTGTGAGAAGCTTGTGGAAGGCAAACCAAAACATTTGACCCAAGTTAAAAAAAAATGTAAAGGCATTGCTACCAAATACTAACAAAATGTATGTAAACTTCTGTGATGAAATACATCATTCTCTCTACTATTATTCTGGCATTTCACATTCTTATAGTAGTGATCCTAACTGACATAAGACAAGGATTGTTTTCTATGATGAAGGAATTGAATTGTGATGAAGGTCAGGAATTGTGAAAAAACTGAGTTTCAATGTGTTTGGCTAAGGTGAGTGTAAACTTCTTCAACTGTATATAGATTTCCTGTGAAATTGCGATCTTCATTTTAATGATTTTGATATCTATTCTAAAAATCTTAAAATCTATCTTTTAATATGTGATGTTTAGCACCGAGATCCTTTCACTTCGTATTGAGAGTAAAAGTTTGGCCAAAGAACAAATCTATGCAATCCATTTGTCCTTGAAAATGTCTCCTTTTAATATCCTTTCTGTTCTCTACAGTCAGTTCCTGATCAAAAAATAAACATTTAATCCCAGTTAAAGAAGCCGTGAGACTTCACTCTTGTTTAAAATGCGCTCATCCACCAAAACAAAGTGCCAAACAGCCGGTAGTCTTAAAGATACAGTACCATTTTAGCACTTGTTCTACACATCAATGTAAATACTTTGAAATAGATCAAATTATGCATATAAACAACATGTCAGCCTAACAATTATTTATTAATGTATATTAGTGCTGTCAGTTGATTAACATTGTTATTTTTTATTTAATTGTAGTTTATCACAGTTAATCGCATATTTTTGAAAGTTCTGAAATTTTACACTATATATATTATTTTCCTGCTAAAATGCATTTATTTTCATCTTAGGAAAGAAAACAAAACAATATGTACAAATATAATGCTTTATTAACATTTTCCAAACAAAGCCTTCCACAGTATAAAGATAGATATGCACTAAAATAGCACCAATTCAGGTTACCTAAAATGTTTCCCAAAGTCTAAGTGAAAGAATTAGTCTCCCCATAGGTTGTACTTTTAAATATTTTAATCTCATCCTCCACAATATTATTCAGCTAGCAGACTGTGGCTATCCGCTTTCCAATAGCAATCATGAAGCCGCTTTCATGATTCTTGTAAGCGTAATGCAAAAAATATAGATAGTCTACTATGCATAAGGGATATTACAATATTAATGATACTGTTAAATTATATTTAGCCTTTTGTACACAATTTTGGTTTTGTGTCAATGTGGGGGTCCTTGCACCTTATTGATGGTGCTGTGGGTGTACTTGTGGCAAAAAAGTTTGGGAAACATTGCCTCACAACCTTGTTGTCATTGGCATCAAAAATTAAAGCTGCTGCTACTGTGAATAAGGTACACTAAACTAATTCAACTACTTTTTTTCTATCTCTTATTGTTTCCGAATGCACCTTTTTACTACCTCTCATTTGCCATCTGTCACTATAAGGGCATTACGTCCCCCGGGTTGGCGGCCCCAGTGGCACAGTGGTGTGAGGGTTTCATCCAATAAGAAGCTGGTTGGGTTCATCAGTGCCATTCCTGCAGACATGCACATCTATGACACGTGAGTTTAGGCCACATCCAGACAGTATCCGTTCTGAAATCATAGACACTTTCAGGGCATCAGAAGCTACTTTTACAGCCAGTTGTTTACATCACTAATCACTAATTCTCAATGCATTCTAAGGTTTAAGAAGATGGTGGAGATAAACTTCTTGTGTGTGCATAAAAAATTGCGCTCAAAGCGTGTTGCTCCTGTACTAATCCGCGAGATCACAAGGCGGGTCAATTTAGAGGGAATTTTCCAGGCTGTGTACACTGCTGGTGTGGTCCTGCCCAAACCTGTGTCCACATGCAGGTATTAAATTAAAGTCCAAACAGCTGGCTTGGTACCCACCTAATCATCATGTAATATTCCAAACAATGTTAAAGGAAAGGTTCACCCAAAAATGAGAAGCATGTTCACAGTTATTTGCATGTACATGCAAGAATTGCAATTCCATTGCAACCTAATGAAAGCTCATGCCACTGTGAACAAGCAGTTCTCACGCCATGAGGGTGAGTAAATTTATAGAATTTTCATTTTAGGGTGAACTATTCCTTTAATAGCATTTGGGTGTGTAGATGCTGATTTGAAGCATTTTGGAAAGGTATTAAAGTTTACAATATCTTTATCTTTACAGATACTGGCATCGCTCTCTAAACCCCAGGAAGCTTGTGGAGGTGAAGTTTTCCCACCTTAGCAGAAACATGACGCTACAACGAACAATGAAACTCTACAGATTACATGATGTAAGTGATGTGCAATTTTTGGTAACCTTCATTGACAATAGACATTAGAGAATGGACAGAAAATAAGAAAAGAGGAGGTAAGTGCATCAAGAAATGTAGCAAGATGGATTCAAACTCATTCTCCATGTGTACAACAGCTCAACCACATGAGCTGGCAGCTCATGTACTGACTTTGGGGGGAAAAAAGGAGAATTTGCTACAAGTAACCTGCACCATAATGCACTCTAAGCTGAGCAGTATGCTCATTATTCTTGAAGTTTATTTCGTTGAACCTCATTGTTTGTTCTTTATAGAGTACACGTACCCCTGGTTTGAGACCGATGGGAGAGGGGGATGTAAAGCAGGTTACAGCACTGTTGCAGAAACACCTGAGCCAGTTTCATCTGCATCCTGTCATGGGGGAAGAGGAGGTCAAGCATTGGTTCCTACCACAAGAGAACATCATCGACACTTTTGTAGTGGAGGTACCTGCTGAAACATCCCTAAAATGCTGATCTTAATATAATCATCTGTTTAACTTCATATTCTTTTACTCACTTACATAACTACTTTCTTCAAAGGGTTCTGGTGGAGTACTAACGGACTTTATCAGTTTTTACACCCTGCCGTCCACAGTGATGCATCATCCGCTGCACAAAAGCCTGAAGGCTGCTTATTCCTTTTACAATGTCCATACAGAGACACAGCTCATAGACCTGATGAACGATGCTCTCATCCTAGCCAAACTGGTACGATCACAACACATGCTCAGAAGAGCGCAATAGAAACACAGTCTGACCTGAAAACTTTCACTGATCCCACATATTACTTAAAATATCTTGTTAACCCAATGTTAAAGGAATAGTTCACCCAAAAGGAAGATTCCATCATCATTTACTCAATCTCATGTTGTTCCAAACCCATATGACCTTTTTTCTTCTGTAAAACGCAAAAGGAGATGTTAGGCAGAATGATAGGGACTGAAAGCCTCAGTCACCATTCACTTCATTAGATGCCAAAAAGATGCCATGAAAGTTAAAGGAATAGTTAACCAAAAATGAAAATTCTCTCATCATTTACTCACCCTCATTCCATTCCAGATGTGTATGACTTACTTTCATCTGCTGAACATGAACCAAGATTTTTAGAAAATATCTCTGCGCTCTCATACAATGCAAGTGAATGGGTACCAAAAGCTCCAAAAGCATATAAAGGCAGCATAAAAGTAATCCATATTACTCCAGTGGTTAAAGGTACTGTAAGCAATTTTAGCCTTTCTTACTTCCACGAGACTGAGCTGTTCATTTAGCCACAGCGCCTCTTTCCAAAACACTGGACCAATACTGTTGAAACTGACACAAAGCATGTTCCCAAGTTTGTCAAACAAAACAGTAGTGAAATGGCACCCTCAACTGACAAATTATAAATCAGAATATGGCATCAAGGCTCAATTATTCGATGTCACAGAGACTGGTGAGATATCTCGTGACACTTATTTCAGTGATATCTTTCAGGGAGTAGGAACCTTTTTTCATACCTTTTATTTGAAAATCTTTAAATCTATATCTTCTGAAGTGATCTGATTATCACATCCATTCAAAGTGAATGAGTTATGTTGTGCAGCTCTTTAAGGTCTTGTTCCAGTTATCGAGGGGTCTCCCTCCTTTCTCTTTGACTGGCTTTCTGAGAATGTGAGAAACATCTCCAACGTCAAACACATCCTCAAGCTGTATTCCCATGTAGTGTTCATTTAGTTTTCTTTAACATGCAAGCTGGACCCTCCCTCGGACATTTGAAATCACATTTTTTTTGTGTTTTGTTCTTTTGTTTATTATTATCTATAAATAAATCTATATCTTCTGAAGTGATATTTTTGTGGAAGAGAAACAGATCAATATTTAAAATGTGTTTACTATCAATCTCCACTTTCATTTTCTTTTGTTTCTTCTGTTTATTTACATTCTTTGTGCATATTGCCACCTACTGGACAGGGAGGAGAATTTATAATAAAGTTTTAATATTAACTTAAATATTGATCTTTTTCTCAACCACAGTTCTCACATCGCTTCTGAAGATATGGATTTAGCCACTGGAGTCTTATGGATCACTTTTATGATGCCTTTTTGAAGTTTCATAAGTTTGGTCCCCATTCACTTGCATTGTTAGGACCTTCAGAGCTTACATATTCTTCTCAAAATGTTTGTTTGTTTTCATCAGAATAAAGGCAGTCATACACATTTGGGATGGCATGAGGGTGAGTAAATGATGAGAGAATTTTCATTTTTTTTGTGAACTATCCCTTAAATGGTAACGGAGGCTGTCAATCTCTAACATTATGAATAACATCACCTCTTATGTTCCACAAAATAAATAAACCAGTCATACAGATTTGCAACTACATGAGGGTGAGTGTTTAAAGACAGAATTTTCGTTTTTGGATGGACTATGTCTTTAAGATCATGGTCTCAACTTGTTTTATTGAGCAGTTATAAATTGATGTACTAATACTAATTGATCTGCATAACTATGATTTCCTATATTGTAATTCATATTCCCCCTCTCTTTTTTGGAATTACAGAAAGGTTTTGACGTTTTTAATGCGCTGGATCTAATGGACAATAAGACTTTCTTGGAAAAGCTCAAGTTTGGGATTGGAGATGGTAACCTGCAGTATTACCTGTACAACTGGAAATGTCCTCCCATGGACCCAGAGAAGGTACAATTCTAATAAAATACACTGGCTTGCCCGTTTTGTTTTATTATTATTTTTTTAAAGTAAATTTAAATCCCATCCTACACAAAATAAACATGTTAAAGCTTTCTGTGTTTAGTAATGGGTATTTAATGTAAAAGATTGAGAAAATCATTGCATTGAGTAAAGAACCTATGAGCACCAGAATTAGTAGAACCTGTATGTGTGTGTGTTTTGAAGGGGATCTATGTAATGTGTTGTTCATATTAAAAGCCATACAAAATGTCTTATAAGTTCACATTTGAAGTATTTTGAGTGTTTAAATTAAATTCTCCATCCTCCCCAGGTTGGCCTTGTTTTACAGTAACCGGATGCTTCATGTTGGATGCAGACTGATTCAAAGGTCCATCTCAAATTCTCTGACATGGACATAGTCTACATAAAGAGGACAAACTGACATTCATTCAAAGTGAATGAGTTATGTTGTGCAGCTCTTTAAGGTCTTGTTCCAGTTATCGAGGGGTCTCCCTCCTTTCTCTTTGTCTTTGACTCGCTTTCTGAGAATGTGAGAAACATCTCCAACGTCAAACACATCCACAAGCTGTATTCCCATGTAGTGTTCATTTATTTTTCTTTAACATGCAAACTGGACCCTCTCTCAGACATGTTAAATCTTATGTTTTTGTCTTGTTCATTTGTTTTGTATTATGAAGGTGCGTTGATACATTTGTGTGAATTAGCAAGCTGTACATTTAATGGCAGATATTTATTATGTGATGTGTGGTTTACAAGGGGCCACAAAGGGGGTTGAAATCCAAAGTCTTTTCTATGGAGCTGCCTTTGAAGTCATATTATCATTTGAAGTTCCTGCTGTCATTGGGAAGGGGTGGGGAGTAACTGGTTACGTGTGGAAGAATGTATTGCATTTTGAAGCACAACGTCAACATGTTTATAAAAGGACCGGAATGCTCTGAAGTGCAGTTTTTAGAAAAAAATTGAATTTTGAATGTGAAGTCATTTAAATTATTTTGATTCAGGCATGATTGGTACACCTTAAGTAGTGTTTTCCTGCCCATTTCCATTCTTTACCATTTAGTGTTTTTAAATTATGATTTTAGGTAAACAATTCTGATATTTAGAATTGTATTGAAGTTACATGTATATTTTTTTTCAGTATTTTTTGCAGTGAAATCATAAGCTTGTTCGAATGGTGCATTTGCTAACAAGCCCTGATAATTTTGCTATACTTAAGCACAAGGAGAATTAATCACAATAAAGCATTTTCTCCCAATGCTTTTGGTGATGTGGCCACCAAAGTTTGGCTGTCACAATCACTGTTAGGTGGGACCTAATGAAATGTGAGCAATTTTATTAAATAGCAGAAACAGATTTTGTGTTACTACAGCTTATCGTGTCATAGTTTGCTTTAATGTATCTAAATCTACAATATGCTTTTAAGTGCACATCCAAAAAGATACTCTCAAAGTCAAATATTTCAATCAGCGATTTTACTCCATTCTGGGCACTTTGCATATGTTTTTCTAAGGCTTGCTGTATGAAATTGGCATGAACCCCCTACCCTCTTATTTAAGAGAGGTTTTTTTTTTTTTTAATATATATCTCTATCAAATGTGTCATTTTAATTGAGCCGCTTTCTCTTTCTGAAAACAGTATTTTTATTAAATTCCATTGCAGGTTGTTTCAAGAATTGATTATAGGAACAAGTACCAGCACCATGTCAAACATGACAGTCACCCAAATATCTAATTGTCAAAAATATACATCAAGGTATACCAGCATGGATATTTGACTGAATAAAAGCATCCAAAATAATAAAGCAATTAATTTGTGACTATTTCCTGTTTTAAACCATCATTCAAACCGTAAATAAGAAAATATAACACCAAACACTTCCCATGGCACAGCACAGTTCGAGATGTATTCAGTGTAAATGCACAATTACATGGAAATTGTGCTTTGGTCACTTTTTCTTTTCTTTCTTTTTCTGTTTTCTTATCTTGGTGGGATTAGGGATGATTTTCTTTACTTTTAGAGGCTGGAGGATAAGAGGGGAGGCTTCGCCTGAAATCTCTTCTAATTTCCTCTTTTGCCCCTTTGCTGAATCTGTTTGTTTTTCTGAGCCGCATCCTTCCACTTCGGTGGTAATCGGTGATGAATCCGTCGGAACCCAAGCCACGTTGAGCGGCGGAACCACGGGCGTGATGGCACTGACGACATCTGCGAACTCCGCCGCATCGCGTTTGAAGCCCAGCGCCAGGACGCACTTGAGTCCCAACAAGCCCGAGAGATGCGCACTCAGACGGCGCACCTGACATGCGGGCACTGACCTCGTTTTACTCAACGGGATTAAATGGCACGTCATGTGTGATGGCATGACCGAATTACACACGAGCACCAAACTCAATTCATTCCTCTCCAAACCCTTTGTGACCTCGTTGATGCCGATGGCCAGCTGTTTCCTCAATGCTGCATTGGTCCAGCACGGTTCAGTGGGCTTCTGTGTACTCTCTGCTGATTCAGCAACTGGTTTGTTGCCCTCAGAACACTTAGATGCCTTTTTTCCCGACCTTCTGCTTCCCCACTCGCGAAACTTTTTCACGCGTTTTTTCTGTAGACCAACATCTGTTAATTTGTCTTTTAGTGTGTTGAGTATGAAATCCACGTGTTCGTTTTCCAGTGTGCTCCACTGAAGACTGTATGGATTATTCAGTGATGTTTTCACTGGTACCGGCTTTTTTTTCCCCTTCTTCGATATTACTTTCGCTGGGGTAGACATGAGGACCTGAGCCTGCACATCAGGTAAAACCGATCATTAAAAAACTCACGAAGCATGCAACATAATCTTAGAAGCTATCATTCATAACAGTTAGACATACCTTTCTATTTATCAGCCTTCAATCTATCAAATAATTTAAACCGTTTTAAGGCTTAATTTCCACCACATGTGCGATGGTCACTGTGCGCAGTCATATTGTTTTTGAAGGTTCTTTTCTTCTACGGTTTTTTTGGCGGTTTGCAAACCAACATTGGCGCATTACCGCCACCAACTGGACTGAAGTGTCGAGTATCAACGGATAGTAAAAGATCATAGAAAAATAATCATTATAATTATATACACCGAAATCTCCAAAGCGGTTGGTCAAGATTACGATCAAAGAACACCTAAGCAATAAAATCTGACCATACTGGAATCATACAATCTGCTTCTTGACGTCATATTATGCTAAAAACGCAATTTTCCCGATTTGTATTTTACACATGCGCGAACATAGAATGCTTCATCATTCTGCATCGGACGTTCCATCAGCCAATCAGCGCTCACTTCTGCTGCAACGCACTCTAGCTCTGCGCGATGCCATCAGTAGATCTACATTCTATAAAAAAAAAAAAAAAAAAAAAAAAGTAGATCTACATTCTGAAGAACGCACCCAGTGGATAAATACTCTCCTAAAAATGACTCTGCAGGTATTTAAAATTTCGTTTGAGTTCTTTTCCCTTATCTTATTTGTAATAGACGCCTTTACAAGACCGTTCTATAGGCAGGCAGTTGGATAAGTAAAGATTACGAGCTTTATTATTGTAGTGCCGTATTACATTCTGCTGCATGCGCAAAAGCTAATACTATTCTCATCGTATGCTCAGGTGCATATTGCTCATCCAGTATCGAGCGCTTAATGTGTTCATCTGAAACTTTTTAGTGTGCGCTTGTGAATTAATTACGTCATTTTGACCATCGCATTTTTGCGTTAAAAAAAGTTAGAACCCACGATGTATATCCGTGAATTAAAAGAAAAATAGTCTTATGCCTATGTTAATGTATACTCTTAGCTTTTATATCGAAAGTTTAGTCTAAAGCAGTTTTTATGACTAATAAACAGAGATAATGTAAAAAAGCTCATTAGTATGTAATATTCATTACTTGACTATCACGTGGTAATCCATAGTGGGACAAAATGGGTCAGAGCATGGGACACTCAGCCTAATTATTTTTTGTAAGTTACAGCAAAATATGCATTAGTGCTCTATAATTATATGGTTTTAAGTGTTGATGTTTAGAATAGGGAAAACGTATTTTCCCCCTAGGCAGAATTTAAGCAATACGCTGAGAACGTGAAGAAAGTGAAGACCAGACCAACAGACCAGGAGCTGCTTGATTTGTATGGCCTCTACAAACAAGCTATTGTTGGGGACATTAATATTGGTAAATGTTGTAGAAAAATTATTACATTTATTGAAGCCTAAACTTTTATTTGAGCTTGATACTTGGATCTAATAGTTGCACAATTCTGTTTTGTGCAGATAAACCTGGAATGGTGGATTTAAAAGGGAAAGCCAAATGGGAGGCATGGAATTTAAGGAAAGGTAAAGCAAACAAATCAGTACACTGGACTGAATGTGTGTGTATGTATGTATGTATGTATGTATGTATGTATGTATGTATGTATGTATGTATGTGTGTGTGTGTGTGTGTGTATATATATATATATATATATATATATATATATATATATAACCATTATGAATTTAGCTTGTTTTATGTTCTACTTTATCAAACACCAGCAGTATTTAAGGCTTAAAGATGTTGCGCAATGGGCAAAATGTCCACTGGTTTGTGGTATGCAAATAGTTATAAAGGAAGTTTGTCCACTGAAATCAGAATTGTTTCGAGAGAAGCCTGTCTGCCCAGTTTCCGCATATACTGCACTATGAACAGTTGAGATTTATTGTGTAAATTAATTTAATACATCCATACTGTTTGTACCCGGTTTGTGACCCTTCTTGTTTCAATTTTCTCTCTAACAGGTATGTCAAATGAGGATGCCATGATTGCCTATATTTCCCTGGCAAAGGACACCATTAAAAAGTATGGAATGTGATGGGGAAAACTGGAAAAACGCCTTAGTTTCAATAAGATATACATTTTCACAATGAGAAAGAAGCAAGCTAGTATTAATATTTTCTCCCGTTGATAAAACAAAGGTTTTAATGTTTTATATATACACACACACACACACACACACACACACACACACACTTTGTCGCTCTGTAATATAGATAAACAGATTAGAAAATAACTAATAATAGTTTATTGATGATACCACCTAATAACTAGTCATTGCCAGTCAGGTGAAACCTAAAGATCTCAGCATGTATTACTGTTTTTGTTTTACATAGGTTGTAATTTAAAGAGTGAACTACTGAATAAATCTGATGGTTAAATATCATGGTTGTCCTCTTTATTTTTCATATCCAAATAAAATATTACATTCTGTGGGAATTTTTTTTAATGTATTGCTTTATTAGTATTAAGCTAAATTCTCAAACTTGAAAATCAGCAATTGTGCACCGGACATACACACAAAGACCTCCTTTGTCCACTCAGTGTGCTCAGTGAAGCATAGTCATCACAACACCCCTTTGTATGCTGAATGCAAGATGTTGATGTCTTGCCAAGACTTCAACAGCATCGCCAAACAAGCATGAAATAACTCTAGCAGGATTTCTTTAACTATGGGTCTGTGACCCCGGGGGTCTGCAGTCAAATTGTAGCGGGTCCACTAATTTTGATCTCTTTACTAATGTTTGTGAAATGAAACAAAAATGGCATATTAAGATTCATAATTAAAGTTCTAAAGCTTAGTAAATTTTAAAATGTACAAGTACAAGACTTTAATATGCAACAGACAATTTAATACAATGTGTGTGTGTGTGGGGGTGGGGGGTCCCCCTCTCTACATTAAGGGGTTGAAAAAGGTTAAGGTTAACCCTGGTTTAGACACTTTATGTTCTTTATTTGCAAGAGATCAAATTATTTTAGTATCTGTTAAATTAATTAATTATTAAATTAATCTAATTATTTTATCAAGCAAATGGTTGGCTCCACTCTAAACCAGTTTATATATATATATATATATATATATATATATATATATATAGTGTGTGTGTGTGTGTGTGTGTGTGTTTATTTATACAAATATAATTACAGTAATATGCACCAAAAAAAAAAAAAGGTTGTAGCCTATTTTTTAGATATAAAACTTAAAATATATTAATTTTATTTCATTAAAATAATTAATTAATTTAGATAAAAATGCGTAAATGTTAAAATTACTTTTTAAATGTGTAGATATTTTCACTTTCAATGTAGAAATTAAACATGCACTATAAAGCTACTTATAGAGTACCAGCAATATGTATTTACTTAAAGCTCATTTTTGTTCAATCAGGTAGACCTACATATAAGTAAAAACTCAATGGCGATGTACCATTTCCCGTCACATTTCTACAGAACTTGTATTTTGAAATATGTTTAAGTTGGTTGCCATGTTGTTTGAGTTGTCGTTGTTGTTTTTGACTTCATGGTCTAGAATTGGGGCAAAAGTAACGGGAACGTTTCCGATCTGGCGTTGAATGTACACACCGAAGTTGCGGGGGTATTCAAACATCAAAAACCGTGCAATTACATAACCGTGGTTAAGGATTATTATTCCACTGACGCGTCTTATTGAGGTAAGTCAAGTCACTAATATCATTCATGTTTCTGCTTACGTCTGAGCGAGTTCATGACCTACATTTGTTATGGATTTCATATATTTTTATTTATATACCTGCTGAAACGATAGTGATTTCAGCGATTTATTGATTCAGCTGCATTACATATGAATTAAAATTCACTGCGTCAAGTGCGCGTCTCTACTAGGTTGAGTAAACTAACATATTTTGCGCAAGTGCCTTTATAAAGTGCTTTGAGTGGGTGTGCTGCTTTTAACTTTTGTTAATGTTATGTGCAGCTGAAATAATGGATAATCAGATCTTTGAGTCCACTGCTGAGCGGACGTTTCAGTATCAGAGCAGCCTTCCTCCTCTACCTCTGCCCTCTCTACAGGGCACACTGAGCAAATACCTGGATGCAGGTGAGAGGTGATCATTACCCATGTAGTTATGTAACCTACAGACTGGAATGTGGGGCTTCATATATTTTGCATGGAAATGGAAGTATAGCTAAAGAGTTCCCACAGTCATGGAAAACCTGCAAATATAATGGAATTTTAAAACTGTACTTTCCAGATCTGGAAATGTCAGAAATGGACACAGTTCTGAAAAAGATCAGGGACATTTCTATAGTGAATAGAAAGGTTATGCTAGAAATGGCTCCTTGTGAGTGCAATTTCTATAAAAGAAAGATTTTATTTATTTATTTTATCTGATGGCTGATGCAGCAATCACATGACTGGAATTGTCATGGAAATTGGTCCTGTCTAGAAGGGAACCGTCTGGCTGGGAAAAGTCTCAGGAGAATTGCATATTGTATTCGTACACTATGTTTAGTGTCGATTACTAACCCTATCTGGAGTCTCACAGAAACCCTACCACAAAACCTAACCCTAACCTTAGATACAGCAAATGGGACTCTCATGAGAATGTTCTCCAGAGATCAGGGTCAAATGTTGTGGGAACTTGAAATTAATATGTTATGATCATTATGGTGCCTGATATTTATTTAGCCCTGCTGATATTGTGAGATGTATTAGGAGATTTTTATATGATGAGAAAGCCTTTTGGGGCATTGATTTGAATTTGTTTTCTCCAGTAAGGCCTTTTGCAACTGAGGAGGAGTTTCGAGCCACAGAGGCAATCGTGAAGCGCTTTGAGGAAGGCATCGGGCAACAGCTCCACCAGAAGCTTCTGCAAAGAGCCAAATTCAGGCGCAACTGGGTAATAGGAAAAAAACCTTATGTGTTTGCATCTCTCAGCTTGAACAACAATCTAATTACTATACATGCCTTTTTATGTGTGTAGTTTGTGACCTTTATCTAAACCTATGATTGTTTCCTGTTAAGCTTGAGGATTGGTGGCTAGATTCAGCATATCTAGAGTTGCGCATCCCCTCTCAGCTGAATGTGAATTTTGGGGGACCTACTGCCTACCTGGAGCACTGCTGGCCTGCATGTGAGGGCACCCAGCTGGAGAGGGCCAGCATGATTTTGTGGATCACCCTCCAGTACTGGGAGCTTATCCGCACGTAAGCAAAATATTATGTATATATAATATTATGTCTGCAGGGTGCGTCCATGATTTACATGCATGGCAATAATATATAGACCTATAATGGAGATAAACTGCAGTGTTAAAAGTTTTTTTTTTTTTTTTTTTAATGTTTAATTGCATTGCTTTGGTTTTTGGTTGGATTTGGTGTAGGGGGGATGTACAATTTAAAAAAAAAAACAAAAATATCAATATTAAATTACAGCTGCCACAATTAAATAATCGTTACAAGAGTCAATAACTTCTCTTCATTTAGGTCTACTCCTGTTGACCTAACTCAGAATGTTTTATTAAAGGGATAGCTCAAGCAAAAATGAAAATTCTCTGATCATTTACTCACCTTCATGCCATCCCAGATGTGTATTACTTTCTTTTTTCTGCTTTATACAAACAAAGTTTTTTTAGAAGAATATTTCAGCTCTGTAGGTCCATACTATGCAAGTGAATGATGACCAAAACTTTGAAGGTCCAAAAACAACATTAAGGCAGCATAAAAGTAATTCATATGACTCAAGTGGTTAAATCTATGTCTTCAGAAGTGATATGATAAGTATGGGTGAGAAACGGATACATAATTAGGTTATTTTTCCTATAAGTAAAAAAAGATTTATAGTGAAAAAGGAGTGAAACATTGATCTTTTTCCTCACCCAAATTGATTTAATTGCTTCAGAAGACATAGATTTAACCACTGGTGTCATATGGATTACTTTTATGTTGCCTTTATGTGATTTTTGGAGGATGAAAGGTCTGGCCACCATTCACTTGCTTTGTATGGACTTACAGAGCAAAAATATTCTTCTAAAATCATTGCTTGTGTTCAGCAGGAGAAAGAAAGTCATTAGTAAATAATGAGAATTCAAATTTTTGGGTGAACTGTCCCTTTAAAAATGTATTTTGTCCCCTTGTGTTCAAGAATGCAATGACAAATCAGAGGCGATATAATTAGTTTATCATCAAATAAGTAACGACAACTGAGTGTTCTAAGTATTATTGCATTGCTCACATTCTGTTTATAATTCATTTAAAATTCGAATAACACTTTTGTTTTTCATGCAAATAAAGTAATTCTGAAATCACAGTTCTCCACTTTTTTATGTGTGGCATTCATAAACAATATGGTATACACTCAAAATTAGTATTTTAATGTAAATACTATTAATCAAAATAATCACAATTACTATATCAAGGGAAATTATTGACAATTATGATTTTTGTCATAATTGTGCAGCCCTGATAGAGTTAAATTGTAGGCTTTTTGCGGTTGCCAAACATGTAATAAAGATTGAATAGGTGGCCACAGGTGTTCATTTATAGTCATTTTACAACAACTTTTAACACAGCTCATCTAATTGGAAAAATCTGTTTTATAATATCCCTACTCAGTTATTAATTTATTTATTTTTTCTGATTGACCGTCATTTTATTCTGGTTATATGTTTGCTATTATTGTTGATTAGGGAAAGGCTGGCTGTTCATAAAGCAGGAGATATGCCCTTTGACATGGATCAGTTCCGCATGCTCTTCTGTACCTGTAAAGTGCCTGGTGTTACTAAAGACACCATACTCAACTTCTTCAAAACAGGTTAAGCTCTCTCACCACATATATATGCATGCATGTATGCACATATTCATGTGTTTATGTATAATTGTATATACTGTCTCTGTGTTATAGAGAGTGAGGGACCCTGTCCTTCTCACATAGTAGTGATGTGTCATGGGAGGGTGTTCACATTTGATGGACTCTGTGATGGCCGTATCCTCACTCCTCCAGAGCTGTTGAGGTATGATGTCATAAACATTGAAAGAACTTTGTGGAATTTATTTGCTTGTGTTGAAGAGTTCATATGGTTTTTTTTAGGCAACTCACTTACATTAAAGAATGCTGTAAAGAAGAGACAGTAGGGGATGGAGTGGGTGCTCTGACCACTGAGGAAAGGACCCGTTGGGCCAAGGTAAGTGCCCGCCCCCAATGAAGCTCCATAACCAATCACAGTGCAGTAAACGAATTAACTCCACCTGATGTTGGACAGTGACCTATATTAATGAAAACCTGTGAAAAGATTTTTACAACACATTCACTAATTAATATTTACTGAATTAATATTGGATTCTCTCATTAGGTACGAGAATATCTGATCTCCATTGATCCTATGAATAAGACCATATTGGAGATGATTCAAAGTTCTCTATTTGTACTCTCCCTGGACGATGACAAATCATATTCCACCCCTGAAGACTACTCAAAGGTTGAGCAACACACTTTTTAATTATTAGGAGCTCCCTAACAAGCACAAATGTTTCATGTTACACATGTGAGGACATTTATTATAACTAACTGTAGTCAGTATAAATGTATAGAAAACCACTTAGAATTAACGTCCTCATGAAATACCCTGACCTGCTTTATGTAAGCTTATTTTTAATTATTTGACAAAGTTATTTGTACAAAGTTCACTTTATCTCTCTCTGACTTTTACTGTATGACAGTTAACCCAGTTGGCATTGACTGGTAACCCCACTATCCGCTGGGGTGATAAATCCTACAATTTGCTTGCCTTTTCAGATGGAACCTTCGGTTCAAATTGTGATGTAAGTACAGTTATGAATTACTTCATTATTATTACAACAGTTGTTGTTTGTCAATTTTTATGCATTTATGTCATAAACTATGTGCACATTAAGCCACAATATTGTCTAGCTTAGATTAGAAGGGTAAATTATTTATTCAAATGATGTTTGTGGATATTTGTGTTTGTTTTAGCATGCCCCATATGATGCCATGGTTTTGGTGTCTCATGGCTACTACATAGATCAAAAGCTAAAGGCCAGTGGTGGGGTGTGGAAGGTAAGACCATGCTTTGTTAATGTGTATTTGTATTTACAATATGTTTATATTTTTGTTAATATATTATATGGCTCTCAGGGTTCAAAGGTTGTGCGTGATATGCCTGTGCCAGAGGAATTGATATTCACTGTGGATGAAAGGGTCAGGAAAGACATTGCGCTGGCTAAGGAACAGTACAATAAAAGTGTAAGTAACTCACACAACAAACATGTTTGTTTTTATGTCATGGTTGGGCCCATCCTTTGACTTCACTAATTTTTATATTGAGCTACAGTTACAGAAAAAATATTTATGTGAACCCCTTGAATTCATGTGTATTTATGCATAAAATTAGATCTGATGTATGTTTAAAAAGTATAATTGTTTGTGTGTTAAGCAGACTGTTGTTGGACTTGAAAACATTCACTTGAATTAGGGCTGGGCGATATGTCTTAAATTATATTTCAATATTTTTCAGCCAATTAAAAAAAATATACACGCACAATTCAACATGCGCCCCACCAAGAGTTTACCACCTTATAGCGACCACAAGGAGGTTACCCCATGTGACTCTACCTTCCCTAGCAACTGTTTGGTTGCTTAGGAGACCCAGCTGGAGTCACTCCAACTCATGATCTCCAGGGGTGGTAGTCAGCCTCTTTACTTGCTGAGCTACCCAGGCCCCATATTTTTCAGCCTATTGACGATATTCGATATATATCTTGATAATTATTTTTTTGCTCTAAAATGTATTTTATTTTATTTTATTTTTAAATCAGAGAAACCATCATTTCATCCAAACAGCCATTATAGCCAAGTAGATTAAATATTTTAAAGGCATTAAATAAAAATCTAATAATTAGTTTTTAATTAAATAAACACAAGGGACAATGAAATTCAATAATTTTCATTGATATGCACTTTATATTTATATTTCATACACAATCATACATAGTAATAAAAAGCATTATTTACCTTCAGAAGATTTTTACTGTGCAAAGCTATTTCACTGACCTTTTTTTTTTTTTTAAACCCCAGCTAAACATGGCATAATACTGAATTATTACTGTGGGACACGTCAGGTTGATTATTATAATATAATCCGGAATTATCATTATTATTTTGATTATTATATTTGCGTTATACAAAATACATTTTTGTCCTGTTGACTTCATCTTCACCTGGGGGCTTTTATTTTGACAACGAAAGTGCTGCAGTATGTACTTGTACTTCACAAGGAGAAGTCTCCTTTGGAAGGATGCGTCCTCCGGAGGTCGCATTTGTCAGCCTCATACGTCTCGTTAAATGTATTTATTTATTTTATTGGTAACGCAAAAAAGGTTAACAATTGTATAAATGTAATGTAATGTAATGCATAAACATAAAATGTATTGACAATAGATTTAAAAAAAATAAATAAATAAGAAAAAGAAAGACAAAAAATAGAGAGAAAAAAAGACACCAGACAGCCTCGATGAAGTATTCGGCCGATAAATGCGATTATTTTTCATAACAAACCAATGCGTTTTTAAATACATTTTGGTTAAGGTAGAGTATTATTTCATTTAATAATTTTATTAGAATTATTTTAACACAAATTATAGTCAAAAACTATCGCAAACTGTTTTTAAAACATTTGATTAAAGAGTCGTTTGAGAGCCAAAAGATCCGGCTCTTTTTGGTGAGCTGAGCCGAACGATCCGGCTATCTGAAAAGAGCCGGAATGCCCATCACTAATTGAACTGATCTGAGAGCACCGACCTGCGCGTGTACACAGTTCACGCGTCACTGGTTTGTACTGAATCACACACAGACCATGTTTGTCTTTAAATCACAGTCTTTTGTCGATTATTAATCACATATGACCAACTTGCCATTTTGATGTTATTTTGTTTAATTGGGCAGCTCTGAAGGGTCGTGAAATTAGTCTACTGATGCGTTCTTTATGAAACTTAATGGACAAATGAAACCACATTACAATCATCGCGATACTGACGATATTGGTCAATTTTACATAATCATCAAAATTATCTCGATTATATCATTGATACTGCCCAGCCATAACTTGAAATAGGCTATACAATTTTCAAAATGTAAAAACTCCCTTGGATTTATACCTGGATTTAGCAAACATAGGCCTTAAATTGGATGCACACACACAAAAGCACATTTAAAGGAACAGTTCACCCCCAAAATTAAAATTATCTCACCATTTACTCACCCTCATGCCATCCTAGATGTGCATGACTTTCTTTCTTCTGCAGAATACAAATTAAGATTTTTAGAAAATATCTCAGTTCTGTATGTCCATACAATGCAAATGAATGGTGGCCAGAACTATGTAGGACAAAAGCAGAAAAAAACAGCATAAAAGAAATCCATATGACTCCAGTGGTTAAATCCATATCTTCAGAAGCAATATAATAATTGTGGGTGAGAAAGAAATCAATATTTACATCCTTTTTTACTGTAAATCTCTACGTTCACTTGACCCCCCCCCCCCCCCCCCCCTTTTTGCATATCGCCACCTACTGGTCAGGGAGGAGAATTTGTAATAAAACAAGAGTTTAAATATTGATCTGTTGCTCAAATCAATCCCTTTAAATATCCAATATCTACAGTCTCAGGACCTGCAGGTTGTCTGCTATGCCTTCACCTCTTTTGGAAAAGCAGCCATTAAGAAGAGGAAGCTTCACCCAGACACATTTGTACAGCTTGCTTTGCAACTAGCTTACTACAGACTACATGGAAAGTAAGTGTCTTGTAACATAATTGCATTACAGAATAATCAAAACACTTCAGCCCTTGTTTATTCAGACATCTCTCTCCTCCTCATTTACAGACCTGGTAGTTGCTACGAGACTGCCACCACACGGCGATTCTTCCATGGACGGACAGAGACCATGAGGCCTTGCACTGTGGAGGCCCAGCACTGGTGCAGAATGATGCTCAACCCTGCAGCCACTGTGAGTCCTCTGTCTGTCCATCTAAATCAACACACTGCAAAAAAATTATTAAAAAATTCTTAATTAGCGTTTTTGTCGTGTTTTCTAGTAAAAATATCTTAACATTGTTAAAACAAGATCAATTTACTTGACAAGCAAAGAGGCATAAGATATTCTGTCTTGTTTTCAGAGAAATCTAACAAAATTTTGGTTTCTTGTTTGAAGCATAAAATTTACTCAATTTTGTCAGATTTCTCAGATTAACTAACCAGCAAATGTCAAGTTATTAGTCAATGTACCAGTGAATGTAAAACTACACTCACTGTAAACCGCCACCATCACTTCTTTCATATGTAGACGATTTATGCACATCATTAAGCAAATCAGAGTAAATTACAGTAGAGCATCCAGACTGTTTTTACAGTTATTGATCACACTGTTATCTTTTCAGATGGAAGAGAAAAGACAAGCTCTAATTGCAGCCTTCAACAAGCATAATAAATTGATGCTAGAGGCACAAAATGGAAAAGGTTTGTGTGTGATTGTGTTAATATTGAGGCACTTTCAAACTAGAGCTTTTGGTGCTGACCCATTTCGCTGGTTAGTGTGAAAGTGTTTTTCTGAAATCAGGTTCACTTTAAAAGGTGGTCTGCGGTACGGTTCATGTGATCTACAGTCAGGTTCACAGTGTGTGTGAATTAAGTGAACTTTTGCTCTTTCATTTGCATATTTTCACACTCCCTGTATTATTTATGTTGGCTTGACGAAACCAATATTCTGTTATTCTACAAACTTGTTTTTTTTTCCGAAATCCCTAAACCAAGACCAAAATCTTTAACACTAACTCCTCCTAGATCTTTCAAGCTACATCCATCAAACTCAGTATAGTCCTTCAGACTGTTCTGGAATAGTGTGCTATGTCTTTTCTTACTGACCAGACTTGAACAATCAGACAAATCTTATCTTATCTAACATTGACAGAATTTTCAAATGAACTAACTTAATGCTCAATAATTCAAATTCCAACTGTCAAAATGAATATGTAAACCCACACAATGCCTTTAATCAAAGTCTTTCTAGCAAGTCAGTTCACTATTGGCCATGTTTGGAATGCTCTAAGGAGGCTATGTCCAGTCATGTCAATGCAGCTTTTATTTACTTGAACGTGATAGACCGAAATCTCCAAAACGGTTTGGTCAAGATTACGATCAAAGCACATATTTCGATCGATCAATACTCTCAGAGATACTTGCATTGATATCGAAAATCAAACTCTGATTTGGGATGAGCAATTGAATCAAGTGTGAAAAACAGCCTTAGACTGTGTATTGGTTTATATGGCAGTGACAAATGTTAATAGTCTTTGTCTATGTCAGGCATTGACAGACACCTCCTGGGTATGTACCTTATTGCTAAGGAGCAGGGCCTTTCTGTTCCTGAACTGTACACAGATCCACTCTATGCTACAAGGTTTGGCCCACACTCTGCCATATGCATTCATTCCCAATAATGTGTTGATTTGCAATATAATACAAGCCCCACTTGTGATTGAGACACAGTCTCTCTCTGCCTCTTTGTGTCTGCAGTGGTGGAGGAGGGAATTTTGTGCTGTCTACTAGTCTTGTGGGTTACACTACCGTGCTGGGAGCAGTTGCACCAATGGTGCATCACGGATATGGGTTTTTCTACCGTATCCGTGATGAGAGGTTTGTCCATATTAGTTTCTCTTGTTCTTTTTATCAATGAACATACAGTAGCCTCAAAAATTAGGC
Source organism: Moxostoma hubbsi (assembly GCA_032164185.1). Classification (NCBI taxonomy): domain Eukaryota; kingdom Metazoa; phylum Chordata; class Actinopteri; order Cypriniformes; family Catostomidae; genus Moxostoma; species Moxostoma hubbsi. Next base: position 19,521,618 of record JAVLUX010000014.1, on the reverse strand, counting down.
TTGGGTTTGCTGCCTTTTTCACGCAACTATAATCAGAAGAGTTTCCAGATGATCATCGATATATATCAGGGTTCTTTTAGATATAAGTAGGGCTGCTCGTTGCACAATAGTCTTTGTCACCTCAGACATATTTCTCGATACAACATTAATAAAGTGTGAGCGGCAGGGTAAATGAAGGGGGGTCACACACCAGACACATCTGACAGATGACATGGCTTTGTAACGTTTCAAAAATTAGAAACAATTATTTAATTTCTACAAAATATATCCACATACCACCAACAGCGTCACGGAGCTCAAACAGTTTTCCATTAAATTCGACCCAAATTATTATCAAAGGACAAAGATGATTTACTCTAGCCATCGCTGGATGATTTATTGTGCATAAGTATCTTTCATATAGCCTGCACAATGTATTTTCAGTTTCAAATATACCATTTTGTGGTTAGACAGCTTGAATGAAAGACCTATTCAAGGCTACATACAGAGAAATTACATAATAAACATCACCATCTCTAATCGTTCTGTTTATGCTTTATCCTGTGCTGCTTCAGTTCATCCTGTGTGTCTGTGTGTGTTTTGTGCTTCTGTAAATGGTATATCGCCCTCTTGTGTTCTCCCAATTCTATCACGCCAGACTGTCATACAGAGGTAACAAATGAGTGAATTGGAAAGCACGCAAATTGGGCTTCTAATTTAAAAGTCGGCTAGTTTTAATATATCGATGCCTCAAAAATATATTGATAAAATTACATGCCATAGTATGTTTTCTTTAAAGTAATAATCCACCCAAAAATGAAAATTCTCTTAACATTTACTCACACTCATTCTATCACAGATGTGTAAGACTTTCTTTCTTCTGCAGGACACAAACAAAGATTTTTAAACAATATTATAGCTCTGTTGGTCCACATAATACTAGTGAATAGTGACCATAATGTTGAAGCTCCAAAAAATACGTAAATGCAGCATAAAAGAAATACATCAGACTCCAGTGGGTTAATCCATGTCTTCTGAAGCGATCCAATCAGTCCAGTCGGAAAAGACCAAACTATAAATCCTTTCCTACACTAGGAAGTGTACTGCGTTGTATGGACCTACAGAGCTCGTTTGTGCTCTACAAAAGAAAGTCACATCTGGGATGGCATGAGGGTGAGTAAATGATGAGAGAATTTTAATTTTTAAGTGAACTATCCCTTTTTAAAAAAAATGCAATTTAGGTTGACATTTTGGGGCCACTGTATAAATGTGCATATTTGTGAGTATGCTGTATTTAAAGGTGCAGTACGTAAGATTCAGAAGCCCTTGTTATTAATGACACCTGTGGCCACTAAGTGAAATGCAGCCAGCAACCAGATGCTCATGCTCGTGCACACACTCTACAGCAGACATGGGCAACATACGGCCCGTGGGCCGGATCAGGCCCTCCACATGGTTTAATGTGGCCCGCAGCTCATTCATTGTAAAAGTGTTTTTATATCTCATTGGATTTTTCAGTTAAATTGCATTGGGACCTAACGTGTCTCCACAAGCGTTTAACATGCCCAGGGTTGCCAGATAAGAGACGCAACACCCCCAGTTTGAGATTTTGCACAAATTGGAAATATCCTGCATAATGTTATACTTATTTTGTGCAATCTGGCAACCTTGCACGTGAGTGTGCTTTTTCTATCTCTCGCTTTGCCCTTTGAACAAACTCAGTGATCTGTAGTGCAATATTCTGCTCAAGGAAAAGTGTTATACGGCCACTCTGTGTCCTTTTTTGAGGCTGCTTGTGATGTTTGGTGCTACTTTGCAGGTAAACCTTCTCAGTGATTAAATTAAATATAAAAGTAGATCTCTGCATCATTGACATGTGAGCAAAAGCATGCCAGAGACGAATATGTATATGTATTTATTTGTGCAATTTAGAAATGTTGAAGTCCCTTCACACCTGTATGTTAATCTAACTCTTGCAGTAATCATTTATCATAGTCATGCAGTCTGTGTTATTCAGTTGTGTGATGAAAGTCACACCATCGAGGAGACCCGCATCTTGACCCTTTTAGCATGTAAACGGGTAATGTTTTGAGAATAAAATAAGTAAACTCGCCCACTTTGCACAAACATTAAAAGTTCTATAAATTTCAATAACATTTTTTTAAATTGACCCCTGATGTAGAGATTGTTAAATTGAATAATAAATTAACAGGGAAGTAGAGATGGTAAAACAAAAAATTATAAGCTCAGCCTTTATTCAGTTTTTTAATGCCTGATAGAAAAGTATCTATCTTTGTAGAGCAATACAATACTTTAGGCAATTGCCGAATAGTCCCATTAGTCTCTGATACACTTCAGAAAATTTAGTACAAAACTATTTCTGAGCTTAAAAGTTACAAAAACCAAATCAATGCAGAACATTGTATCTCAAAAGGAATACAATGTGGCCCCCCATGCTCTACTTAAAGCCCGATGTGGCCCCTTTATCAAAATAGTTGCCGACCCCTGCTCTACAGGGACAAGAGTGAGCATCGGCCAAAACAATGACGTAACATACCAAGAGATTGAACGTGATTCACCGGCATCATGCTGACAGATGAGATAGCATAATTAAAATTACACAGTTATGATTGTTTAAACTACAAACTTTGAGATTAAACTAAAAGTACTTATCAGCTAACATAGCATACTGATACACACATGCAGTTATATACTAACGAAATATACCAGAGAGTTTACTGCTGCACTATTGTATGTTTTGTATGTCATATGTTGTACTGCAATCAAGAAACCAGCAAATTTGCTTAAATATATCCTGCATACCTGACTTTTAGTATAAAGAGAAGATCATTGAATGTTACGAAGCAAGGTAGCTTGGAATTCGTCAGCGTTAGCAGGCAAGATCAAGTTAGCTAAAATTACACAGATCAATCCTTGTGGCACTATATTTCACATGCTTTGCAGTAATGTAAGCTTACCTGTCCAATAAGAAGAATGCCAATTCAGGGTCGGTTTTGACACCCAAAACCAAACGAAGGTCCCTCCAGGAATCAAATGCCCTGCCGATGTTCACTCTAGTTTTTGCTCGAGCATGATCACGTTTCCACTTAGCCAGATGGGATTCAGTAGGTCAATTTTTGTGTAGGAGTCGGTGTTGTGCTGGGAGCCGGACGTTTGCTGGATTCCATCTCAAAGATAATGTTGCCTAGTGTTGCAGTTTGTTGTTGCTGTTGAATAGTGGAAGAGGAGCTACTGTCTGAGGCAAGGCTCTCGAGAGTGCGCATAAACGTCACATCCTTTGGATTTTTCCGGTAAGAGCGACCCGCTCCCTTTGCGTGAAAATCAGTCTACAGGCTTTAATAGACAACCTAGGATGTCCGGGAAGAGCTCATTTGTTAAGATGCGTTACAAGCTGTTCACTCATTGGCAAAAAATTGTCAAATATTACATGAAAAATGTTACATATTGCACCTTTAAGAATGTCTACCTAATTTAAATGTATATTTAACTGTTTGGATAGTTTGTCCTTTTGGACATAGTGCTATCAGAAAAGGCTAAACAATTTTTTTTTTTTTTTTTATGATATTAATAATATTTTAATTATATTCATAATGCTTCTCACCTTGATTTAGAATTGTTGCATCCTGTACCGCTTGGAGGTCCTGTCCAGAAACAAATGCTGAAACCTTTTTCCAGAACCTCTGCACTTCTTTCCGTGACATCATGCATGTCACTACCCTCTCCCAACTGTAAAGAAAAGCATCCTGGGAAGTGTAGACTAACCTCACTTTTTTAGTTATGCAATTGCTCAAAAGCTCTACAGGGCCTAGATCTCTCATTCTTGACTTTCCTTTGATTGCTATTTGCTATAAACCAGGATGTAGCTAGATTTAAAGGTTGACTTGCCTCCTTTAATGGTTATATTAAGGGTTTGTATATACCGGGCAATTGTGAAGAAATTGGAAGTTTCTTTGAACAAGCTTCCAGATATTGAGATATTAAACTCTCATGTGTTAGTAATCTCTAATGTATCGTTCAAATCAGGAAATGCTGAAGATTTCTAACCAAATGTTTTTGACTTGCCTTAGTAGTATTGCTTCCTTTTAATTGTAGACCTGTGAAATAAAATGTGTAGTGTCATAGGAAACTAATGCTCAATCACTATAGAGCATACAATGCAATTTGATTTTAAAATGGGCAATAAACTGCCTTATTAGTCATGGGTAGATTTTGGAACTTGAACCTTGCCTATTATTAATATACTGTGTAATTTGAAAAACCAAGCCAGAATGGTTGAACTCATCAAGCTGAACAGCAAAAAAACCCATGATAATAAGTACAGCATACATGATTTTAGAGCAGATGATGAGTTTTTATAAGATATGATACTTCAAATATAATACCGATATACTGTTTTACTTTACATTGTAAATTATGCACAAATCAATGCAATTGCAAAAACAATGCAGGCATATTTAATTCCTCTTTATTCTCTTTTTTATATATATATAATTCTATAAATCATGTCCATTTTCAAACACATTAAGTGTGGTTTAAAGCAATAGAAGCCAGTCTTATTTGTACTAATATAATATAAATGTTTTATTTTGTGGATATATACATTTATGTAATTTTTTAAAAATGTTTCTCAACACTTTTATTTTTGTGCTGATTTAACCAACCTAATAAATTATGAAAATTAGTTTACACTCTTCTCTTACAGTTGTGGGGCGATGTTAAATGTGTTCTGTGAGTGGTCATTTCAATTGTTTCTTAAACCAGTTCAACATTGCGCATCAAACCTTAATTCAAGGAATGATGTCAATATAAATATGAATTGTCCACAACTTTACAATGCCAATTGTATATCTAAATACCCCTAACAATGCAAGTATTGAAAAGAAGCACTTTTGTTTTCATGGCATGAAAGAAATAGTTATTTTTGGGATTCTGGTTCTCTTATTTCAAAATGTAGCTATACCAATTTCACTCATTGTTTGAACTTTGATATCCAGACCTATATTCAAGGAATGAATAATCCACTTGTATGTGTAGTCATGTCAACAGCACGACATATCTTGCTTTACCATTTATGCCTTCAAATCAGGTATGTTTTATTTTTCAATTTTAACATGATTGAGACTTTATTTTCTGTAGCAGATTTGTATTTTTTTCACCTTTATTACATCTCAAATCTAAATTTGTTTTTAATACATATATTTAGCATGTTACCTTGACCATGATAGTAATCGGGTTTCAATTGTATATCTTCTGTTTTTTAAACCAGTATCTTGGAAAATTAATTACTTTTTTGGGTTACTATTTGGTAAAGGTTTGTTCACATTTATCTGACTCAAAGGGATAATTCTCTCATCATTTACTCACCCTCATGCCATCCCAGATCTGGAAGAGTCATTTAAAAATAAAGAGAACACCACATGAATTCTTCCTACTTTCATTTTGTGACAGTTTTCTACACTATACAGTATGTATACCAGGGCATTTTCAGAAATTTCATGTAAAACCAACCAGGATAATGAAAAATCTGAAACTTTATTTAAAAAACAGCGCCATTGTAGGACAAAATTAAAGAGCCTTGTGTTAGTATGATAGATATATATGGCACCACATGTACAACAAGAGAGTAAATCAAAATAAAAACTCCTGAGGAACAGTGTCTTCACTAATGAGAAACCAAGGCAACTTTTTAATGTAAGGCACAATGTGAGGCAAGTAATTTGTGCATATTTAAATTACGCATTGTTGTAAATGTTGAATAGTCTTATTTTTGGCACTGTTCTACATAAACTGCCCAAATAAAGTATGTGACCAAGAAATGTTAGTGCTTGGTTATAATAATACAAAAAAGATTTTTCAACTATGAATGAATGAATGTTACATTTCTAGCACTTTTCTGACACTACACTCAAAGTGCTTTACACAGTGAACAGGAGACTCTCCTCAACCACCACCAGTGTGCAGCATCTACCTGGATGATGGGACGGCAGCCATGGTGCACCAGTACCCTCACCACACACCAGCTATTGGTGGAGAGGCGAGGAGAGAGTAGAGTGATCCAGCCAATTCATGGATAGAGATTATTAGGAGGCCAAGACTGATTAGGGCCAATGCGGAGAATATAGCCAGAACACTGGGGTTACACCCCTACTCTTTTTGAGAAGTGTCCTGAGATTTTAATGACCACAGAGAGTCAGCAAGAAGCAACAAGAAAGTAGTCAGGTGGATTTATATTATCATATGCCTGAAGAAAAAACATGCATCCTTAAAATACATGACAAGGCTTTGATAGAATTTAAACAACAGTGCTTTAGTCTTGCTCTTTACATAAGAAAAGCTCTACTCCTGTGATATGTGCTTGGACACAAATGTCCACATTTTTATAGTGTTTTCACAGTTTTCAGCAGTTTTAGTTTTAAATGCCACTTAATTTAACAAAACGAAAACAGAACTGTTCAAGTCTAAAATTTCAAAGTCTGCCAATCACTGGAGACTATATAGAAATTTAGATGTTTTTAGATTCTGTCTTAAACAAATTTAGGCCTAGATGCATGTCCCTCTTTAATGTCAGTGACCCATCTGAGATGTAACGAGGGTGTAGTACACCCCCTTCTGGCTGAGCAGCTGCTGGTGTGTGCCCTGCTCCACCACTACCCCATTTTGAAACACAGCTATGCGGTCTGCGTTCTGGATGGTGGTCAGCCGATGGGCTACTATGATACATGTCCGGCCCTCACGTGCCTTATCAAGAGCATCCTGCACTACCTACACACAGGATAGAGAGGAAGGAAAGTCAATTGATGGCAAAAAAAGATTGTTAACTGTGTCCTGCTTTCTTTTGCACTGATCATAGTGCATTAAAGAAATGCTCTGGGCTCAATACAAGCTGAGCTCAATTAAGAGCATTTGTGGCATAATGTTGATTACCACAGAAATGTACTTTGACTCGTCCCTTCTTTTCTTTAAAAAAAAATAAAAATGGAAGTTACAGTGAAGCACTTATAATGGAAGTGAATGGGGCCAATTTTTGGAGGGTTTAAAGGCAGAAATGTGAAGCTTATTAATAAAGCACATATGGTAAATGGCGCTCTTTTTTAAGCTTAGAGGTTACCTAAGTGCTTTACACTGTGTCCAATCACCCATTCACTCACACATTCATACACCAATGGTGGCAGAGCTTCTATGCAAGGCGCTAGCCTGCCATTGGGAGCAACTTGGGGTTCAGTGTCTTGCCCAAGGACACTTCTTCATGTGGGCTGGGAATCGAACCACCAACCCTGCGATTTGCAGCCAACCCGCTCAACCACCTGAGCCACAGCTGCCCCACATATTAATTCTAAAATTAGTAGAATTGGCTATAACTTTACACAGAAAAGGTTATTAAGTAACTAAAATCAATGTTAACATGCATATTTTATGTCTTTGCCTATAATTTTGAAAAAGTGAGTGTTTTAACATTCAGAAATTTGCCACACTTCCATTTTAAGTGCTTCACTGTCAACCTCGATTTTTGCTGCTGCTTTTTTGTTTTGTTTTGTTTTTTAAGAAAAGGAGAGGCAAGTCAAAAATATTTTTTTGTGCAAATAAATATTATGCCAGAAATACTGTCGATTGAGCTTCACTTGTATTGAATCCAGAATATTCCTTTAAACATTTGAGTTGTAACAGTGTTACAAGTGAGCTGTACTGTAATTGTAGATTAGTACATCTAAATTTAGTATGCCGGTGTTCCATGTATGCATATACCTTCTCACTCTCGGTGTCCAGAGCAGAAGTGGCTTCATCCAGCAGTAGGAGTTTGGGGTTGCGGAGGATGGCTCTCGCTATAGCAATACGCTGTTTCTGCCCTCCTGAGAGCTGAGTACCCTTATCACCCGCCTGCGTCTGGTATTGCTGCAACAAAAACATACAAGATAGATTTAGCTTAAGTTCAGGTTTTGTTTTTTAGTTAATTTGTGTATGATTTGAGGCCATCTCTATGTAAATGTAGTCACTTTTATTATATATATATACACTACCGTTCAAAAGTTTGGGGTCACCCAAACAATTTTGTGTTTTCCTGAAAAGTCACACTTATTCACCACCATACGTTGTGAAATGAATAGAAAATAGAGTCAAGACATTGACAAGGTTAGAAATAATGATTTGTATTTGAAATAAGATTTTTTTTACATCAAACTTTGCTTTCGTCAAAGAATCCTCCATTTGCAGCAATTACAGCATTGCAGACCTTTGGCATTCTAGCTGTTAATTTGTTGAGGTAATCTGGAGAAATTGCACCCCACGCTTCCAGAAGCAGCTCCCACAAGTTGGATTGGTTGGATGGGCACTTCTTGCGTACCATACGGTCAAGCTGCTCCCACAACAGCTCAATGGGGTTCAGATCTGGTGACTGCGCTGGCCACTCCATTACCGATAGAATACCAGCTGCCTGCTTCTGCTCTAAATAGTTCTTGCACAATTTGGAGGTGTGTTTAGGGTCATTGTCCTGTTGTAGGATGAAATTGGCTCCAATCAAGCGCTGTCCACTGGGTATGGCATGGCGTTGCAAAATGGAGTGATAGCCTTCCTTATTCAGAATCCCTTTTACCCTGTACAAATCTCCCACCTTACCAGCACCAAAGCAACCCCAGACCATTATATTACCTCCACCATGCTTAACAGATGGCGTCAGGCATTCTTCCAGCATCTTTTCATTTGTTCTGCGTCTCACAAACGTTCTTCTTTGTGATCCAAACACCTCAAACTTGGATTCATCTGTCCACAACACTTTTTTCCAGTCTTCCTCTGTCCAATGTCTGTGTTCTTTTGCCCATCTTAATCTTTTTCTTTTATTGGCCAGTCTCAGATATGGCTTTTTCTTTGCCACTCTGCCCTGAAGCCCAGAATCCCGCAGCCGCCTCTTCACTGTACATGTTGACACTGGTGTTTTGCGGGTACTATTTAATGAAGATGCCAGTTGGGGACCTGTGAGGCGTCTGTTTCTCAAACTAGAGACTCTAATGTACTTATCTTCTTGCTCAGTTGTGCAACGCGGCCTCCCACTTCTTTTTCTACTCTGGTTAGAGCCTGTTTGTGCTGTCCTCTGAAGGGAGTAGTACACACCGTTGTAGGAAATCTTCAATTTCTTAGCAATGTCTCGCATGGAATAGCCTTCATTTCTAAGGACAAGAATAGACTGTCGAGTTTCAGATGAAAGTTCTCTTTTTCTGGCCATTTTGAGCGTTTAATTGACCCCACAAATGTGATGCTCCAGAAACTCAATCTGCTCAAAGGAAGGTCAGTTTTGTAGCTTCTGTAACGACCTAAACTGTTTTCAGATGTGTGAACATGATTGCACAAGGGTTTTCTAATCATCAATTAGCCTTCTGAGCCAATGAGCAAACACATTGTACCATTAGAACACTGGAGTGATAGTTGCTGGAAATGGGCCTCTATACACCTATGTACATATTGCACCAAAAACCAGACATTTGCAGCTAGAATAGTCATTTACCACATTAGCAATGTATAGAGTGTATTTCTTCAAAGTTAAGACTAGTTTAAAGTTGTCTTCATTGAAAAGTACAGTGCTTTTCCTTCAAAAATAAGGACATTTCAATGTGACCCCAAACTTTTGAACGGTAGTGTATATATATATATATATATATATATATATATATATATATATATACAGTATATATATATATATATATATATATATATATATATATATATATATATATATATATATATATATTTACAATTTACAGTTGAATAGATTTGATATTGATACTGTACATTCAGTCCTTTACATGTCCCTTTGCTAGAAATAAGAACATTTATTATAGAGTTGCTTCTGTAATCTTTGCTACTAGAAAAGTAGCTAACCAACAGTTACTGTGAATGAGAAATAGGATGTATCTGTTTTAAAATGATGTAAGACTCTGTCAATATGCATTTGAGGATTGAAGCACATTTTGTGTGGCGTTTGTACCTGTGGCAGCCCTTCAATAAAGGAGTGTATGTTAGCAGCCTTGGCAGCCTGTTCAATCTCCTCCTGAGGTGCTTTTCTGCTGTTGTCTCCATATGCAATGTTCTCTGCCAGGCTGCAGTCAAACAGCACGGGCTCCTGGGAAACGATGCCTATCTGAGAGCGCAGCCAGTGGATATTAAGCTGCTTTGCATCATTGTCATCCAGCATCTGTTAACAAAAAGTAAATGTCTTCAAATATAAAATTAACCTAATACCAGGTTGGCCAGGAAAGGGCAAGCGATCAGTTTGTGGTGGCACAGAAATGTTCGGGCATCATTTTTATATTGTTGAAATGTGTGTGTGTGTGGTGGGGTTGTTGAGTGAATACAATGACACTCAGGACAGAGAGGTTTGCCGACCTTGGAGTGAGCACATGTTAAGTTAGTACATTTTTACAGATTATTTCACCTCTAAAAGGACTAAATTATGCCAAAACAAATTACAAAAAAAATTAGTAAAATTGGGGTGGCCAATGGGGTGGCCAGGATTCGGTCACCCCTGGCCACCCCCTAGCTCAGCCACTGCCTAATGCAAAGCAGATTTTTAATATTTGTGGTGTGTGATAAATAGGCAAATCCAAAAACAAAGGTCTTTTATTGGTGCCATATACAAATGTGCCTCATTCTTATTAATAGTAAATGTCTTTAGGTTCTAATGCAACATTAACTGCTCTTCTCTCACCTCTGTGAGCTCTTGATGCTTCTTTCTACTTCAAGGCTTTATTACACAATTCACATTTTTGCCACACTTTATCATGTTTTACGACCTGATGACTAAACATTGACAGTAAGCAAAAAGACAGGAAGAACATGTGTGGGAAACTGATTAATAGATCTTTATGCCATGCACATATGCTAAACTTTTTCCATAATAGAAGAACATCTTTTTGAACAAACTGTTTTATGGTTGAGTCTTAAAGGTTAAAGACCTGATGTATGCAGGTCAAAGAGAACCATCCTTAGCTTCTTTAATGTGTGTGGATCCAAGATAGCTTTTTATTGGTGAGCCTTGTTACCTTCTAAGATAACATGTCATTGACCTTGAGAGAGGTATGATTTTCACTTCCGTTACTGTACTGTTTTTAGTATATGAGTATTATGAAATACAGTGTGTGTGTGTGTGTGTGTGTGTGTGTGTGTGTGTGTGTGTGTGTACTGAATCTTGCTGAATTGGATCAGTGATTAGAGATTGTTAAACGGTTAGTTCACCCAAAAGGGAAAATTCTCTCATTATTTACTCACCCCCATGCCATCCCTGATGTGTATTACTTTCTTTCTTCTGTAGAACATAAAATAAGATTTTAGAAGAATATTTCAGCTCTGTTGGGCCATACAAAGCAAGTGAATGGTGACCAGAACTATGAGGTCCAAAAAGCATATTAAGGCAGCATAAAATGAATCCTTATCATGCAGTGGTTAAATACACATCTTCAGAAGTGAATATTTAAGTCTTTTATACCATGAATCTCCACATTAACGTTCAATTTCACATTCTTCTTTTGTTTTTGGCAATTCACATTCTGTGTGTAATATATCGCCTGGGCAAGGAGGAGAATGTATAGTAAAAAATGACTTTAATACTGATCTGTTTCTCATCCATGCCTATCATATCACTTCTGAAGACATGGATTTAACCACTGTAGACATTTGGATACATTTTATGCTGCCTTAATTGACTTTTTGGAAGTTCAAAGATTTGGCCACCATTCACTTGCTTTGTATGGACCTACAGAGCTGAGATATTCTTCTAAAAATCTTCATTTGTGTTCAGCAGAAGAAAGTCAAACGCATCTGGTATGGCATGAGGATATAATGAGATCATTTTCATTTTTGGGTGAACTATCCCTTTAAGCTCAATCTAAAACGAAATTTATTTAGGTATGTGGAGGAAGGAAAATAACCTAGGAATACATGTAATAATATTAATTTTGTTGTATAAAATGTGCTAAAAGATATAAAACATTACCTGTATGCTGAAGCTTCTACGCTTCAGAATTGATTTGTAAGGGCATTTGAAGTGGTTTTTAAATCATGTTTTGCTTCAAATCTTACTATGTCAACAGATTTGTGGTAGGGTTAGGTTTCAGGGTATCATAAATATCTTTCAGTTCAAACCATTGTGTTTATAATAGCTTCTAAGGTCTGTGTGTGTGTTCCTACCACTTTGCCCTGCAGAGGGTCATAAAATCTCTCCAATAGCTGGATGGTGGTGCTCTTTCCACAGCCACTGCTGCCCACCAGGGCGAGAGTTTGTCCCTTCTTCACCCTGAGCCTGAGCCCCTGAAGCACTGGCACATCCGGCCGTGATGGATAGTTAAAAAGCACATCATCGAAGCTCACATTCCCTTCAAACTTTTCCTATGAAGATTACAAGAAAACAGCCACATTAGTGCACATTTGTGTATACTAGTCTTCAAATGTAAATATCTTTTGGTGATTATGAATGTTATTAATTATTCTGAATGTGCTAACAAACACAGAATATGTGGGATGGGCAGAGTCCATATTTGTCTGCTCACCAGAATTTGCATAGAACTGATAAACAGTTAATTTTTGTACTGATGCCTGTGAACAGTGCTGCTAAACTGTATGATAGGCTTCTAAGAACAACTAAGGACTTGCATAAAGTTAAAGTCTCATCATGTTTTTGCATATTTTACTTATAATATACCGGCTTGTCCCCATCCTCTGAGGCATTGTCAATAGCTGGGACTCTGCTGATGAGCATCAGGATGTGAGAGGCAGACATCTTGGCCTTTGCATAGTTTGGAGTGAAGGAGTTTGCTTCTCCAACAGCCATTGCTCCATAGACCACTGCTGAGATTACACTGAGACACAGCAATATATCTGTCACTAGAGGTTGTATATTATTCATCAAAAATGTATTTTCTCTAAAATCATTGATTTTCCACTAAACTTATTACTATGATTGGCAAATTCAAGTCTTATATTTTATTTGTATTTTAATAACTCTTGTTTATTCAATGCTATTTTAACATTTTTTTCCTTTGATTGATGATTTCTAACTTTACAAATTTTCCTGTGTAATCCATTTGAACTACTACTACTTTCATGCCAATAAAGCACACTAAATTGAAATTTATATAATTTTCATAAAAAGTACAATATTGAGTTAATGACAAAATCATTGTCTTAGAGACTGAATCTTCATTCACTGTATATTTGGTAGCATAATCTGACATGCCACTCTTTCTGTAATAATTTACTGACACTATACTGTAGCAACTAGACTTTGGACCTCCCCATACACTCCAACCTGACACATTTCTAACACTGTAGTGCGTCACAGCAAATGTACACACATTAACTGTGTGTGTCTCTGTTACTTGAATGTACTTTTCCGTGGTTTAATTGGTTTCTAGTTTTAACTATTGCTCTGTTTCACAGACATGGAAGAATCATGTTAATGCTACTGTGGAATCTTTTTGTGACATATTCCTACTGAGAGTGGGTCTAATATCTGTCGTGCACAGGCTTGGAGAGTAACAGAATATTTGTAACAGCGTTACGTACTCAGGATTAAAAAAATTTGTAATCTGTTACAAATGATTTGTTAGTTACATAAAAACTTATTACAGATTACAGTTGGTTAATACTGTGTTTACTAGCAGGATTATAATTTTCAATATATAAAAAAGAAACAAAAGATCCCTCTGGGGGGGTCATGTATTGACGCTGACTACCACCCCTGGAGTACTGAGTTGGAGCCAGGTCTCCTAAGCAACCAAATTGGCCCGGTTGCTTGGGAGGGTAGAGTCACATGGAGTAACCTCCTCGTGGTCATGATTGGTGGTTCTTGCTCTCAATGGGGCAAGCATTTAAAAGCAAGACCCCTACAAAAATCATGTTAGCTAGGATCGCTAAAATGAGTCAAAAGTGTTCCTTAATTTCAGTCATACATTCTTTCGTCGGGAGCAGGAATAAAAGGAGAGAAACGACCACTCCCCCTGGCAAACGGCCACTATTTCGGTACACCGGACACCTACTGTAGAAACTTTAGTGTGACTTCTCATTTCCATATTAACTCTAAATATGTTCTCTGAAATGTCAACTGTAATTGGGACAGCATTTCTTTTTTCGTTTTTTTTTTTTTTAATTTTTTATTTTTAAATCAAAATTGTCCACATGAATTGAAAATGTTATTAAGTTCTTAAAGGAAAGTGCAATGGATAATTTATCTGACTTTGAAACTTATAAATGTATCATTAGAAGTTAAAAAATATGGATGAGGGAGAAATACTGGCAAATGTAACATTTGAAAACTCACTGAAAAGTAGGAATAAGTAAATCAAAACACACTAAAAAGGTTTAGATAAAATGTTTTCTATTCTTTAAAACAAGATTTTTATATTTATTTTATTTACTTTTGTCATTAAAATCCTCTTTAAACATACAGTCGCCCCTAAATGTTAGCTGGTGATGTTTGACTGGATCATGAGCAAGCAGAGGACGGGCACTGGAGGCATTAATAATAATAATGAAGATAATGATAAAGAAGATAGACTGTGATCTACCTATTGCAGTTGGAAATTACTGAATGGTCAGTGCCAAATAGTATACATGCTAACGGCAATGCGTGGCAGAATTAATCTTTGTACTGTTTTTAAAACTGAGGTATATCCTGTCATATTTAGTTTAATGTTAACCAAGACATAATTCAATGCATCTGTTCTAGCTGTATTTGCTTGATGAGAAAATAAATTATTTTCTGTAACAGATCACCTGATTTGACTAAAAATGCAGAGTTGTTCTACATTCTACATTTTGCATGTTCTACATTTAACATATTGCATTCAGAAGGCATGATTAAAATTCTTTAAGAAAATATTGCTTTTCTCTTGACTTTATTCACATATGCGATCTTGAGGTAATCAAAAAGTAACTAAAATTAATCTGATTATATTTCTTGTTGAGGTAACTGGATTAATTTAATGAATACATTTTACCAAGTAATCTGTATTTGTAACAGATTACATTTAAAAAGTAACCCTCCCAAGTCACTTACAGAAAGACGCCCTCAAATGTCATCAGCTTTTGTTCAATGAGCCAAGAGCCAAACTTGAAACAGCCAGCATAGGCAAAGTAGATCATCGCTTGAGAGAAAGAGAATGTCAGGCCAAAAATATGTGCCTTTTTCTTGGCATTCCTGGGGAAATCAGAAAAACATCTATAATCTTCAAATCTTATTTTGAATCCTAATGGATATATAATATTCTGTCATTTAAATATATATATATATATATATATATATATATATATGAATCATCATTCTAAACATACTTGTAGGGCACAACTAAGTTCTCCTGGTAGAGATTCTCAAACTTGCTCTCCCTTGTCAATGAAACCACGGTACGGATGTTCTCAATTGCTTCCGTTGCAATCTGGAAAAAATACATAAAATACAACAAAGATGGAAGAAATTATCTTTTTAGTGTGTTGTGAAAAATGATAGTTGACTTGATTTCAGCTGCATTACATGTGTGAATGTTCACCTTTCCAGCTTGTTCAAGCTCCTTCTTGTCTTTCAGAGCATGTCCTGCCAGTAACTTCATCTGGATTGCTCCAGCAACAGCCATGACTGGAACAATGGAGATGATGAGGAGGGTCAACTGCCAGCCGTACACAAATGAAATGATGATGGAGGTGCCCAGGTTTGCCACATTCTGTGCCAGTGTTGCCATTCTCAATCCGGTGGCCTGTAGGGAAAACAGTTACAGTGCCATTTGTGATGAGATACTGTGTTACCTTACCATGACTCTCTATGGATGATTCAATGCTGACTCCGTAAGCTTTGTAATAAGGCTGGCCTTAAACCCTAATTGTTATTCATCATCAACATAGTCTTGTGACCCCACATTTTGAATATATGTATATGACACACCACCAGACAAAAGTTCGGACACACTAGAAATGATCTAAAAACCCCATTTGATCTAAAGTCTTAAACTGCGTTAACACTGTCAGCGACGCGCAGCGACAAAACAACCTCATCTCATTCATTTTCAATGAGAGCTGGCAACTTCCGGCAATACGAGCGACGCCGACCTTTGGTGACTGGATGTGGCTGTGTGTCCACTGATGCAAAAAAGTTTAGAAATGTTTTAATTTATGCAAATGAAGAGTGATAATCGAGAGCGACTTTCGGGAGCGACAGCCAATATCAGAGAAGATGGGAGAGCTCACGTGATCCTAATATTTTAATAATAATATTAATTGTAAAGAAATAGTGCTTTTCAGACTCTCCACACACAACTAGCGACCTAACCGCCAGCCACTGGCGACATGCAGCGGAAAAAGTAGCTGGCAGTGTGAATGCAGCTTTATGCGTAAATGCATAAAATTGGTTTTATTGATAAATATGAATTGTGTCTGCACATGGTTTTCTAGACCAAAAAACTAAAAAACTATGAGTTGAAACAGTTAGTGAAGGAAAAATGCCCAGCAAACTGAGAACTACTTCAAACCCCTTTACGTAATTTTTCCCCATAGATTTGCTGATATTACTACTGTTATTATCCAGAAAGGAAGAAAACATTGGTGTGTCCACAACTTTATATTGCAGATATAGTATATAAGAAAAGAGAATGAGACTCACACCCTGCACTTGAGCAGTATCTGCAGCCAGCCTGGTGGTCAGAGCACCCACACTGTTCTTAGTATCATCATACCAGCTCAGGTCCTAAAATATATAAAGAGAGAATAAATACACACATACACACATACACACACACACACACACACACACACACACACACACACACACACATAAACGTCTTACTAGACTTTATCAACACACATCCACAAGTAGCTTCTTTGGGGTTAACCTAAATGTCTAAGAAGTCATATATTGTTTCACCTGTCTCATCATAGAACTGAAGGCTTTAAATCTCAGTCGCATGGTCAGAATCTCACCAGCTTTCCCAAAACAGTAACCCTAAGAGGAAAAAACAAACAAAATAAAACTGTGAAAAGTAAAACCGAATGAGGCCATCTTGAAAACAGCATTACAAATGACATGACTAATATAATAATCAGTAATGTAATATCTTGGATTATGTTTTTTATGTAATCTAATCGCATTATTTCTTGATTACTTTTCGATTACCTCTGAATTTACAATTGTTTATTTGACGCCTCATGCATTATCTTTACCTTTGACATAATGTTCCGTAAATGCATTTTAGAAAATTTACTTAATGATCAACATATGAGAATATATGTTTTTTTGTGTGTGTTTTACTTGCTATTTGTGTTGAGTGAAATTTAAAAAAGGCACTTATAGGTTCATGAAACACAGAAACACATTTTAACTGATATATGTTGTGTCCAAGATTGAAGAAATAGATTAGAATTATTCTCATTTAGAAGATTTTTTTTTTTTACTTACAGGTTTGTTTAGTAACTTGCATAATTATTTGTCATAAGGACAAGGTGTGAGTGGTGCTTTTGTCCACAAATTCAGAAGCAAGGATTGCAAATGTATTTACAAAGTCTAAAAAGTATAAAAGGAGTTGTATGTTTTTCCCTGTGATGCTCTAGGCCATCCATCAATGACATACTGAATATGTTTGAGTTTAACAGGCATTTCTTATGGGAGAGTTTCTAGAATTATGGACAGGCACCTCAGGTGCATTAAACAAATGTGTGTAACAGATCAGACCAGATATATTTGTGAATCAACATTCAACATAACTAAAAAAAAAAAAACGTCTCAAAAGTTACCACAAAAAAAAAAAAAAGTTCAGGTCATCTCTTCCGAAAACTCAGACTTACTCGATGGACATATAGCAGCGGTAGGTAGATTTGTAATCTGATTATGTAATCCAGATAAAATGTAATCTGTTACTACAAAGCACTATATATTCTGTACATTTATGCATTCTGTATATTGATCATAAAGGTTGATCCTTAAATCACTTCCATTTCATGATATTTAAATCCTATTAATTAAGATTAGTACCATTACACTCTTAACTCTTTGTTTTCAGAAAGTCTAAAATGTAATCAGCATTTCTGGATATGTGAGTGTCTTGAGCATTGGTAGTTGGACTAAGCAAATCATTTACAGGCTTCTCTGTTATTCATTTGAGTTTACAAAGTGTAATTTCACAACAGCCATCTGTTTTTAAGATAAGAAAGATTACATTAACTTTTTACCACTACTCAATATACACATGTATGCTTAACAGGGCAACTAATTTTCATAGCTACGACTCTCATGAACCACTTCTACAGCTATGGATGTAAGATCTGGATGCCATCTCTGTCTCAAGCTACACTATCGAATTGAATGCATATCAAGAAGACACAAAAACAAGCTTTCAAACTCCACTTTCTGCATTTGTCAAATGTTGATTCTATGTCTTAAAACAAACCTGAAAGAAGAGAGTGAAAAAGGACACAATCCCAATTCCAGCAAACAGCAGTGAGTACGTGTCACTTCTCTGCCTTATAATTTCCTGATCTATCTCAGCAAACACCTAGGAGGAGAAGATTGGAAAAGAGAGATGGGTGATACATGCATGAGGAAGGAACTCTCAATAATAAGGATTTTCAATATCTGTCAATAATGATAATTACTATTGATGTATAACGTACAGCAATGATTTTAGAGAAAATTATAGCAAATGCTGGTTGCAGTGCTCCATTGATGATGGCGCAGAAGACCCCAAATACTATGTACGGCCATTCAGGTTTATTCAATTTCAGAACTGTGAGGAAGGAGACCTCTGGAACCTTTTCCTACAGAGAAAGAGAACAATAGTGTTTGTAAAACTAAAACATTTAACGAATACATGTAGGACATTATTATCTGGCTCAGATTCTTACCTCCTCTGTCTGTTTCTCTTCCTCCTGCAGATCTTTCTCTGAAGCACTTTTTGATTTCTGTCTGTATAGTGTGCGTTCATTCAAAGAGCTGATTGATGGACTTTTCTCATCCATAGTTATCTCCTCTTTTCTCTCCTCAGCATCATCTGAACTCTTGAAAATCTATGAGAGCACATCATAGATTAAAAACAGCATGAAATTAAAAATCAGCACTATGCCATATTAAGGAAGCAATGTGCACAATTGTATTTGGAGCTCATGTGTGTATTTTTTCCACAGTACAGTATGTTTCTAACCTGCATTGTGATGAGGGAGTGGTAGATTCCCTTTCTTTCCATTAGTTCGTCATGTGTGCCCAGTTCTACTATTTCACCATTTTGGAAACCAGCGATGACATCAGCATTTCGAATAGTAGACAGCCGGTGAGCCACTATAATGGTGGTCCTGCCCAGCCTCACCTTTTCAGTTACATATACAGTATTTGCCATTGTATAACACATACATTAAATCCTTCACTTTTTTTGTTGATTATGTTGCAAAGGCATGTATAAATCACTGTATGTTTGTTTCACCTTGTCTAATGCTGCTTGTACGATAGTCTCACTCTCAGCATCTAGCGCAGATGTAGCCTCATCAAGGAGGAGGATCTTGGGGTTGCGTACAAGCGCTCTTGCAATAGCAATACGCTGCTTCTGTCCACCACTCATTTGAGTGCCCCTTTCTCCAACAAGCGTCTCAAATTTCTGAAAATGACCACAGGTATTATACTGTCAGAGCCAGTCAAGGCCTATCAGTCACATGAGTACCAGTAAATGACCAATCTTTCTATAAAAGTTTTTTTAATTAAATTATTTCTTTAAAAGTAGGCATTTTGCAACATTTAAAGGGGTAGTTAACCCAAAAATGTAAATTCTGTCCTTGTTTACTCACCCATATGTTGTTCTAAACCCAATTTACTTTCTCTTTTCTGTGTAACACAAAAGGAGATGTTAGGTAGAATGATAGCTTTTGTCACCATTCACTTTCATTATATCCTCCTGAGACCCTGTGTCCACATGCATGGACATTACGTTTTGCTTTGCTACAGACTATGCATAATTTCATTTAATTTAAACCAACTGATCTTAGTTCAGGAGATTCTGGGCTTTCATTAAAGGGTTAAACTTTCGACACATCGAGTCATGTGTCAAAACAACATGGCATCGATCTCAGCTGAGTTCGACTTTGGGAGAAATGGCAACAAAACTACATCTCGAGTCAAGTGGTTTTTATTGTCGTTCAACCATATACAGTTAGTACAGTACACAGTGAAACGAGACAACATTCCTCCAGGACCATGGTGTTACATAAAACATCATAGGACAGACACAGAACCACATGAGACTACACAGACTAAATAACATCCCTATATAAATTGCGCGTGCAAACATGTGCAAAAAGTACGGGACAGTACAATAAATTACAAAAAATTAACAGGACAATAGGCACAGTGAGAGACAGTGCAGCGCCGACCAGTACACAGTAGTGCAAAAAGATGACAGTTTCTAAAAATGCCAAATGTAAACATAACATACTATGAGATAGTGTTCTATGCACATAGCAGTTATTGAGGTAGCCGCCAGGTATAAAGTGACAATAATTAATGTGCAACTCAGGACATATGTGTGTCAGTCCAGTCTCTGAATATTGAGGAGTCTGATGGCTTGGGGGAAGAAGCTGTTACACAGTCTGGCCGTGAGAGCCCGAATGCTTCGGTACCTCTTGCCAGACGGCAGGAGGGTGAAGAGTTTGTGTGAGGGGTGTGTGGGGTCATCCATAATGCTGGTTGCTTTGCGGATGCAGAATTTTTCTGTAAATGTCTTTGATGGAGGGAAGAGAGACCCTGATGATCTTCTCAGCTGTCCTCACTATCCTCTGCAGGGCTTTGCAGTCCAAAACGGTGCAAGTCCCAAACCAGGCAGTGATGCAGCTGCTCAGGATGCTCTCAATAATCCCTCTATAGAATTAGTGAGGATGGGGGGGTGGGAGATGTGCTTTTCTCAGCCTTCGAAGAAAGTAGAGATGCTGCTTGGCATTCTTGGTAATAGAACTGATGTTGAGGGACCAGGTGAGGTTCTCCGCCAGGTGAACACCAAGGAATTTGGTGCTCTTGACGATCTCCACAGAGGAGCCGTCGATGTTCAGCAGAGAGCGGTCACTCTGTGCTTTCCTAAAGTCAACAACCATCTCTTTTGTTTTGTCCACATACAGAGACAGGTTGTTGGCTCTACACCGGTCCATTACCTGCTGCACCTCCTCTGTATGCTGACTCGTCGTTCTTGCTGATGAGACCCACCACGGTCGTGTCATCAGCGAACTTGATGATGTGATTCGAACTGTGTATTGCTGCACACTCGTGAGTCAGCAGAGTGAACAGCAGTGGACTGACCCTGGGGGGCCCCAGTGCTCAGTGTGGTGGAGATCTGGACTGACTGAGGTCTCCCAGTCAGGAAGTCCAGGATCCAGTTGCATCTGGTAAGAAAGCTCATTAAGTTTTTACATTAAAACCTGTTTGAGTCAAAAGAGTAGAAGAGTGTCTAGTTTCATCCGATATGCCATTTTAAAAATGTCATTGATTTATCATGAAACGGCACGCTGTTTAACACAGTGCCCACATACGTTGACTACAGGCTAATTTTCCTTAAAATACAGTATACTATATTCACTGTGCATTATCACATTAAGAATCAATGGATGCATCCAAAAGCTGGAAAATGTTGCTTTCAGAGGTTTTATATGGAGTTAGGATGAAAATAAGCATTTTAAACTGTTCTGAGACCAGTGGTGACAGACAGCACACTGGAGGTTAAGTGATTCCCTAATTAGGGAGCAAGGGAGCATCCTATAGCTTTCCTATGCAGCCAAGTGCATTCACTTCTAACATCCGGTCAAAAGTTCAGTTTCAGGCTGCAGATGATGTTTGGACCACTCAAAATGTTTGGCTGACATGGGACAATGGTAATCAGTACATATATTCAGAAGTTTTCATGCAAAATTGTATTTTAACATGGTTGGCAGTGATTGGATAATACTGGCCATTGCTTTGAATTGCAATTATTTGTGCTAATTTCTGATGTAATGTCTGCAATGTCTCAAAAAACATTAATAACCAACACTTTTGGAAACATAATAAACAATTTGATTTAAACCAAATCGGACTTTCTATAGCTTGGTGCTATTTAAAATTTCACAAATCAGTCCCACTGTCCACAAATGTGGATATATATATTTTTAGGTAAATTATCTGGTGTAAAAAGTTTTTTTTTTCTTCTTTTTTTTGCACTTTTCTTAGTGGCTACTAGTTACAAATCAAAAAGGGGAATTGAAAATGAACACAGCAGTCAATCTCAGGTCTCAGAGGGTATGGGAAAAAAAAATATGCAATAAAAGTGTATGGCCACTGAGAATAACATTCTGCCTAACATCTCCTTGGTTTTATTTAAGTGCATCCACATTTTTCCATGTAATTTCACTTACATCTGGCAGTTTCATGATGAAGTCATGGGCATTGGCTTCACGTGCGGCCTGCTCAATCTCTTCCTGGGTGACGTCTTGACGTCCATAGCGGATGTTTTCTGCAATGGTGGTGGCGAATAGCACTGGCTCCTGACTGACTACACCTATCAGTTCCCTCAGACCTCGCACGTTCAGAGAGCGAATATCATGACCATCTATAGTCACCTGAAAAGTGAGGGGGGAAAGGAATAGGAAAGGTGGGTTGAAGGGCAGGAAGGAGAAACGAGAGAAAAGGTTGTCCCTCTCTGCTTCTCTTTGTACTTACTGTTCCTTCCTGTGGGTCATAGAAGCGCTGTAGCAGCTGGATTGTTGTGCTTTTTCCACAACCACTGCTGCCCACCAGAGCAATAGTCTGTCCACTCATGACTTTAAGATTTATGCCATTCAGGACCTGCACACCCACAAACAGAACAGTTGCACAAACAGAGTATTTTTTCAATGTTTGTCACAAATTATTGTGCTCAATTTTTTTGTAATACGTCAGGGTTATTTGATGAGCTTACTTTTACATCCTGTCGAGTGGGGTAGTTGAAGTGAATGTTTTTAAATTCTATGTTCCCTTTTACAACATCAAGTTTGTAGCCTTCATCCGAGAAACTGTTAATGCTGGGTTCCTTTTGGCAGAAAAAAATACTTTACAAAATTGTTCTAATTTTCAATACAAATTACAATAAAGGGCCAGTGTTAGAGGTAAGTTCACACCCTTTTCAAAGCCAAACCTCATTCAGTCTAATAGTTATCTACTAGTTTGCTGTACACCAGAGGGGGAAAAGGGGTTTCCTGAGATCTTCTACACATTTGATCTCAGCAGGGAAGCACCTCTTATCTTGAGACCAGACCATATTTCATGTTGCTTAAACAATGAGGGGAAGTTGTGCAACGTGGATTATTTGTGTTCAACTTGGAGTCTCTGCATTTAAATTTTTTTATCTGAAAGCCTTTTTCTGAAAGTTGTGTGTTTGTTTGAACTAGACCATCAGAGTCTAAATAAAGACATGTTTAGTCCTGTGTGTGTTCAGTTTGAATTGTCCAGGTTCATCCCTTGTGGACAATATGGAGGACGGAAGATAAAAATCAAACAGTTCTACCATACTATTGCTCATACTTTAAGGTGGAAAATGGTGGAAATGTCCAAGAAAGCTGGGAAACAACTTCTTCTTTTTTTGAGAAAGTAAAATAAGCTCCAGTCTAAATTTCTGTTTATTAAATAAAAGTTTTAACACTTGAATGCAGGGAATAAAATACGTATTTCCCATCTTATATCCCTGGTAACAATTACTTCATGGAACCTCATCTAGATACAAGATAAAGGCATTAACAATTAGTCACTACACTTTACTCACATTATCAATGATGTGGAAAACTTTGTGGGCGGCACCTCTTGCACTAGAGAAGGACTGGATGTTGGGAGATGTTTGGCCAATGCCGAAAGCTCCAATTAGGACGGTGAAGAAAACCTGTACAATACAAGAGGAATGGAGAATGTTGCTTCTAGGGCAACCTTATGCTGATTTAACAATCTGTTATTTAAAACTATTTCCCATAAAGAAACCTCGTTACACTATTTATGATGTAATCACTTACTGTATTTTCATACTAACAATCTTTTGACACTTGACGGTTTTCTGGACCGATTTGATTATGTGCTTTAAAAGGAATATTCTAGGTCCAATATAAGTTAAGCTCAAGCAACAAAATTTGTGGCATAATATTTTTCCTCCCTTTTCTTTAAAAAAAGCAAAAACCTGGGTCACAATGAGACGCCTATAATGGAAGTAAATGGGGCCAATCCGTAAACATTAAAATACTCACTGTTTAAAAAGTATAGTCACAAGATGTAAACAATATGCATGTTAACATGATTTTAGTGTGATATAATCGCTTACAAACCTTTTTTGTTCAAAATTACAGCCAATTTTACAACTTCATTGCCATGATGATGTAATGTCAACAAACCCTAAAACTGTAAAAATGACTATTTTAAACTTTACAGCTCAATTAACAATAATAAAATAATGCAAGCGCTTTCATAAAAAATATGCTTCACATTTCTGCCTTCACTTCCATTGTAAATGCCTCACTCTAACCTCGATTTTTGCTTTTTTTCAAGAAGAGGATGCCACAAATGCTGTCGATTTAGCATAACTTGTTTTTAACATGTAATTTTCTTTTAATCATAGCTTGATTAATTATGAATTACATTAATGTTTCTGATTCATTGTTGTGTCATTTGACTCACAGTGACTTAATGTTTGACACAGTCCTTCGCTGTGACTTACTCACCGTTAAGAGTTTGCCAATGTCATATTCTCCAGCCAGGATAAGATTGCTGCCATACCAAAAGGCCAGCGCATAGGACATATAGATCATGAAGAATGTAAAGCCCACAGCAATGTTCACAGTTATAGCCTTCCTTATGCCAACGTTCTTAGCGTCCTCCAAGTTCTTGTTATATCTTTGGACAATAAAGTTTAATAATAGTTTAGTACATTCTAAACTCAAAAGGCAAAATTTTTATAAGGCACTGTCTTGAAGCAAAAACTAAGCTGTTTCCATTTAGAAATCCCCCTCCCTCTTTCCTCACTTTGTTCCTATTCACCTTAGTAACAATAATATTAGATGGAAACTTCCAAGACCATATAATACAATTCTACAACTGCATTGTCACACCTCTCCAACTCTTTCTTCTGTCCCCCAAAGGCAAAGACAGTTCTGATGGCTGACAGCACCTCCTCAGCCACTGCTCCAGCCTTGGCATAGGCTGTCTGCTCCATTGATGTAAATGATGTCATCACCTAATGAGACAGGGTACAACACGAGTTCTTTCAAAGTAACAAAATAGTTTGTTTTTGACATAAAAAAACATTAAATAATCACTCATGCTAAAACATATCTATGTCTTTCTCTCTACATTCTTTTTAAACCCACCTTTCCAATGATAGCAGCTGAGATTCCGAGTAATGGGCTAACAGCGAGGATGACGAGCGTGAGTTTCCAGCCTTTGACAAAGCCAATGATGATGCCGGTAATAAAAGTGGTGAAGGACTGAATAAGCATGCCAAGCTTATCCCCAATGCCTTCATTTATTTTGTAGATATCACTGGAGAGGAAAAAGAAGAGTGTGATGTAGATATTTATCATTGTGTGTGCAATATGTATTTATTTCAAGTAATTAAAGGAATAGTTCACCCAAAAATTAAAATGATCACCATTCACTTTCATTGCATCATTTTTACAAACAATGAAAGTGAATTGTGACTGAGGCTAACATTCAGCTTAACATCTCTTTTTGTATTACACATAAGAATGAAAGTCATAAAAGGTCTGGAACAATAAGAGACAGCAATTGATGACAGAATTTTCATTTTTGGGTGAACTAGCCCTTTAATATCAGTGACTGGTTTGACATTAAGGCAAAATCTTACAGATAATGTCTATGTTGTGTGATTTTCCTCTCTAAATTTATGTTTCTTAAAGAATTTCATACTCTGTGAGGCGTGTGTTGAGCTGTCCTGTTTCGTTGACATCAAACCAACCGATCTCCTGTTTCATGATGGAATGAAAAAACTTCTTTCTAAGTCTCTTCACTTGACGTCCTGCTGCAAGAGTCCAAAAGGCAACCTGCATGTATGCCGCACCCAAGACTACAAACCCCAAAATGCTGTAGTTTATGGCATACCTGAGGTCAAGAAAAAATACTTTTCTTATGTTAAAGCAAGAAATGTAAAGGAAAATTGACATGTATTCAGAGCAAACTGGCCTTACTTTGTCATCTGCTCCCCTAAAGTCACATTAGTGAACTCTGGAAAGGTGTAGTCTAGGGATGACAAGACAGTACATTATTGAAAACATCAAACATTTCCTTGTAAAGCAATAGTACATTACACAACCTGTAATGTAGCATACAAGTTGTACACTCACTGGGTGGAAAGGTGAAGTTGTCCTTTAAACTGTCTAATATTGTACTGTCCACAAAGCTATTTGTCATGTCTCCAAATACAATAGTCATGAGTGGAAGTACTGCCCCATTGGCCATGGACATAACTGCACCAACCAGCATAAGGAGAATGTCGACACCATCTGCATAGCGAAACTGACCGTAGAACACATATCTTTAAGAATATGCATATGAACATTATGATGAACAGATTCATGGTGTTGGCTAAATTTACCCCAAATTTAACAGTGAAGACTTTGATACAGATAAACTTTGGATTATTATTAGTAAATAATAAATTAAATGCTAAAGTAAAATGACATATATGTCTATATAAATAATAATAATAAAATGTTCCACTCACTATTTCTATTGGTCCCACCATCTCTATTTTGGGATTCTCCTCTTCCTTTCCATTCTTCTCAGTGCTGTGGGGAAATATCAGGTTTAGGTTTAAAGACGTACATTAAGGCTTTCTAGTCTGAATTCTGCCTGTGACAGTTTCCAGTTAACCAAGTTGAACACATTAATCTCACTGTAAAAAGTGATTTTGCCTTTTAGTTACCATAATTTAAAATGTTAGAATAACTTCCCTGAATTGATCTTGCAGAGATAACTCAATTATCCAAGATTTTGTAGGCTGAACTTATTATTACTTTGTTACTTGAATGTATAAAACTATTCAGCAAAAATCTAAAATATAAGTCAAGAGAACTATGGACATCACGCTCACATATTAGTCCCAGCATGCACTGTGGCATTAATAAATAAATGAAATTTAAGGTGTTATTTTTATTTTTTTACTTTTGACATGTCACTTTCAGTTATTTGTTATGTAGCAATAATTCAAAGCACATGTTTTTACTCAATGTGTGTTTTAATTATTGTCACCATCACTGTGATTTGCATGTAAAGTGCTAAGGTACATGTGTGTCTCCTGTACAAACTTAAATCTGAATATGAATGGGGGAATCAGGTGATCATCACCTTATCTAGAACAATGGGATAACTCTTAATTGCTTTTAAGGTTATAAGTAATATTAAATGATAATATAAGAAATGTAACTTCTACAGTATATTGAGTTTGAACTGAATTAGAAAAGTTACAGTACATTGATATAAGTCGAGTAAGTCGATCTTATGTTCTGTTAAAACAACATTCCCTCTGATACAACTTAAAAGTTTAAGGCAGCACGGTAACAAAGTTTAAAACAAGATTTATTTATTTTTTACGGTGTAGCCATTCTTTGGAATACTTTAATATGCTATTTCAGGACATAACCAATAATCATAATTACAGCTCAGACAAATTTCTTCGTAAGAACATATGCTTTAGTTTTTAAGATTTAATAAAACATCAGAGACATTAAAGGAAAATTAAAATACTTACCTTAAATCACCATTCTCCTCCTTTTTGCCTTTGGACAGTTTTAACTTCTTGCCCATGTTTGCTTATCTCAAACGCTGATGTTTTAATCTGGAGCTAAATTAAGTTGTGATGGAGCAGGTGGTTTTGTGCTGTGTTATATAAGAAAACATGATAACACACTGTATAATATTTGACAACACAAAACTCATTTTGATCATATATATATATATATATATATATATATATATATATATATATATATATATATATATATATATATACACTACAGTTGAAGTCAGAAGTTTACATACACATTAGCCAAATACATTTAAACTCACCTTAGCCAAATACATTTAAACTCACAATTCCTGATATTTAATCATAGAAAACATTCCCTGTCTTAGGTCAGTTAGGATCACTACTTTATTTTAAGAATGTGAAATGACAGAATAAAAGTAGAGAGAATTATTTATTTCAGCTTTTACTTATTTCATCACATTCCCAGTGGGTCAGAAGTTTACATACACTTTGTTAGTATTTGGTAGAATTGCTTTTAAATTGGTTAACTTGGGTCAAATGTTTTGGTTTGCCTTCCACAAGCTTCTCACAATAAGTTGCTGAAATTTTGGCTCATTCGTCCAGACAGAACTGGTGTAACTGAGTCAGGTTTGTAGGCCTCCTTGCTCACATGCACTTTTTCAGTTCTGCCCACAGATTTTCTATCGGACTGAGGTCAGGGCTTTGTGATGGCCACTCCAATACCTTGACTTTGTTGTCCTTAAGCCATATTGCCACAACTTTGGAGGAATGCTTGGGGTTATTTTCCATTTGGAAGACCCATTTGCGACCAAGCTTTAACTTCCAGGCTGATGTCTTGAGATGCTGTTTCAATATACCCACATCATTTTCCTTCCTCATGATACCATCTATTTTGTGAAGTGCACCAGTTCCTCCTGCAGCAAAGCGCCCCCACAACATGATACTTCCACCCCTATGCTACATGGTTGGGTTAGTGTTCTTCAGCTTGCAAGCCTCACCATGTTCTTCCAAACATAATGATGGTTATGTTCCTTCCTGGCTTTTTTATGGCAGTTTTGGAGCAGTGGCTTCTTCCTGGCTGAGCAGACTTTCAGGTTATGTCGATATCGCACTTGTTTTACTGTGGATATAGATACTTGTCTACCTGTTTTCTCCAGCATCTTCACAAAGTTCCTTGCTGTTGTTCTGGGATTGATTTGCACTTTACGCACCAAACTACGTTCATCTATATCAGACAGAATGCATCTTCTTCCTGAGTATTATGATTGCTGCGTGGTCCCATGGTTTTATACTTGCATACTATTGTTTGTACAAATGAACTTGGTACCTTTTGGAAATTGCTCCCTAGGATGAACCAGACTTGTGGAGGTCCACAATTTTATTTATTAGGTCTTGGCTGATTTCTTTAGATTTTCCCATTATGTCAAGCAAAGAGGCACTGAGATTAAAGGTAGACCTTAAAATAGATCCACAGGTACACCTCCAATTCAGTATACCTCCTATTAGAAGCTAATTGTCTAAAGGCTTGACATCAAGCTGCTTAAAGGCACCTGTATGTAAACTTCGGACCCACTGGAATTGTGATATAATCAATTAAAAGTGAAATAATCTGTCTGTAAACAATTGTTGCATAAATAAACATGACATGACATTATTTTATTGAATTCATGGTGAAGTCTTATCGCTGTCCACCGCTTTAAAAGGCGTTCAAAGTTGTCGAATGTGTAGCTCAGTAACGAATCCAGTCCGCCATTCTCACGTTATGATTAAATAACTCTTACTTAACCTCACAAAATAAAAAAGTGGTTTCCACAGTTTCCGCCAAAATTTCACAGTTGAAACCTTAATAATTGTATTTGTTATTTTATTCAAATATTGTAAGATATTCGTAGAAGATTATTGTTATTTTTTGTCGTTTAATTTCTTTTTTTGACGACAGTGGTGGATAACACCAAGGAATCACAATCAATAGGTTAAACATAACTGTAACTGTTAGATTTTTTTAGAGGGTATGAGGAAATATTTAGGCCATATCAAACGTTAAACGTAAATATACATGTATAAAACATATATACTTACCGCTGATTTGAGTGAGGTGATGCGGTCCCACCCGTATCGCACTGCAGCTCTGCTGTGGCTTGAGAGCGCAGATGATCTTGTATGAGCGCGCAGCCGCGTGCTGGTTTATTATGCTACTGGGGGTTACATCATATACAAAGTTCACGTCTCATGCCCTCACTAATGTGCTTTTGGGCAATTTATTGATTCAAAGAATACTATGATGTTGAGATTATCTTCAGTATATATTTGGGACTCTCATTCTTTAGGATTAGGGGATAAGGTCATGAAGATGTCTTTTTAAATATTGTTGCTGAGATGGGTCATGGATTTATGTTCGGGCCATTAACTTTTTAGGGAAACATACAAACAAAAAATTGTTTTGTGTGGTTATAAAACCTGACCGAAAAATTCTGGGTAGCAAATATCAATTTTTTAATCCAAGACAAGGAACTGCTTGATAACTCATAATAATATACTGTGAATTTGACAGTTAGATAATTTTTCTGTCAATTAGAAAAAAAATAGATATTTTCTATTTCTTTCACTAGTTAGAGATTAGTGAGTTGTAGGTACTCTGAATACACCACTCCCACTCGTACTGTTCCTGTTACATAACATACAATAAAACCCCAGAATGCATGTCTGGTAAAGGTGACAGACTTGAATCTTTCCGTTTTTTATAAAACAGATTGTCATGATGTATTACAGAATGTGTATTACCACAAGATGAGATGATAATAAAAGATCATAAACTCATATTCATCTTAAAATGTTAATTTTACATATACTCTTCTTCGGTCTCATTTGATGTCTGTTATTCAGCTTATACTTGCATCATTCATATATTTTTTATCCTAATCTTAATATTGATATGGTTGCTATTTTTTTGAATACCAAAATTTAATTAAAAATCACCTCAAACACGCTGAGAAGCATAAATAATCACATTGTTCTCTTATCATATTGGAATCATTAACTTTATAAATCACATTCTACCACCATAAAAGGATGAGCTGTCACATCCCTTTATGATGTTGTTTTATGTCTTATTGTTACTATTGACCATGACATCAACACTAAATTTCACAAATAATCCTTAAATATGAACTTAGCATAATTGGAACCACACATTAATATAAATAGAAAGCATAATAGAGGAAAGAGCATAACACACAAAGCACTTTGACTCTCTTATGCGTATGTACCTTAGAAATCTAAATTATAATTAGTCCATCTATATTTGTCAACAGACATGAGGTTTCATTTTGGTCCCCTGGGACTGAATCTATCAGAACAAAACTGTCACTGTGGTTAACCTTAGTCTGCCATCTCAACATCTTAATGAGAACATAAAACTTTAGAAAAACAATTTTCAATGTTAACTTTATTTCCTATGTCACCTGAATCAGTCTGGAGTAAAAACAAATTCTTAGCTGAGAGATAAAGGGATAATTCACCCAAAAAAATAATTATTTTCTCACCCTCATGCCATCCCAGATGTGCATGACTTTCTTTCTTCTGCTGAACACAAATTAAAACATTTTCAAAGAATATATCAGCTCTGTAGGTCCATACAATGCAAGTGAATTGCGACCAAAATTCTGAAGCTCAAAAAGGACATGAAGGCAGCTTAAAAGTGATCCATAAGACTCCAGTGCTTAAATCAATATATTCAGAAGCGATATGATAGGTGTGGATGAGAAACAGTTTAATATTTAAGTCTCCACGTTAACATTCTTCTTTTGTTTTTGGCGATTTGCATTAGTTGTGCATATCGCCACCTACTGGGCAGGGAGGAGAATTTAAAGTAAAAAAAAAAAGACTGACTTGCATATTTAACTGTTTTCTCACCCACTTTTATCATATAATTTCTGAAGATATTAATTGAACCACTAGTCTAGGGGGAGGTGATATGTGGCCAATACACCACATGGTTTGTCAAGCCACACGTGGGAGTGGCACAGTGGCAGGTCCTACCTGATGAGGGAGGAGCTCTACAAACACAGCGACTGGGGGCAGTGGGACTGCCCAAGGGAGACTTAGGTCCACCGACAGGTACAGGACCGTACTGCGGAAAATACATCACAGGGAGTTGCCTGAAGAGGGAATTAGGCCTGTGGAGCCCTACCCCAGTACAGAGCACTTGAGGCTCATAGTGGGACTGGTTGCAAATTCCTCAGCTGAATTCACAGACCAGAAGGCTAGCAAGGAAAAACATCCAGGAAGCGAGAGCTTATTGGCTAACCTGGGAGAGAAAGCGCACTGGATCAACTTAGTGAAGGGCGCTAGGTGCAAGCGGAACACCCGGTTGGTTGTTCCATATTACCTAGTTCTACCGGCTCAGACCTGACAAAACACGGGACAAGTCCAACTCAACCCTGAGATAGTAGAATCTCGCAAAAGTGTTGGGTGTTGCTCAGCCCGCTGCTCTGCAGATGTCTGCTAGGGAGGTGCCGTTGGCCAGTGCTCATGAAGATGCCACACTTCTCGTCGAGTGTGCTCGAACACGCAAGGGGGTGGGCACGGCCTGGGTGATAGAGTCAACAACCCAGTGAGCTAACCTCTGTTTGGAGACGGCGTTCCCTTTCCGCTGTCCGCCGAAGCAGACAAAGAGCTGCTCAGAGCATCTAAAGCTCTGCGTGCGGTCCAAATAGATACACAAAGCACGTACCTGACACAGCTACGAAAAGGCTGGGTCTGCCCCCTCCCAGGGCAGCACTTACAGGTTCACGACCTGATCCCTGAAGGGGGTCATAGGAACCTTGGGCACGTATCCCAGTCGCGGTCTTAGGATGATGTGAGTATCTGCCAGACTGAACTCCAGGCAAGTGTCGCTGACAGAAAATGCTTGCAGATCCCCAACCCTCTTGATGGAAGAAAGCACTATCAGGAGGGCTGTTTTCAAGGAGAGGGCCTTGAGCTCAACTGAGTCAAGCGACTCAAAGGGGGGTCTCTGAAGGCCCAAAAGGACCACTGAGATATCCCAGGAGGATTCAGCCTCTGGGCACTTCCAAGGAACCTGATAATCCAGTCATGCTTACCCAAGGACTTAACGTCCACTGTGTCGTGGTGGGCTGCAATAGCGGCTACATACACCTTCAAGGTGGAGGGGGACAGCCTCCCCTTTAAAAATTCTTGCAGGAATGAAAGCACAGACCAAACTGCGCATCTCTGTGGGACTTCAGACCAGGAAGAACACCGATTTGCAAACAAGCACCACTTTAGGGCGTAAAACTGCCTGGTAGAGGGATCTCTGGATTTGTTGATCGTGTCTACGACTGCAGGTGGTAGGTCACTCAGATCTTCTGCGTCCCGTCCAGGGGCCAGACGTGGAGGTTCCAGAGGTCTGGGCGCGGATGCCAGAGTGTGCCTCATCCCTGGGAAAGGAGGTCCTTCCTCAGGGGAATTTTACAGGGGCATGAGATCCGAGAACCAAGTCCGAGTGGGCCAGTAAGGGGCCACTAAGGTGACTTGTTCCACGTCCTCCCTGATCTTGCACAGCACCAATGCAAGAAGGCTCACTGGGGGAAAGGCGTACTTGCGCAGCCCCCGGCCAGCTGTGTGCCAAAGTGTCTGTCCCGAGAGGTGCCTCTGTCAGGGAGTACCAGAGCAGGCAGTGGGAATTGTCTTGGGAGGCAAAGAGATCTACCTGTACCGTGCCAAACCTGTCCCAAATCAGTTGGACCACCTGGGAGTGGAACCTCCAATCTCCGCTGAGCAAAACCTGTCACGGCAGCGAGTCCACTATCATGTTGAGGTTGCCGGGGATATGAGTGGCATGCAGCGACCTGTGTCGCTGGTCACTCCAAAGGAGGAGATGGCAGGTAAGTTGTGACATATGATAAGAGTGCACACTGCCTTGGCGATTTATGTATGCTACCATCGCGGTGCTGTCTGAACGGATCAAGACGTACTTGCCCTGAATCAGCAGGAGAAACCTCTGCGGGGCAAGGAATACAGCCAGCAACTCTAGAAAGTTGATGTGCCAATGCACATGCCCTATCCAGGAGCCAGCGGCTGCGTGCCCGTTGCACATGGTTCCCCAACCCCATTGAGCTGACCACAACACGTCTGGGTTTAAAGTCTGATGGCAGGAAGGGGTGATTAACACATGGTATGTACTGCGTCGCCATGCCCACCTTGGGACTCGAGTCTGAAACCAGTGCTGAAGCGGTCTTATATGCATCAACATGAGCGGTGCGACCACAGCCGAGGATGCCATATACCCCAGGGGCCTCTGGAACTGTTATTGAGGAAACGCTGTGCTGGGCTCAAAGAGAGCGAGGCACCTGAGCACCGACTGCACACGCTTGTTCGTGAGGCGTGCTGTCATTTGAGACTGAGTCTAACTCCATACCGAGAAAAGAGATGCTCTGAACAGGGGCAAGCTTGCACTTTTCCCAGTTGACCTGAAGCCATAGACGACTAAGGTGCCTGAACACCTGGTCCCTGTGAGTGCATAGTAACATAGAACCATCCACAAATGCTGCCTCAATGTGATCGCTACCCAGGCACACAAGGCATCAGTTTTGCAAAGATATTGACCGCATCCAGGAACTACACAGAGGCAGAAAGACATCTTTAAAAAGACGCGTCCTGAAAAGGACGTTCAACGCCTGCTGTGTATTGCTCTTTTGTGAGTGAAAATGAAACACTTTTAGAGAAAAACTCTTTTAGGAGGAAAACACTCTATTAGACAGAAGCGCTGTCGAAGCGCCCAGGGGCGTGGAGAGAGGGAGAAAGCCACTGGAAATGCGGCGTAGATCCAACAGCAGTGCTTCACCCACAGAGGTGAGTGGAACAGTAGTGAACTTCAGCTTGCTGCTGCACAACTGCTCGGATCTGAAGAAAAAATCTGACTGACAGATGCGCGCCCGCTTCCCTTTATACCCGTATGTCCGAGGGGCGGGACATGCAAATTCTGTCTGCCAATTTCTCATTGGCCTTTTCTCAAGTTCAGAGGTACACAAGGCTCTCAAGAATGACCCCTTATGTCACTACATTCAACAAAACAAAGTGAGTGAAAGAAGGGGAACCCAGTCTCTGCCTCTAAAGAGAGTGGTGATTTTTGCTCTTTGAGATCAGTCCCTACTCTGAAAACAGGGATATTACATCGACTTGTGGTGCCGTGCAATGGCCATAACCTCTTCTTAAAGGTTAAGTGTATACTTTCTGCTCCACTAATGTCACCAAATGGAATGGTGACAATAAAATGTTTCAAAAAAACCCTCCACGATTGGACAATCAGAGTCCTGCATCACACCATGAGAAAATTAGCTGGGGATGCTCAAACAAACAGAGCCATATTGTTTAAAAATTTTGGGGGATCCAACATGTCAAATGGCTTACTTACAATTGTCTAGAGCTGCATATTAAGCTGGGGTAGGAGAAAGTATTGTAACTTTGGAAAAAATTATACACATGACCTTTAATTATTACAGTGTGATATGAAAGATAACATGTGTCATCACAAATCTCTCAAAGATGATAGTTAAGTAATTGATTAATTCTTAGTTTTATGAGGTTAATTTCCATTTTTCCTCTACATTACAGGCTTTTTTTTAATCACTTTGGTACTACTTTCACACGCAAGTGGTAATTTAACTTAGTACGAAACACCAATCTGATCACACTTGTAACAAAGCTTGTCATGCTTTCAAAACCTGCTAACATGCTTTCATCAGGATTGTACATTTTCCTTTCATATAAACACTGTTTTATAACACAAGATTATTGTGACGTGTAATGAGAATATTTGGTTTAATTGACCAACACAATATAATGATTCTTCTGTCATATATTCCCTGTCTTTGTCTAGACTTTTAGGTAGAAATTCTTGTTTAGTTCCCTGTTCCTGTTAGTTTTGTAGTCCTTTGTAGTTTTATTTCATGATTGATTCTCCCTGATTGTTTCCCCAGGTTTTCCTTTGTGTATTTAGCCATTGTTTCCCTTGGTTAGTTTGTCAGCCTTTGCATGTATTGTTTAAGAGTTAGCTTGTTTATTTTTATGTTAATAAAGCTGTGTTTAGATCCTCATTCCTCGCCTGCCTCGTCACATCTTCTTTCAATTGAGTCATTTTATCAGTATGTTCATTCTGTAGCAAACAATGCAAGTTTCAAATTAACCTTAAATAAGTTGAATATTTTGATTACAGCACTCTTAAGTCACATTTAATACACTTACATTGCCTGATCAAAATTACTGTAAATTCATAATGCCTGTAACATCAACCTAATGTGTAATCAAAAATGACAAGTGTGTGATGCTGGACTGACGTTCTCTGTCAATTCTGACAGTACAGAGTATGCTTTCAAGACGTGATACTGTAAGTATTGTGTAACAAGTACAGGAATGTACACTGTAATGTAATTTACTGTACCATACTGCACTGTACTCTTGCAGTACAGTATGAATGAAATGACAGTTTACCTTTTCAGACAGGAGTGAATAATTACATTTACTTTGTCATTATCAGATGCTTTTACAGTAACCAAAGAGATTTACAAGTGAGAGACTCACAAATTTGTCACAGTCCTGCAATTTGCTTTAAAGTAGTTAGGTAGTAGTAGACTTTGTTTACTGAATCACATAGTAGACATTGATGGCCCAGATGTCATTGGGCTCACCAGTTCCTGCCCTTTTTTCTCCCTTTGATGATATGGTACATATTGTAAACAATAGTGGTTATTTATGATATAGATTAATTACTTATTTGATGTGGTGAAAACGTTTACTTTGTGATTTTGTGTGCTTACTAATATGCTGAAAATTAAAAAAAAAAAAAAAAATTAAAAAAAAGCATTTTTGATGATCTGTTGTGAAATTAGTACTAAGGTTTAAAACAAATTACCACTACTAAAAAAAATAAAAATGGAAATAGACGTATCATTAATAAGACAATCAAATCTCCATTCATTCAACTGTAAAAATAAATCCCATGTTTATTGCATTAAAAATATGGCATATTTCAAAATACACTTAAATATCTACGAATACCTTTCTCGGTGCTTTGAGTGAAGAGGTGTACATCTTCAAATCAGCCAGTATTTCCTGCAGCAGCCTTTGTAATCACAATTTGCAATCTGATTTTTTTTCTTGACACCAATATAAAACACAGACTTTACAAAGGCTATGTGTGTGCGCAATGCAAATGTATGTAATGAGATGCCAAATGGAATTTACAGGACAGAAGTTCTGTCTTTAAACTAATAAGCATTTACAGCTGGAGAAATTAAAAGTGCATTTAGTCATTTTTCTCTTATTATAATAAAGTTGTACACAGAATAAAAGGAATATTTCGAGTTCAATACAAGTTAAGCTCAACAACTTAAACTTTTTCTGGGTTATAGTGAGGCACTTACAATGGATGTGAATGTGGCCAATATTTGAACATTAAAATACTCACTTTTTCAAAAGTATAGCCACAAGACTAACAAGTTAACATGATTTTAGTGTGATAAAATCAC
Source organism: Moxostoma hubbsi (assembly GCA_032164185.1). Taxonomy (NCBI): domain Eukaryota; kingdom Metazoa; phylum Chordata; class Actinopteri; order Cypriniformes; family Catostomidae; genus Moxostoma; species Moxostoma hubbsi. Next base: position 19,484,330 of record JAVLUX010000014.1, on the reverse strand, counting down.
TTATTACCCTTTTCTGTGTACAGTTAAAGACAATTTCACAATTTAAACCCTGAATTTAAAATTGGCCCATTCACTTCCATTTTAAGTGCCTCAATGTAACCTTGATTTTTGCTTTTTTTAAAGAAAAGGACGGATGATTCTAAAAAAATGTTTGTGGTAAGTAATATTATGCCACAAATGCTGTCAATTGAGCTCAACTTGTAATGAACCCAAAATATTCCTTTAAAGAGTACTTTAAAAAAACAATTATAAATCACATACATGATACGAGTCCAGTGATATCTGTAGGCTAATAAAGCTGATTTTACAGGGAACATATCACCTTATGGGGGCCAACATGATGAAATCAGATGACCAGCTGAATACTACTCGCTTTATCTCTGTATTTTCTTTCATGGAATAAATGAATCATGGCTAACTGCAAATAGGGAGTTTCTACAATGTCATTGGCATCTTTTGTGTGATGCTGCATCCATGTTGCTAAGTGTCAAGGCAAGGCGATTGCCATATAGGCTAGTGAACATAAATTAAAAATTAGTGAGTGCACCTTTGAGAAGATTCAAAAATTCTGTTTTGGTGTGAGCTTTCTAAATAATCGTAGATGACATGGTGTCTAGCTGATTAATTAGGCACCAAAGAGATTCTCTAGGAAAGATCAGTTCATCAATAGGCAGGCAATCGAGCATGCATACAGCATCTCAGAAGAAGAAATCAAGATTCCTTCCTTCAAGGCATCATCTGGTCATATCCTAATTCCATGCTTTGAACTGCTTCTGAATCACATTTTAAAATGGAATACCCTTTGTATTCACTCTTAAAAAGAAAATAATATCAATAATATCTTTTCACCATTATTGGAGTCTATAATGTAAATGTCTGTAAATGGCCCATTGAGCCTCAGAGTAAGTTCGAAGTTTAAGTTCTGATTGAGATGCAGAGCAAGAGAGGGGTCCCTGCAATTGTCAAGGTTTCACATTGCAGAACCAAATCCACTCTCTGGGTCAGTGCAAATAGAAATGTGCAAATATACATCACACAGTATCCCACAGCAAAGCAACACCGGACCAATGTTTCCTTACTGGCTATACTGGGTGAGGAGCATGGGGTTTCCCAGGATGCTGTTGTCTCCGAAGAGGTGGATGGGGAGCAGGTCTGTTCAGATTAAAAACATCATCATCTAATCAAACTATACACAATTTTTCAATCGTAGACAATATTTAATTAAAATCATTAATTTTCATGAAAACAGACGCAGGAAAAAGCATCAGTTTTCCCACCTGGCAGGAGCGGCAGCTGACTTAAGGCTATGTGAGTAAGAGGACGATAAAGATGCAGCAGTTCCCACATGCCCCAGCTGTGGGTGTGGAGGAGGAGGGTGGGATGAAGGATCCACAGGTAGTG